>VYZM01021919.1:48367-103374 GCA_013398915.1 Dromas ardeola | reverse complement strand
GCCAGGCCCGAGGGCAGCGTTGCGGGCCCCGGGGGCAGGTAGCCGGCTGGCGAGTGCCCCGGGGGCAGGGCAGTGTCAGCAAGGCAAAATCTCTGCAGGCAGAGGCTTGGGAGGCTGCTCTTGGCCAGCGCTGAAACTGCACCTGCGTTAATATGGAGTAAATCAGCATTAGATCAGATTTTCTGTTGGTGGTTTTTGAGGCCGCCTGTTTACGTCGTGTGGCGCGGTCGACATGCTGGAGGGACGGGATGCCGTCCAGAGGGAGCTGGGCAGGCTGGAGAGGTGGGACCGTGCCAGCCTCATGGGGTTCCACCATGAAGGTACACCAGGGTCCTGCACCTGGGTCAGGGCAATCCTCGGCACAAATCCAGGCTGGGCTGAGAATGGGTAGAGAGCAGCCCTGAGGAGAAGGACTTAGGGGTGTTGGTGGACGAGAAGCTCAACATGCCCCAGCGATGTGTGCGTGCAGCCCAGAAACCCCCCCCACACCCTGGGCTGCACCCCCAGCAGCGTGGGCAGCAGGGCCAGGGGGGGGATTCTGCCCCTCTGCTCCGCTCTGTGAGACCCCCCTGCAGTGCTGCCTCCAGCGCTGGGGCACCAACAGCAGAAGGACACGGAGCTGTTGGAGCGGGGCCAGAGGAGGCCCCGGAGGTGCTGGGAGGGCTGGAGCCCCTCTGCTGTGAGGACAGGCTGAGAGAGCTGGGGGGGTTCAGCCCGGAGAAGAGAAGGCTCCGGAGAGACCTCAGAGCCCCTTCCAGTCCCTAAAGGGGACTTATAAGAAAGATGGGGACAAACTTTTTAGCAGGATCTGTTGCGATAAGACAAGGGGTAACGGCTTCAAACTGGAAGAGGGGAGATTTAGATGAGAAATTTTTCATTCTGAGGGCGGTGAGCCCCTGGCCCAGGTTGCCCAGAGAAGCTGTGGCTGCCCCATCCCTGGAGGGGTTCAAGGCCAGGCTGGACGGGGCTTGGAGCAACCTGGGCTGGTGGGAGGTGTCCCTGCCCAGGGCAGGGGGTGGCACTGGGTGGGCTTTAAGGTCCCTTCCAACCCGAACCATTCTGTGATTCTATGAATTGTGCTTCACTTTCAGTGGCTTTGACAGCTCCACTCCTGGCTAAGTGAGAGGGGCTTTTCAGCATGAATAAAGGTATCTCAGTCATGTAATTTAATCACAAATTTCACTCTAAGGCATTTTAGTATAACTAGTTCAACACAAGAAAAACACTACAACACACGTGCAATAGCTTTCTCCCCAGTGGCTCATTAAAAATGAATAGGCGCTTAGTTTTATTTCTGCAATAACATGTTTTAGCAGACCTTTTATAAAATATACATACAGACCCAAATCAAACATGCAAAACCTGGACAAAAAGAGCAGCTGGTAAAGCCAAGCACCACACTGCTAGCAAACGCTTGCTTTCCGCTTGCCCAGAAAACCTTAGCATGGCCTCTTGTTGCCAGCATATTCAAGCAAGCAGCTTGAATGACACGGTGACAACTCGTGGTCCCACCAGCCTGTGAGGGCAGATCAGCCCCGCCGGCTGAGCAGGTAATTCAATACTCTGGTTTCCCATTAGTGGGTGTGCTGTGCCGCCTGCGCGCTGCTGGGAGCCTGCTCGGAATACTAAACTCTTCATTTTCTTGTGATTTTTCTTCTGGTGCTTGTAAATATCCAGGCAGAGTGTTTTACAAATACCGAGGAACGTCTTTCCAGTCCCCGTGAAATCAGAGGTCACGATCCTCATTTTGCACACGGAATTGTGATGCAAAGGGATGAATAAAAACATAAATACCCGCAGATCTGGGGAGCTCGCTTTGCAAAACCTGCTTCTGCACTTTTCAGGGTACAAAGCCCTTTCTGTCCTTTGACCGGTGGTCACAAGCCGAGGGACGTTCACCTCTGTCCCAACACAGCCCAGGTCTTCATGTGTAGCTGGTTTAATGTTGGATGTGGTAATGCTCAGTAGGTTTTTTTTCTTATTATCAGAGTGAGGTCCTTTAATAGTGCCCGGGCATGGTGGAAGAGCCCTGCAGCCAGCCTGCCCGAAGCTGGACCCCGGGACCTCACATGCGGTGGCCACAGGAGGTTCCTCGCAGGCCCGGGCACCCTCACAAAACAGATGAGCTTTTCCAGCTGAGTGAGAGGGGCTCCGAGACCCTCACAGCCTTCTTCAACACCAGCCCGGCAGGGAGGTGCAGCCGGACACCCCGCTCCGCACAGACACCCCCGTCCCTGGCGGGGCAGCGCGTCAGGGCGGCACGGGAACACCTGTGTGCAGAGCCTGAACGCAAAAACATTTCACAACCAACGCTGCGACCTGCCTTTGCCACGTCCCCTTCCCCTCACACACCTCCTTTTGTCTCTCCTCTTCATCTCGGCGCTGCTGAAAGGAGCCACGGGACCACACTGCCGCCCAGCACCCACCGATCGGCTTCCACACACCCCCATCCTTCCATTTTTCCTCGGTGTAATACTGCCAGGGCTGCAGCCACCTTTAAATGTTATGTATCTCATTTGTACAGCCGAACCTGTGCTGGCTGGCTGATGGCAAGGACAGCTCTGAAAACAAGCTAATTCTTTTTTTTTCTTTTTTTTTTTTTCCTTTTTGATAAAAAAAAACATTACCTCTCTGAGATTTACACACTAGATCAAGCATAAACCTGAATTATCTCCCTCTGCTTTTTTTTTTTCCAGGGAGCAGATAATAGGTGGATCTATCCATCCGTCTGCTTTGTTACACGTCGCCCAGCTTGGCAGCATTTCTGTTGCTGTTAAACCACGTTCATCCCCCTTGACATTTAAAGGGCCATTATATGATTACTGTCACAGTCTCGTACGTGGATCCTTAAACCAATTCTCTCCTCCTTTTCCCTCTGATGATGGATTTGCTCGTTTATGTCGTAGTAATTTGTTTTTCTCATGCTGCGCTCCAGCAAAAAGCTTTCACTGTCAAATGTGGTTTTCTGTACAGCCCTTCCCCGCAGTGCCGTGTTACAGCTGAGCAGCTCCGGGCAAATTGGAGCTGCCCTGTCTTTCAACAGCATTAGCAAAACAAAATCGCGTACACCTTTGGGAGCCTGATGGTGTCGGGGTTGGGTCCTGCTGCATTCGGAGTCACTGCTGCGGCGGTGCGAAACGTGGCAGACCACAGTGCTGCCATTCCTGTTGGTGGGACCATTGGCTACCACGGCTGCTCCGTGCAGAACGCCCCGTGGGACATGTGGACCACAGTGAGGAGCACGTGGCACTGGAGAGCAGGGTGTTGAGGCTTTCCGGCTCTTTGGGAACCTCTTTTCCAGCTCTTTTGGGTGGGAAGCGCCGTCAGCTCAAGGGATTGCAGCTCTTCCATCAGATCAGCACACACGTGGGGAGAATGTGCAGACCGGAGGGTTTGCTGCCACCAGAGCTTTTCCAGATGATCTGCAAAGGGCAAAACATTTCAGTGCATAAAGTCCTTAGAGTACTTTAAAGTCCCTTTTGGCCTCTCCCGTGTTCTCCTGTTGGCAAGATCAGAAACACTGAGGGTGGTACCCAGCTCCACCGGGCTCTGGTGGGCAGTTTTGCCAGAAAGTTGGTTTCTTACAGATCCAGGCATTGAGTTAAATGGGTAAAAGCACTCACCAGAGCATGCAATGTAAAGCTGAGCCCTTGTCCCATGCATTAGTTGGGATCTCTGATGGGAAAACCCGGCTCTGTACGTGCTCCCAGCCTGCTCCCACCACACAAACTCCTGCCTCTCCTAGGGCTGCTCACACCGAGGGACTTCATCTGCTCCCGCGAGCAGGACCACTGATGCGCTCCGGTTCCTGCCGCATGGGAAACAGGCTGTAAAGCGGGGCTACCCGGGCCCATCTCACACTTGGAAAATGCGGCCAGCAGAGATCAAAAGAGATCTCCCTTGGATGGAGAGCATCACGGCTGGTCGTGTGGCAGCTCATGTCACCCGGACACCTGAGCCCACAGCCCTCGATGTGTGCGTGTCCATCCCGCCATGGAGCTGCAGTGCTGCTGAGCTGAAAGCTTGAGGATCTCCGGCTTAACCTGAAATACAAAGCGAAGATTTCCTACTCCACAGAGCTCAGCTGTTTCTAGATTTACTCTCATCAGCATCTCCTAGTCTCTTCCTAGTCCCCTGCCGCAGAGACGGTGGCAGAGGTTTGTGTAGCTAATGAATTGTTATTCAAACCCACTTGCTCGTAGAGAAACATCCTTGACCGAATCCAGCTGTGCTGGGGAAAGATGTTTTCTCTCTCAGGCACTTGTCACTGTCCCCAGCTGGAAGTTTCTCTCCCATCAACCTGCCAGCAGGGCAGTTTGTGTGCACACTTCAGCCAGAGCCAGCTGGGCTGGTGTCCATCTACTCCTGAGAGGATAAATCCAAGAGCAGGCGACCTGATGAGGAGCGCTGTGGTGGCCAGGCACGCTGCTGCCTCCCGCATACCGGGGGCTTTTTTGGAGAATAACTCATTGTGGCAAAATTTCTGCTAGATCCATTATTGTATGGCTGTGCTTCCCTCGTTTTAGCGACAACCAGGTATTATCTGTCCTCCAGCAGACAGCATCGAGCCACCAAACAGTATGTCGTGGAGCTTGACTTAGACACAGACTAACTGTGCCCAGCTCTGAGCTCCTCTCTGCTGCCTGGTGTCTCAGCATCGTGTGTGTGAATTAATGCCTGCAGAACAGCAGCCTTAGACCTCATCATATTGCCGCAACAAACCCCCAAAGCGGGATGGTGAGTCCTCCCCAAACTGCTTGACCAGCACATCTGCAAGCATCCAGCCATGACCAGCTGTGGGATGCTCACTCCTTCCACCAGCACAGCTGGATCTCAGCCAGGATGTTTCTTGGCCGCATGCGTGCCCGCAGGGCAGGACTCAACACTGGCACTTATTCATCTGGTCCTCCCACGAGAACTGTGCGAGAAGGAGAGCTCTGCGGGCTGGCAGCGAGGTGTTTAGCATGCCTGCGGGCACTGGGGGTAACGGCCATCAGTAACCACAGCGGACCCCTGGCTGAGCAGGAGGAGGGCTGGTGGCTGGGGCCAGCCCTGAAGGGTCTGCGGCAATCGCTTTTATTCTGTACTCAGGTAGCCAGGCTCTGAAATGCCTTTGAAATACTCCAGAGCACTTGGTCCTTTTCCACCCGGGAGCTCCGTAACCCTTGCCAGCCATGTCAAGTCACGGCAGCAAACAGGTGGCATACCTGCTTGCTGAAATTATCCCAAGGAAATTCCTCCGTATTTGCATTCCAAGGACAGGCGCTGACACCCTCTTGCTCTGCAAAGCCCTAAACGTCCCCCATCCCCAGCCAGGCATCACAACTGCTCACGGAGCCCCCCGTGTCCCCATCCGCTTCCCCACCGCCCCGACGAGCTGTTCTACAGGGCTGCAGACACGCTTCCAATGCCTCGGATGAGCTGGTGCCCTTTGCAATCTCCTTCTGTTCCATTCCTATAGTTTGGCCAATTTGCATAACAAACACGCGACATAAATGTCAAAATCGGCCGCATCCGTATCTTACTTTCACTTCAGACTCTAATTGCATCATTTTTGACTCTAACTTGCCTTTGCAAATAGCTGGAGCCTGGCACACCAGGGACGTCGCCTTCCCGGATCCCTGGGGCTGTGCTCCGAGAGCCCAACATCCATCTTACTTACAGCCGCCCGAGAGCTCCTGCCTTTCCTGCAGATGCAATTAGCAGCTCTGCCACGGCTGCCCTGCACAAATGGACCAGGGAGAAGAGAAAAATACGTGTTGAGCCAGGAGACAGACCTGCATGGCGGCCCGGGGAGGCAGCTGGCACCGTCTGCATGCCACGAGGGAAACTGAGGCAGAAGGAGCCAGGGGTCCGGCTCTCCGTTGCAGACCCACATTCCCGGTGCCACCCTTCTCTCACTTTGCTTTGCACAATTTCTCATGAATGTGCCGTGAGAACAGATGCGCTCAGAGCGTTTTTGCAGGCGCAGGGTGAGGGGTGAGGAGAGAAGGCTCCAAACCATGGTCTCTTCAGGCTTGTCCATGCCCTCCATTCCTCCCCCTGCTGAGCTGTGCATAAACCCTATACAGACCCTACATAAACCCACCTGCTGCTCCCTGTGACAGCCCCTTGTCTTGTGACTTGCCCTCCTGTGGGGCAGATTTTGGGCTCATATCTAAATGTCTCAGAATCCCTAAAGCACCACGTTTCATTTAATTCTGCAAATGCAAATGAGGATTTGCAGGAAACCATTTGATTCACGGGTTCATCCTTTATTTTGGCAGATAGCATCAGTTAAATGCCTGCTTATTTCTGCTTTGTGAGAACAATATAAACCACTTAAGTACACATACAAGATAGACTGTTCCATAAGTGCTTATGAGCTGTTTGATTTACCGGGGCGTCTTTATCTTTGCTGAGTATCTTACGAAGTCATTTATTATTTAGCAGTAAATTAAAGCAGAGGGTCTGTGATTTTCAACAACAGAAATTAATATCCCAGCACTCCATTGTACCATATATATCTATAATTTACAGTGCTGAAATTGGCCAGATAGAGCTGCGAGACAATCTGTTTCCCCTTCTCCCTTGTTACCTCCTGATTACTGCTGCACAGGGGGAAATAAAAAATGGACTCGCAGGAGAGACACTCAAGTCAGTGAAGGATGGTTTTAAATTAAAAGTCCAGTTTTTGTGGCTCTTGTGAGATCCCCTCTGCTTCCCACTCTGCCCTCCTGCACACATCACTTACGGATGATGTATTGCACATGCTGCAATTTTGCCTTGAGACCACTAATTTTTTAATCTTACTGGTTCTATGCTCAGGGTTAATAAATAATAATAATAACAACAACTAGTCCACCTGTAAGCCTCGCAAACACATGCTGTGGGGTGCTTCGCCCACCCATTCGCGGTGGCGGGGTGGCCACGGTACCTGCAGGTCTGGAGCAAGCGGTGGCACATCCAGAGACACGAGTGACAGCGAGGACAGAGCTCTTCCCTCTGGGGCTCTGTGGACCCCTGAAGTCCATGGGTGACATTAGAAACAAGGGTGGGGGTGTCACATTGAAGAAAAATACATCCTTTGAGCTGGCAACCCCTTCCTTTGGGTCTGGGCCAGCTTGCCGCCAGCAGCCTGGTGCCACATTCAAGCTCAGTAACATGGCCAGAAAGTTTTATGGGCTGTGTCGGGTTCCAGCTGACACAAAGAAGCTAATAATTTATAGCAATCTCGTGTACTACAAAGGCAAAACATGTCCCTCTCGCAGTAGCGCTGTGAGCTGCAGGGATAAATCAGCTCCAGCAGGGAGCAAATATGAGAAAAGCAGAAAAATGACCCCAAACTTGCCGCTTGGCTTCTCTGGAAGGAGGAGAGTGCAGGGGCGCTGCCATCGCCCTCCCGGCACGGATCAGGTCCCAGCCGGCCCCTCCAGGCGCCCGGGCTGTGCCGGGGTCTCTGGGCGCTGCCCACAGGCACCGCGGCGTGATCTGCTCGGCCACGGCTGCCGGGACACCAGCCACGCTGCTCCGACCTCTCCTCGCATCGCCTTTGTCTCATCGGTCCCCTCGTCCGTCTGGAGCCCACCCAGGCTGCAGAGGAAGAAGGTTTTGCACCCCAGAGATGTGGGGGGATGGAGGCTGCATCCCCGGAGCCACACGGAGCCGTCTGGGTGGTGGCAGGGGAGCACTTACCAGCCATTTCTAATGCTCAGCTGTGAAGGGAGGCATCATGGAATAAGGTCCTCATGTCTGGGGCCTCCACAGGGGCAGGTTTTGTGCTTTTGGCCAACAAATCCGTCTTCTGGAATAATCCAGTGCTACCGTAAATGCTGCCGGCCGGGAAGGACACCCATGGGCAGGTACAGATGCTTTCCCCTTCTCTAACCGCCACCTCAACCCAACGCAGCCATCTCCCTCTTGGAGCAGCACCAACCAACCTCCCAGCGTCTACCAGAGGCGTTTCATGGCACCAGCGACCGGGGCTTTACCACGCCAGGACCGGGGCGGCTCTCGCCACGATGCTGCCTGATGTTCTGACACAGGAACCGAACTCCCTGGGGCTTGGCGACTGTGCAGCATGGGATGGGATGCAGCACCCCATCACCTTATTTTCACCGTACCCACATGCCGTGGTTCCCCAGGCAGCTGTCTGGCTGGACCGCTGCCGAATTACACGGGCAGCCTTCGATTTCCCAGCTAAATTGAGAGAGTCATTTGTTTTGCAGCAAACCAGATAAAAAGGAGGAAAGACATCAAGAAGTTCAGCCTTTAACAAGTCACGTTTCCCCCCCACCCCTTCTTCTCAATGTGGGGAAATTTCCAAGGAGAAACCACTGCCGCGTTATTTGTCTTTGTTTTGGGGAAGAAAAGCAAGCTGATTAAAAGCAAATATAAAGCAAGAGCTGTGGGGTCCCAGAGGCTCCCTTGCAGGATTTCAAAGGAAAAAAAGGATTAAAAAACTGGAAGCATTAGAGCAAGACATCTAAGCTTTGAAGATAATATCAGTTATGGATGAATTAAAACACACAATAATTACTACAATACCTGAAGAGATGGGGAAAACCGGTTTCTTGGTGCTCACCACGTCCTTCCGGGGATGCTCGTGCCAGGCTGGGTTTATGGTCCAGGTACTCGCATCGTCGCCAGCAGGATCTGCGCGTCGCGGCTGAGCCTTGCCGGGCTGGGATATGGGTTATCGCTGGGAAACACGCTGCCATTTGCGTGTCTGGGGAACGCAGCCCTCCCTCGGACGCCCTGGCCGCAGCAGGGATGGGGACATCACCGCTCCGCGCCCCCCCGGGGCCCGCGCTAAGCCCCGAGATGACATGACCTGGAGGCAGAGATAAGGTGGGAGAACAAAACTCCTCCACGAGTGTTGGGAGGCACCTGAAGCTTATCTCCTCTGCGCCTGCCGGTTGAAGATTATAGGCTTTTATTTTCTTCTTCCCAGTGGCAAGGAAAAAAAAAAAGAGAGAAATAGGGAACAAAACCCATCCTGCATGCAAAACATGAGCCTCAAATAAATATCACGGGTATGTTATCCCATTAAAAAAGCATTTAGCTTTGAGACTTGAACAACTTGGGCCTTATGATGCTGGGCTCCGACTGCGGTGAGCAATGGGAATACGCGTCTGCCAGCTGCTGTTGGCTTCTGCCTCCTTGGCAAACCATTTCCTCTTAGTGCAGAAATTTTTTTAGCAGAGCCACTTGGCTTCAGCCTTGCCCAGGAGTTAATTTGCTTGAAAATCAGCAAATTAGATTAGGTACCCCCGTAGATGAGGGGTCATGGTCATGGAGGGGGGTCCCAGCTCTTCAAGGGTTTCACCTTCTCCTTTAGGGTCGGGTCAGGCTCTCCTTGCTCTGCTCCTCCTGCCGTGGAGTTGGGAACGGGGCTTTCGAGCTGCTAATTTCTATCCTCGTTCTGCAGAAAAGGGGTGGTGGGACCATTGTGCTCTGATAGTCCTCTACGGGCAGTGAATCGAGCACATCTCCAGCAGATGAATGGGAAGGAACCGCTTTCCTGCGTGCACACGCACAACCGGGGCAGCGATAAGGATGCTCAGTGGGAAGAAAAAAAAAAAAAAACAGGCAGATTCCTATCAAATAATACATTCCCGTATAAGCGATTCTCAGCGGTATGGAGTCTGAGTTGGGCTCTGTGGCACTTTGAGAGGGAAGTTCAGAACTGTGGAGATGAAAAAAGCCGTAAGTTTGCACTACAACAAAGTGAACCAGGTTTGGTTTTTTTGGTGGAGGAGGTACAACTAGTCCAGGCACCAAGGGCCAGCTCCAGCCCCGAGAGCCACTCCAGTGCCAAGGGACGCGTTGCACTGGGTGGCTGCAGCAGCTCAGGTTTTACAAACTGGGTTTGCGGGTGCACAGCTTCTGTCATCCTCGGTGGGGTGACAAGACCAGGCAGCATCTCGCCCACCTCCATCAAGAGAAATCCATCTCCGTGGAGCTGGGCACATCCCAGCCTCAACATCCCCCAGCCTTCACAGCCGCCTCTCCTGCTGCTGCTTTTCTTCTTGCCTCTTTACAGCTTTTAGCTCAATTTGAGCAGATCGAGGCTGACCCAGGCTATGCCCTCCTGCCAAAACTTTGTGTTTCTTTCGATGGGAAAGGTGTCAGAAACCCTCCTGACTAATGCCTCCAGTACCATGTTTCAAAACCCATCCTTGCCCAGGAGGGCAGCCGTGCTCCAGGCTGCTGGAGGAGCGTGGAGAAGGGCAACAGAGCAGGTAACCTGCAACCAGCAGAGGTTTGCTGTTATATTTTAAAAACATTTTCATCCTGGACCACATATTTAAAGACCTTTTTCCACCCTGGACCCTTTAATGACTCCAGATGTCCCCATCTGCAGACCCAAGGTAGTGCCAGGGGCACTATTTGCAAGGAGGTGGCTTTCCCTGGGAGAGATGACATCCCACCAAGGATGGGGACCTGCAGAAAAGGCTGCACCCCTGCTTTTTGGCTTTAAGCAGCCACCCCGCCTTGCCAGCTCTAAGTGTCCCCATTGCCACTAGATGTCAGTGAAGACTGGAGCTGGGGCTTTGCTGGGGAAGGGCCGATCCTGGCAGCAGCGCTGGGGAAGAAAAAGTGGGGTCCTTGGGTATGGGCATCCCACTGTACCCCTCCCTGCAAGGCTTGGGGACACCTAGTGTGACCTGCCATCTCCAGGGCATGGGTTCGGAGGCTTCCCCCGCAACTCCCGAGGGGCCTTTGGCCCCTCGGGAGATGCGGGGGAAGCCTCCGAACCTTGTAGCCAAGGGATTCAGGAATCCTGATTCCCCATCCCCAGCACTAAGCAGACAGCATCCTTCATCCGAGCAGGCGACTGCTCCTCGTTAGGCGATAAGCGGCGTGTGAAAACAGGAAGGGAAAGAAATCAGGCAGTTTCTTTGAAAGATGTGCTACGAGCAGCTTGTTAGTGTGCAAGAAAGGGTGGGACGTGGGGTTTCTGAGGCAGTTGCATGGACCGTCCCGCAGGCTGGCGTGGGGTGAGCTGTGGGGTCAGCTCTACCCTGTGCGTGGGCTCTGCACCGTCCCCAAAGCCCTGCTACCAGCAATAATGCATCAGCTATTTAACATCCTCCTAAAAGCATCCCCCCCCCTTCCCAAATGAGCTGTTTAACACCCCTCTAAAAGCATCCACCCTTTCCCAAGTCAACTGTCTAACATCCCCCCAAAAGCATCCTCCCCTTCCCAAGTCTTGCCAGATCCTTAGCTTTATCATTGGCAAGAGGCTTTGCCCTGAGCACGGAGGGTGATTTTGGTTTTCTCGCTGAGGATGGGCCACGTCGCAGCCCGGATCCACGCTGGGATTCTCCCGGGGCAGAGGGTAGCCCCCGACCGAGCTGTCCCTGCATCCTCCATCTCCGGAGGTCCAGCCCAGGAACTTTGCTGCTGTGCCCCCAACCATGGTGTCCACATGGGAGTAGCTCCCCTCTCCAGCAAGCTGGGCTCACTTACAGCATTGAAAGGTAACAAATAAATAACAAATGTCTTATTTCCACGGCAAGTGAGGAATAGCGATGTTACTGAGCCGAGCGGAGCAATTCGATTTTTCACTTACTGAATTTTGACACGTTGGCTTAAACCTCCAAATAAAAAGCAGTTTCCCACCACCAGTGAATGATTATTTAGGCAGAGTTTGAAATAGCTACCCAGCTTCCTGCACCAAAACCCATCAAAACACACCCTTTTCCCCACAAATATCCCCTGGAATTACCATTTTCTAGGAAAAAAAAAGTGCTTTACATCAAATTCTCAGCTACTTCTAGTACCTCTAGTTATGGGCTGGAGATTCACGGATACTATATACCACAGGAGGGTAAAAACCACATTCTCCTGCCAACCTTTCTCAGCGTGTATTTGGGAGGTCCCTTTTTCCCCCCTGTTTCCAGTCCCGACACCCAGCCCCTACGGGCCCCATCCCTCAAAAAAGCACAATTTCCAATCCCATTCCTATTCTTACGGATGTCTTCCAAGATCCAAAGAGCTGCGGAGGAACAAGTCCCCACTCTGCAGGGCCCACACCCACAAATACACCTGAAGGTCCACGTTGATTAAAAGACACTTGATTTTCACTACAGACTAGTATGGGGATTGGGTTTTGGGGGGTTATTTATTTTTTTCTTCTGGTTTGGCTTGATTTTTTGGGTTATTTTTAAATGGTCTATTTGCTGAAAGGCCTCGTAGAAAAAGATTTCCTTGCGCCCACCAGGGTTAGGTGGAGATTAGTTTGATGGGCTGGAATAACCCACGCCGACCCAGGGCAGAGTGCGGTGGGATGCTCTGCCAGATTTCCCAAGGATTTTAGCCAACATGCTTGGGGATCTGAGGGTCTCGCTGCGGGGCTCAGCGGCTGTCAGGAAAAAGAGACGCTGTAAATATTAAGTAGGATTTGAAGTCTATTAAACCCCCCTGAGATGCCTTTTGGAGCCACAGGGGCTGGGAGAGGCTCTAAAGAGACGCATTTTTCCGAGCCCTGGCTGACACATTTCATGGTGGCCCCATGGCACGTGACGGGGTGACACCGCTCTTTCCTGTCCCACGGGGGACGGAGTGAGGCCACCCCCGGGCAGCGCCCTGCCATCGCCGCCTGGATAACGCATAAAACACCCACGGAATAACAGCTTCATCTTCAGCAGCTCCATCAGTCCTGCTCCTGGCTCCAGTCGCAGCCGTTCTTGGGAAGGGGAAATAAAAACCCAGCCACCGCCACCAAATCCGCGGAGCCCGGGAAGGCCGGGGGCTGCCTCCGAGTTAATTGCATGCAAGAAAACAGCTATTAGGCTTTCTGAAGCCTTCTGAAGAGAATTAAAAGGGAATTAAGTTGCTCACTTCAGCTTAGTCAGTACAAATAAACCTTCAGCTGTTGGATTAGCAATGCCGGAGCAGGAGCAGTGGCTGCTGGAATTTCTTTCTTTTTGGGTTTGTTTTTTTTTTTTTTTGTTTTGTTTTTTTTTTTTTTTTTTTTTTTTTTTAGTTTGGGTTTTTTTATTCTTCTCATTCAGGGCAACAGAGTGTCAAACCAGCCCGGATCTTCTCCAAGAAAGCTCTGCCTTTGCAGCCCTCATGCTATTGCTTTCATCCCTCACAGAAATAAAGAAGCGAAAAAACTAACAAAAAACAAACCCCTAATCCCAATTCACACTGGTACCTTTTATCCCCACGAGAGTCCAATTCAGATCTCATTTTTCATGTAATATTGGGCAAAAAGGCATACCTGGCAAACAAAGCGATGCTCCCTCCCCGCCTGCCTGCGGTTTGCTCTGCGCGGCGGGACTCAGGCTGCACCCGACGAGAGAATAAAGTGCCAAATAACCATCACCTGAAAATGGACATGGAGATAAAGATTAGGTTGGCTTAATGACCAAAAATCCCCTGTCGAGGGTACCAAAGCACAGTTTGGGAGAGCTGCGACCCCCTGAGCGCCATCGTATGCCCCGTGCGGGTTTGTGACCTGGCGGCCTCTGCAAACAGCCCGGCCTGACCGAGGGGCGATGCAGATGAAGCAGGCAGGGCTGGCACGAAGGATGCTGGGGGGGGGGTGCCCATCCCTTTTGTGGTGTAATTGAATACATGTGAGGAACCTTCATTTCTTCACCCCGTGGCTCCAGGTACAAGCCAGCTAGCCCGTGCCTCAGTTTCCCCTTCTGCAAAAATCACACTTTTCTTTTCTGCAGAGCAGGAGTGGATATCGACTTGCAAATCTGCCTATTTATATATATACACACACGCATACTTATATGCTATTTATAGTGGCAGAAATAAGAATATACACATATAATAGCATATATATAGCATATACACACATATGCGCTATTTATAGTGGCAGAAATAAGAATTTCTGGCTAAGAAAGGACACCCGCCCCCCTACAGACGTGCTTTGGGGGGTCACAGCATCGCAGCCCACAGCTGCGTTTGCGGAGTTAACCCCAAGCAGAAGGCAGGGCAAACACCCAGGAAAGCGGCTGGGCTGGGGCAGAGAGCGGGGGCCGGATCCGAGTCCCAGGAAGTCTCCGTCGGCCGGGATGGGCTGGAAACAGCTGTTTTGCAGCGCATCGACAGATGCTGCATTTCTGCTCCATTCCTGAGCAGGCACTGAAATGCCGGCTGCCAACTGGGGCCGCTTTAGCTGGGATTTTTATGGTTTCGGTGAGGTTAGAAACGTTAAAAAGAGCCTTGAAACCCCATCAGTGAGTAAAGCCGCAGTGCCGGGGGGTCTCTGCAGCTCAGGTTTACCCATCTCCAGTTCCCCCCCAGCAGGATCCAGCTTCATTCTGGAGCCAAACCCTGGACCTGAAATGGGAACCACCACCCTTCTCCGCAAATGAGGATCTTGGGCCAAAACGAAGGGTTTGCCGGGGGGTGAAGGGGTGGGTTGCAGCGGGATGGGGAGAGCAGGAAAGCATCGACGTGCCCGAGCATCCCAGTGCCTTGTCGCCCCATCCCCTGCAAGCCAGGTCTTCCCAAGGGAGGAGAAGGAGCTTGTGCCCACCAGGGTGGGCTTTTGTACCTTTTGGCCCGGGGAGCTGGGGAGGTGACCCCTCCTGGGGGGTCTTGGGGGAACCCAGGGGTCCCGGCTCCCATCTGCTCCCAGTTGCCAGGCACAGAGTGGGGGAACCTCACCAGAGAGCATCGATGGCAGCGGGGTTTGCACCAACGGAGCAGCAGATTCCGTACCACGCCGAGCAGCCGCCCGCTTTCTCCCTGCGCTCGCCGCAGACCCTCGCTGGCACCGAACAGCAAGGTGCCGGCAACGCGGGCGCAGCTGAGCAAATACGATCACTACGTGCAGTTATTAATTGCATAGATCTCACATTTTGGTGCTTGTGGAGCTCTTTCAGGGAGGGTTCAGTGGCGGAGAGGTCATTCCTCCTTGCCGAGCTGCTCTGGGTGCACCCTGGGGGGCTGGAAGCCATTCAGGGTCCTTGCTATAACCAGGCACTTGGGGAATAAAGTCCTGCTGTGCCCACCTCCGCGTGTGGGAATATAAGGGCTTCTGGCAGACAGAGGGCACGAGGGGACGGAGAGGGGACTTGCCTGAGGGCACACGATCCCCACAGCCCTGCTCACTTTGGCTGCAGCCTGCTGTTCCCTCCCCCCCCAGCATCCAGGGTCCCCCAGTCCCAAAGGGCTATTCCAGCCGCTTTCGGTGCTGCTCCCCGACACCCCTGTTTGCCTGCGACATTTTCCCGAACACCAGTTTGGAAGAGATGCTCAAAGACATCTGGGGCAAACACATTGGAAAAAGTAAATACTCACGGCTCCAGATTAGGCAGCCGTCAGCAGCTCTGCCTGTGCCCCTGCGGGACCCTCCTGCTCTTCTTCCTTCTGCCCCCCTCCACATCCCTCCCGCTGCTGAGAGCTTCCCCGTGCCCTGAAAAGGTGGGCAGGGGGCCATGAGCTGGCTGCACCAGAGAAAAACCCCTGCAAAATCTCGACTGGGCAGGTAAAGCCCTACGGCACCCTGCGGGCTGGATGCTGGCGCTGCCCGAGTGCCCCACAGCATCTCGGGGGTCAGCAGGGGGGAGTGCTGCTGGTTCTCCCGGCCATAAGGGGACATCAGATAGCGGAAGAGTCAAAAACAACACTCAAATGAAGCAGAAGAGGAGGGAGATGCCGAGCCTCGCTCGCCGGAAAGGTCACCCACGCGGCATCTTGATGCACAGATAATGATCCACACGGGTCAGCGCTCCCCACCCCGACCCCATGTCCTGCCGGCAAATAAAACTGCTCGCGCTATTAGCACTGTGTTACTAAAGCTGAGGGCAAGGCTATCAACCAATTTTCCTCTTGTGGAGTCTGGAGGCGAGGGGAGGGATGAGTAATTTAAACCCCGGTACGCGCAGGGAGAGGGCTGGCAAGGGGGCGAGGGTGGCAGAGCAAAGGGGAGAGGCAGATCCCCCTCGGAGCATCTTCACTGGTGCCAAGAAGGGCTGCGATTGCTGCGGAAGCCCCCCTGGGTAGGGAGCAGAGGCAGCCGCGGGCGGGGGTCACCCCGGGGCCAGGCCAGGGTCTGGCTGGCTGTGGCAGGAGCATCGCCCCCGGGCTTTAACAGGGGGATTCCCGGGGGGAGAAGAGGATTCACCCCATGGCTGACCTCTTACCAAGCCTTTCCATGTTTCTTGTTTTCCAAATAGCTGCTTTCTTGCGTGCAGACAACACACTCTACTTCCACTCTTCCACCGCAGAGGATGGACATGTCACACGCTTGGGGACAAACCCCAGAGCTGCCACCTCCTACGACACGAGAAAGAAGCTGAACCCAGCCGGGCTGCAGGGCTTGCTTCACCCTGGGATACGACGCTCCTGCACCCACCCCAAAAACCAGTGGGAACCGACCTGCCAAAATACCAGTTAAAGACAAGAGCAGCCGGAACGGCTTCGGTGCCGCCACTGAGGTGTCACTGAGCCCAGGTGCCTCCCCCCCCGCAGCTGGTGCTATTCAGCCTGACAGCGTCTTTCTGATTAAATTCTCGGGCTTTCAGGGTGCTGCGCTGCCTGGCATGTCATACTGACGCTGTTAACGGGGTGTTTCGTCTCCACCTTCCCCTCCTCCGTGCCGCTCGCCTCTGGGCAATATTAAGGACCACGTGTGCTCCCTTGCCGGCTCAGATTCGCGCCGTCAGTAGATGTTTTTTCAATCCTCAGCTGCAAAACAGGGGTAGCAATGCCTCCAAGGAGGCTCAGCAGGATCTTGGCTTTATTCAAGGGTGGAAACAGACCAAAACTGCTTTGTAGGAGCCCTCCGGGATGGATGGTCCAGGAAAAAAGGACAAACCAGGGCTGGAGGGGGGTCCTGCCTCCTGCTGCGCCATGTCCCAGTGGGTCCGGCCGGCCCAAGTGACATGGCCCCGCATGGGTTTCATCTCTGCCTTGCCTTTGTGTGCAAAGAAAGCAAAGCGTGAGCTCACTTCACCTTCAGACACAGGTTTCCATTGCTGCTGGGGCTGTACAGAGCGTGCAAAGCCTCTGAGCTCCGGGGCACATGCCTTGTCCCTGCAGAGCCCAGCAGCATCCCCCACGGGAGGGACCGAATCCCCCCCCAGGCTGCAGAAATTCATGCTCGATGACACCCCCAGGCTGCCCCGGATCCTTCTGCGCGCTCTGGCTGGGGGGGTTTATCTGGGTAAGATGCGCTTAAAGACAAACGGGACAAAAGGACGATGGCAGACAGGACGGGGAACGCAGCAGACGGTGTGGGACCGGCTCGTTCCCCACCGCCCTCGCTGGCCACAGGGACGGGGGACCCGGGCCGGGAACGTCCCCTCCATCTTCCCCGGGAAAAGCACGGAGGCGGCTGCCGAGCGGCCTGACAAGTGATGTATTTGGCCCTGGCCTAAAAACGTCAGTTGATGTTCTCCTTCCCCATGACAAACGTGCTGGGGTTTGATGCTAATAAAGCTGAGGGCAGGAACTCGACTAAAACTCCAGATACAGACACGGCAACTGAACTGTCCAAAAGAAAAAAAAAGTTTAACCCTTGATATTCCTCTGTTTCTATGTATCGTTTATATACATATATATATTTTAACATAGAGAAAATAGAAATTCCTTCACTTTAACATGGCCCAGGGCAATTCAGAAGCGCCGGGAAGCAGGGACGGGACCGGCTGCTCCGCCAGAGCCGGCAGCATCCGACCCCATGGTGAGCGCCAACCTGCTGCATCCCGCCTGGAGCCCGTGTGTGGAGCCACCGTGATGAGCTTCGTCTGGCTAATAAAATAATTGAACATGATCGCCTGCCCTACTCGGATCATGGCCAATATCCATCACATAAATCTCATCTGCCAAGAGATTTATTTGTTAATGAGGGCGGAGGTGGGGGGAAGCCCACGCAAGGCTCAGTTCTGCTCCCAGCGACACTGGGATGCTCCTGCAAAACCCTGGAGCTCCTCCGGGCTTGCACCAAGTAAACTGGGATCAGAGGGCACCCGAACCCATCCCAGGAAGGCTTGGGTTCCTGCTGAACTGGGGATGGTGGTTTGTTCTGGGATGATAGAGCACTGAGGGTTTAAAAGAGGTCGGTTAGGCGATATCTCAGTGCCCATCCTCCAGCTCTAATTAACAGGGTGTGCACCCTGCACCCTCATCACCCGACCGGCACGGAACAGCACGGCCGCTCCTACGGAAAAACAACGAGAAAGCAGAAAGAGAAAAATGCCCATAATAAAACTTTGCTAATAAAAGACATGACAAGGATGATAAATGCCGCCTTTCCTCGGCTGCTCTTCCTGTTCCAGAAACCATCCCTTACTCTAAAGCACCAGGTGAGTTTTTTTCCCTCTTTTTCAACACTGAGCAGATTCAGCTGCCTGGCACAGCCTTTTTTTTTTATATTTTTTTATTTTTTTTCCCCAGTCTGGTGCAAAGCATCTGGGTCAGATCTCGGGGGCCGGATCCTCATGATGGATGGAAATTTGTGAGCGCACGGGGCAGACGGCTGCCGCTCCTCACTGGGCCACCGAGGCTAAAAAAGGAACCCCTCCCATCACTATTCTGGGGGGGGGATTTAGAAGGGTTTGTGTGTTTTCAAGTGGCGTCCTCTGGACTGGGCTCCAGATGCTTTAGATTTTGATATTGTGTATTAATTCTTCCTGGATGTTATCAAGGTAACAAGTGAACCAGGGTCCAGAAGCACAATCTCACATCCCTGAGCTGCAATGAAAATCCCTGTGTCCAGACACAAACAATATGAAGTTTTGTTCGTACATGAGCAAAATCCCATGTTTCTGCCCCTCGGAGGGGGGGCAAAATCTGGGGTTTACTGAAGGCGTGGGACAGCATCCCGGGACATCAGCTCTTGGGGTTCCTGGGGGAGCCTCGACCCACCCCCAGACAGCAAACCCGCCACCTTCAGCTGAGTTCCTCATGCATTAGTCAAGAAATAGAGGGTATTTGCACGGAAATTAATCAGTTCATGAACAATTTGCAGATGGAGCAAGAGGCCAAATGCCCACGATAACAGCAAACTCTTCTCACAGCCCCTTTTCCACCAGCACCCCTTTTCCACCAGCACCCCGGGCTTCCCTCCATGTCTGCATTGCACGGCCACATCCCTCCTCTCACCCCAGCCTGGTTTAGGCCACAGCAAACTATACACTAAACAGATCTGAAAAATCGATCCGGCTCTTCTTTTCCTTTCTCGGAGCACGGGCAGCTCGGCAGGAGGAGGGCAGCCAGGCAAACCCGCCACCGGTCCCCGGCTCCTCTCATCCCCCAGCCATTGAAGCCGAGACCGAAGGCAAAACCCGCCCGAGAGCATTTTTCTTTCTTATTTTCTGTCTTTCATATTCTTCACGCAGCCCTTCTGTCTGGCGATACGCTAACACTGCCACCAAATCGAAGCTGGAAGATTAGAGCAATCAAATCCATTTCCACAGGATACATTTAACGGGACAGGTTTTACTTTAAACCTAAGTGCCCTGCTGGGGATTCATTACCAAAACCCATCCGCTACCCATTTGTTTCTAACGGGAGGGAAGATGAATTTTGAATAATTAAAAGCCAGCTCCTCTCTGCCTGGGACTGGACCGAGCAGAGGTTGTGCCGCTGCTCTGCCCGCTCCCCCCTGCTCCGGCATCCGATCCCAGCACCACGTACTAACCCTGCAAAACCCAAACTATTTAGTAACCCTACAAAACCCCCTATACTATTTACCAACTCTACAAAACCCCTAAACTATTTGGTAACCCTACAAACCCCCTAAACTACTTACAGAATCACAGAATGGTTTGGGTTGGAAGGGACCATTGAAGGCCACCTAGACCAACCCCCTGCCATGAATCATGGGGTGGTTTGGGTTGGAAGGGACCTTAAAGCCCACCCAGTGCCACCCCCTGCCCTGGGCAGGGACACCTCCCACCAGCCCAGGTTGCTCCAAGCCCCGTCCAGCCTGGCCTTGAACCCCTCCAGGGATGGGGCAGCCACAGCTTCTCTGGGCAACCTGGGCCAGGGGCTCACCGCCCTCACAGCAAAGAATGTCTTCCCAATATCTCATCTCAATCTCCCCTCTTCCAGTTTAAAACCATTACCCCTGTGAGCAGGGACATCTCCAACTAGACCAGGTTGCTCAAAGCCCCGTCCAACCTGACCTGAAATGTCTCCAGGGATGGGGCATCTCCCACCTCTCTGGGCAACCTGGGCCAGTGTCTCACCACCCTTATCATAAACAATTCCTTCCTTATATCTAACCTTATATCTAGAGGAATCGTAGAATGTGTTGGGTTGGAAGGGACCTTTAAAGGTCATCTAGTCCAACCCCAGTCTCCCCTCCAGTAGTTTAAAGCCATTACCCCTTGTCCTCACGCAACAGGCCCTGCTAAAAAGTCTCCCACCAGCAGAGTAACCCTACAAACCCCCACCCAGCTCCCATTTTCAGGCCATGCGGAGGATCCTGGCTGGCACACGAGCTCCTGGGATGGGCGCTGGGCTTCGCAAAGCACCGGCTGCCCATCAAACCAGGCACTGGCTGAAAGCAGCGCTTTAAAAATACCTCCCTGAGGAAGGAGCCAGGAAACGGGCACTGATGTTTTCCAGTTTAAAGCTTTTCCATGGTCTGGTCTGTAGTTGTATCCTCTCGGAAGGGCTGGGCTGCCCAAGCAATCGCTTTCCCTCGCAAGGGCAGTGGGGGAAAGTGATGACAAATTCCTCCAGTTAATTAAAAAGCCTCACTCCAACAACGCAGAAGAGCTTTTGAAGTAATTTATGATCGTTTATTCATTTTGTCCCAGCACAATCTCTGTGGAAATGTAAAATTCAGCTACTGTATGATTCTCTTCGCATTGACTGGAAGGAGAAAGAACGTATAGATTCTGTTAAATTAATTATCAGCATTGATTTCTTGTCTTCTTTATATTTTTATCCCGAGACGGAGCCCTCGGTAACTTTGAAGAATCTCTAGCGCTCAGGCTTGGAAAATTGATCTAGCGGCTTCTGTGAAGCAGAATTTCCAAGCTCCCCTTCCTCAAAATACACTCTAAATGTTAATTTGCATGCTCGAAAGGAACCGGGTGATTTGTCATCATATTTGCCTCCTCTCCCCTCTCCCAGATGTAGCTACTTGTTCCCTTCTTAATTGATTTTCATATTTAGATTCAGTTCCAGCGAAAGTAATTTGGGGACTGAATTGGAGAGAGAATTAATAGCTGACAACAAACGGGAACTTCGATGGGACTTCATTAGGCCATCCGAGCGCCCAGACTGGGCCTCTCTTCCGCCAGCGCTTTCATTTTTCTTCATCTATTATAAATCATTATTTTGAAAAATAGCTCCTAAATAGAGACTCTTCTTACTGCTTTTGCAAAGCAGAGGCGAAATCTGCCAGCTAAGGAGGAAGAAATTATTTGCAAACATTCATTGGAATAAAAGCCCCGGGGGGTCTCTCCCGGCTCCATCAGTCACCGCCGGTGGCTGGGGTGTGCAGCATCCGTGTGTCACCGCAACCGGGGGCCAGACCCGGAGCACGGGGGGGAACATCTCCAGGGAAGGCAGGCACCACGAAGCCTGGTGTGATGCACATCCCAACCCAGGTGTCACCGATTCGCTTTGGGATGTGTCCGCATCTCCGGCTGCATAGAGCGGGACCTGCACCGGAGAGGAGCCCGAGGAGGTGCCGTCACCTGCCCAGAAGAGATCCCATGTGCTGAAGGCACCCAGGGAAGCACAGCCACAGAAAACAGCATGGAAGTCTCCCGGGATAATTGCATTCCGGACCTTTTGCAGCTGGCACCTGCAGCTTGCAGCACCCTTCATCAGCTGAGGACACAGGGCAATGCTTGTGTCCCCTCCCTGCTCGGGGACATCGAAGACCACGGGATGCTCATGATGACCACATAGTTGCCACCTTTGGCTAGAAGAAGCCCAGAGCCCTGAGACACCCTGGTGCTGGCAAACCCTCCTGCCCTTGGAGCTCTCAGTCTCCTGGGGCAGAGCACAGACAAGCCTTTGATAGCCTCTCTTGTTCCGGAGCTCTCATTAACACTATGTAATTAACAGTCACAAGGGTACCCGGCAGTGTAGCAGTGCTCCAGCTGATGGGAATTACCCAACACCAAAAGTTCCCTGGGTTAACCTGCCCAGGGAGCTGCAATTCCCCCTCAACTCTGCTTTTACTCATTGCACTTTCAGCACCTGAACTTGTTAAGAAAATCCCACACTCCTCTTTTAAGGCAGAAATGTTTTTTTCTGCCAGTACCTTTCATTTTAGGGCCACTCCAAAGCTGGCTGGCTGGAGAAAGTGGTTTCTTCCTCTCTCCTACTGTTCTAAACACAGTTAATTCTTTTATAAATTAACTTGCACAATGTCACAGTACATTACCTCACCTTGGAATATTTTTATTCTGAACTTTGCATGGCTGATAAAAGGAATGATGCTTGGATTTTCTCTGGGGATGTTTTACCCGTAATGTAACTTATTAAAATACAGCTGACTGCAGAAGAAATAGCACTTTTTTTTTTTTTTTCAACAGGGTCCAGGTTATCCAGCAAAACACAGATAATGAATAATGGTTTATGGCAAAACTGATCGTTCAGCAGCTATTGTATAGACTGGCCCCGTGGTTTCCTTTAATCATTGGAAATTGCTAGGCAAGGTGCCATGGCCAAAAAGCAGGGGTCTCCCGGGGGGCAATGGCACAAGGTCACCTCGAGGGGTGACGACTGTGGCGAGCCCTGCCAGCGACGACGTCCCTGTCCACCCACTGTGGCCAGGGAGCGGTACCTGCTTCTGCGGCCGCTGGGGTTTGTTCCAGCATTTTATCCCTTGCTGTGAAATGCAGCTTTATTTATAGCAGGGGCCAAGGCGGTTTTCCTGCTGTGTGTGTTTGATTTCTCCCGTGTAGGGGACAGGACGGGCAGAGTCATCTCACGGCTGCTCCGCTGGATCTGGGGCTGCACATCCCTTGTGATCCCCCTCGCAAAGGTTCATGGATGCTGGACACGTTTCTCCGGTTTTACCCACATTTGCAAAGGCTGCCCTTCCTTTCCCCACGGGCCACAGCCGGCTCCCACCGCGCCAGGTGTTGTCATGAGCCAGCAAACACCTCCATCCCTTCAGGTCCCCCTGCCCACGTCATGGCAGAGGGGAGATGGCTGCTCGCACCGTCCCATCCCTGCCCCCAAACCAGCTCCCGTTTTAGCCACCAGCAGCGTGGCCTGGGCCCAGCACACGCTAAGGGACAGTTTCAGCAGCCAAGAGGAGAGAAGGTGGCTCCCACCAGAGCCAAGGAGAAGACGTAACCCCCGATGCTCCCATCTTTCCATGTTTCTAGAGACAGACACGTGCCTCGTATCTCAGAGCGTCCTCAGAGCGCCGGGGACAGCAGTGGCTCCGGACAGAAGGCACCAGGATGGGCCCAGCAGCATCTCAGCTGCTCTGCAATGTGGGGCTGGGGGAAGCCGTGGGGCAGAGGGGGGGAAGCCGTGGGGCAGACAGCCCTGCAGCAGCCCAGGAGAAGCACCTGCCTTTGGCCTCCTCCCTCTCCGCAAAACAGAAATGTCGTACAAACCTTCTTTCTCCCATTCCCTCCCTTTTATAGCACCTGAGCCAGGGAGGGACCATTAACCCTTCCCTGCCCGCAGGCCGTAACCCAGCTGCCCCCAGGCAGGGCAGCGAGGGGACATCACGGGGACAGGTGGCACCTCAATCTTGGTCCCGTCCATTTCTTCCCATTGCAGCCCCCTGTCGCTACTCAGGGAATTGCTTGGCTGCTACTGGTGGGATGAGAAAAAGCAGATGGTGAATAGACTCCTTGTCCGAAGCAAGGTTAACCCGGAGAATATGCAGCAGAGGGGCAAATGGAGCTGTTTGGAGGACCAAGGAGTCGGGGGGGCTGTGTTGGGCAGGGAAGGAAGGTGCAATATGCCCCCGGGTGGAAGAGGAGAGCAGCCTGGGGTCACTCCATCCAGCCGGTGGGATATCATCCAACAGGAAAACTGCGTTGTGTGGGGAGGCTTGGGCTGGCCCCAGCCCGGGTGACATCCAGGGGTGCTGCCGGCACTGCCACAGGCTCTGCTGGGTGACCACTTAAGTGACCACTTAAGTGCTGTGCCTCAGTTTCCCAGCTTGTACCCCAAGGCTGACCTCAGCTACCAGCAGTGTGGGTAGTGACATGTCACACGTCCAAAGTACAGTGAGAATCTCTGCAGAGAGATGTAAATCCAAGTCAAACACTTCTTCTCCGTATCTCCTGGGAAGCTCAGACGGTAATTAGCTCTGACAGCCGGACCCTGGCTGACAGCAGCACGGTCTGGCTTGCAAGCACCGAGTGCTGCTCGCTTGGAGCCGGCTTTTCGGCCCTGCCTTGTGCTGGAGCATCCCGATTTCATCCACGGTGGGGTTTGTAAAATCCAGGGGTTTGCACATGTGGATTTTGCTTAATGTTTAGTCGGGTTTAAAATAGCTTCTCCGTACCACCTGCAGCTCAGCCTGTCCCGGTCGCCCGGGATGGGAGACAGCGAGCAGGACGCTCAGGGGCAGGAGGCTGCTGGAAGCGGGCAGCTGCCTGCAGCATCTCATGGAAACCTCCCTTGGTGTTCATCACCCTTGTGCCAGCCCCAGCACACCCCCGTACCCGCAGCGCGAGGCTTGGTTTAAACTGCCCCAGCCAGCACCACAACACCTCCCTTTGGCTGATTAACAGGAATTTTTTGCTTACAGCTCCTTGAGACTCTTTAATAAACACCTCCTCTCCCTCCAGCGGCAAATCCGCCTGCGCAGGCAGGAGCCCCCGTGGTCCGGCTGCTGGGGCAGAGAGGTGCCCGGGAAGCGGGGAGGCAGCCGCTGCTTTCCCAAATCCCTTCTTAATTATGAACGATGAACACTTGAAAATCTGACCCGAGGTGGCTGTTGTTGAGTCATCCTCTGTTTAATTGCCTGCAAATATTACACTGTCTCACAGTGTGGGCTGTAAATTACCAGCAAATAAAGTGTGGAAGCTGCTTTACAGCTAATATACTGCATCTTGGGAAAGTTTTGGATTAAATGCATCTTCCTGCTGAGCTCACAGCCCCTTCCCTGGGAATCGGGGGTGCAGGGGGAAGCGGGGCGGAGGGCTGGGCTGGGGGATGCTGGCCTTTCGCCGTACCTTGCCTGCACCTTGCAGGTAGGAAGAGCCTGGGCGTGTGGGTAAAACACCAAGGCAGCCAGTCCAACTGCTGTGACAACGTTTGTGCCACTTGCTTAGAGCCTCAGAAGTGCCAAGTACTATTTATCAATATTTCCCAATGCCCCCCAAGGTGAGCCTTTCTGAAGATTTCAACATGAGTGTTCGTTAAGTGACTTCAAGTGAAAAATAAATAAATAAATAAATAAAATCCGCTATTCAGCGGAACAGATTTCCCCAGAGGCGTCTGTTATTATCATCTTCCCAGTTATGAGTGATTTATCCTTGATGTTCCTGGCTTGGCGTACGCTCTGCAAATTATTGCTCCTGCTGTGAATCCAGCCCATCTCGACACCCGGGCAGAGGGGACACAGCCACCACGGGTGACAGCATCCCTCTGCCTTCCCTGGGGGTCCCCCAGGGGTCTGGGCTGTCCCGATGCCCGTGCATGAGGCTGGGGCATCACCCATTGCTGATGTCTCTAATTTCCAGCCATGGGCAGCCCTGGAGGATTCAAAACTGTTGCAGGAGATGTTGAGATTGGGATGAAGCTTGGAGGTCTCTGCGGTGGGTTCCTGAATCCTTCGGGGCATCTTGGCTGGCGCCACGTGGATCTTCATGGCCACAGTTGGTGGGGACCCAGGTCAGGCAGGACTTCTGCCAGCAACCAGCCCTTTTGGGAAGGTCTCCAACAACAAGACTGTTGAAGCAGCCCCCAGATTTAACCTAAGTTATTAATTCCCATCTCTGGACTCCAAGGTCCTCTGTCCATCACCAAAATGTATCTGTCCCAGGGGAAGGACATGCCAGTTGTTTGGGAATATGAGAAAAGGTGATGAAAAGCAGAAAATAGCAGCAACGCCGCTGAGCCGCCTCGCTGCCGGAGGAGCAGAGCACCTTCCAAAAATAGATGGTCAGCATGCAAAGGAAGAAAGAAGTGCCTCCCCTCCCTGCTTGAGCTGTTGAGCTTTTTTCCAGGCCCGCAATGAGATGAATCACAGGGTTACAGAGGGGCCCGGGGCCGAGCTGCCACCGGGGGACAGTCCCGTGGGGGATTTGGCCCTGGCTGGTGATGGCTCAGGTCTCTGGCAGGATATCCAGTCACATTAAAATGACAAATTTCCAACCCGTGGCAAGCATGAAACGATGTCTTGGATGTGGTTTGTCCGTGACTAACAGGAAATAAGATTTCACATTGCTTCTAGATCATTCCTGTAGTCGCGCTGCAAGGAAACGGTACTCTGAAGCAAAGCGTTCCCCACAAGAAAGTCAAAGTTATTTCAAGGGTTTATAACTTCCCGTTGGCCATCGGAAAACAGGAGGCAAAATCAACAGCAGCCTCAATCAAACATACCCCAGCCCGCTGTGTCTCTCTGATTTCCTAGAAAAGGCAACTTAAGCATGAAGAAGTGCCACTGCTTTTTCCCAGTCTTCCTTCGTCGCTCCGAGATGAAGGATAATTAATTGATGAAGGAGCCTCTTTCTATGAAGGCACTCAGTCTACTTTGCAAAGAAACACAGACTATAATTAGCAGGGTTTTTTTTTTCTTTTAACGCGCACAACCTGGCAACGCTCAGCAGTCCTGGGGGTGGATCATTCATAGGTGTTGAGCAGGGGTCAGTTCAACAGCAGCTGGTGGCATAAGCGAAGATTTTTTTCAGAATCGGCCAGAGGGTTTAGCTACATTTCAACCCAAAGCATCACCCTGAGGTGGTGGATGTGTCCACGGTCTGCTGTCCCCATCACTGATGGCTTTTAAAAGTCCTGCAGGTTCCCCCTCCTCCCCATCCACTTCAGACACCTTGCCACAACTCGGGACTGCAAAGGAAAACCACAGTTCCTATGAAGCACAGGTGAAAAAAGAGATTTATTTTATATCAAGGATGATGGATAGAAAGATGGTGGTTGTTTTCTGGGGGTGGCCAGTTGGGGTGTTCCTGTCCTGGGCTCACCCAGCATCTCCTGCACCGGTCCCCCCGCTGGGCACCCACCTCACTATTTGGAAAACATTACCCATCCCTTAGGAAAAGCCTGGAGCAGCCAGAAAGCCATTTCCTCTACCAGAAATACCTGGAAGAGAGCAAAAGAAGCAGGGAGGAAGGAAGCTATAAAGCAGAGGAAGCTGCAAAACGATCAAAACCTCGGTACAGCAGCGCTCAGGAGCTGGAAAGGAATGAAAGAGTATCTGGTCTTTGTTCACCCCTGGAGCCATGGCTCTGGCAAAGATGAGCAAGAACAATAAAACTTCCACCAGTCCTGGGTTTTCCTTGATGGAATCCTTAAGGATTTTCTCAGGAAGAACTCTGAATAGTGTGAAAATAATAACGGAAAAGGTTTTTCTTGTCTCCAGGGAGGAAGATGCACATAAAGTGGTTTTTCCTGGCTGGGTCGTGCTGGCAGCGGCCCTGGGTGCAAATAGCTGCTGCGCGGATTTCAGGAGCCACCCTTGGAGAGACAGTGGAAGGAAATGTCTCCTTCCCTTTCTCCTTCGGCTAATTTTGTATTTCTCTTTCTGGCTGTGCTGCAGAGAGTAATGAACGTGGGTGATTTGCCATCAGATAAATTGCATGCCATTAGCTGCCTGTTTAGAGACCATATTTCCTCTTTGTGATGAGAGCTCAATATCTTTCCAATGAGTTATTACTTGGAGATCTTCTAGACCTGGACTTTAAGTACCAAGCAATTACTGCGCCGTAATTCCAGGGCTGCTCGCCTCCCTGCTAGACACAGTCTCTTAAGCCTCGTCAGGTTGACTGGAGGAAGCTTTTTTAGCTTTAAAAGAATGGCTTAATGGCAGCTGTTTTGAGCAGCTCTCTTTTCTTTTCTTCTTCTTTTCCATCCAGCCTTTTTCGGTCGCAATCTCCTCGCCTTACCCGGCAATGCTGGGTGGGAAAGGAGGGGTTTGATGGGGCTGCGTGGTTGCACCTTGCAACAGGAGTGCATTGGAAATAACAGAAAAGTGGCCAAAAGCTTGTGCCTAGGCATGCATTAAACCGTGACGCTGCTGCCTCGTAATTCCCAAGCTCTTCCGGGGGGGCTGGCACAGCACCACATCCCAGCCCAGCATCCCAGGGGGTGCAGCCCATCGCTGACCCTGCTCCCACCTCTCCTGTTCGGTCCCTCCATCCCCGCCTGCTCCAATGGCCTTGGGCAAACTCCTTCCTGCTCTAGAGCCGTCTGCCCTATTTGCAAAGCAGGAAGAAAACTCCTTCCTTCCCTTTGGGAAAAGCCCTTTGCCCTGGGACACAGGTCCGGAGCCACGTTTGCATCTTTAATACAAGCGATTTTTGCCCTCCAAAGACCCGGTGGAGGCCGGAGCTCGGCGTGGCAGCAGCCGAGGTTCAATTGGTGGTTTTGACTTTAAATCTCATTATTGGAGGGATATCAGCTCCTCCTGACATTTTCTATACCTCAAGGGAGTGATGGGTCCTGTTGGGGGCCCCATTTAGAGCTGTTTGAACAAAAGGTTCCCAAGATGTGCCCATTTTCCCCTCTTAAAAAATGAATGACAAAAGTAATAGGTGCTTCTTCCAGCTTTGAAGGGAGCTGGAGTTGAGCCCGGCTCTTTTCTGATCGTGGCGGGGGTTGGAGGGAAGCGAGGGAAGCGTTGAGATTGTGAGAAACAGGTGCTCTGAAACCAAAGGAAAAACACCAACATTTTGCAAACAGGCTGAGCCAGCCCTCGCGCTCCCAACCTGCCCGAGCGCCGGCAGTAACGCTGCTTCCATGCAGGAAAGAGAGGTCGAGGGGAGACGACGTACCTGGAAGCATCATCCCTTTCACCAGCAGCTCCTCTGCCTGCAAACCTGTGCAATCACTGCCAGGCATTTACTCTTTACTCCCCAAAAGCGCTTTTTTTTTTTTTTTTGTTAAAGAATACAGCAACACCAAGCAGAAAACTCAGGGCTAAAGCCGTTAATGCCAAGTTCACGGTGCCCGGGGCATCTCATATATTTTTAAACAGCTCAACCTGCAGAACTGGAAAACAAGACAGCGGAGTGCCCCAAGGCTGTCCCACCGCCACTCAGCTCCTGCTCCCGGCACCTCCGCTTCCTCCCAGTGCCAGGGAACCCCGCTCCGGGCTCAGTCCTCGGCAGCCTGGGCGGTGGGACGGGACAGGGTGCAGCGGGATGGGATGCAGAGGGATGGGATCAGCAAGATGGGATGAACAGGATGGGATACAGTGGGATAAGATGCAGCAGGTTTGGATCAGCAGGATGGGATGCGGTGGGATGGGATGCAGTGGGAAAAGGTCAGTGGAATGGGATGCAATGGGATGCAATGCAGCAGAATTGGATCAGCAGGATGGGATGCAGCAGGATGGGATGCAGTGGGACGGGATGCAGCAGGATGGGATGTAGTGGGATGGGATCAGCAGGATGGGGTGCAGTGGGATAAGGTCAGTGGGATGGGATGCAGCAGGATGGGATCAGCAAGACAGGATGCAGCAGGATAGCATCAGTGAGATGGAATGCAATGTAATGGGATACATTGGGGTGGGATGGGATCAGAGGGATGGAATGCAGCCAGATAGCATCAGTAAGGTGGGATCAGCAGGGTGGGATGCAGTGGGATAGGTCAGTGGGATGGGATGCAGTGGGATGGGATCAGCAGGATGGGGTGCAGTGGGATAAGGTCAGTGGGATGGGATGCAGCAGGATGGGATCAGCAAGACAGGATGTAACAGGATATCACCAGGGAGATGGAATGCAATGTAATGGGATACACTGGGGTGGGATGGGATCAGAGGGATGGAATGCAGCCAGATAGCATCAGTAAGGTGGGATCAGCAGGGTGGGATGCAGTGGGATAGGTCAGTGGGATGGGATGCAGTGGGATGGGATCAGTGGTACAGGATGCAGCAGGATGGGGTGCAGTGGGGTAAGGTCAGTGGGATGGGATGCAGTGGGATGGAATCAGTGGGATGGGATGCAGCGGGATGGGATCAGAGGGATGAATGCAGTGGGATAGCATCAGTGAGATGGAATGCAGTGGAATGGGTTGCATTGGGATGGGATGGGATAGGATCAGAGGGGTGGGATGTAGCCTGATAGCATCAGTGAGATGGGATCAGTAGGGTGGGATGCAGTGGAATAAGGTCAGTGGGATGGGATTCAGCAGGATGGGATCAGTGGGATGGGATGCAGCAGGATGGGATCAGAGGGGTGAATGCAGTGGGGTAGCATCAGTGAAATGGGATCAGCAGGGTGGGATGCAGTGGGATGGGATGCAGTGGGATGGGATGCACTGGGATGGGGTCAGCGGGATGGGATGCAGCGGGACCCAGCACAGCAGAGCAGGAGGAAGTGGGATGGGACGCAGCAGGATGGGGCGCAGGGGATGGGGAGCAGCGGGCCATGGTGCAGCAGAGGCCGAGGGGCCGGGTGCCCCCCCAGCCCAGCCAGGAGCCCCCTCAGGAGTGGGGCCCAGCTCTCACAGCAGCCCTGAGCACTGACTCCCAGCAAACAGGTTTATGAGTGACGAATTTCTATTAATTACGGAAGAACATTCCTGATGAGCAATTAAACACCTAAGTAAGCCTTGGGTGGACAGACGGATGGGTGGTGAGCACCACGAACCCCTGCTTTACCGGGGCAAACGCTCTCTTACAGCTGAAGTGGTAACACCGAGCTAGCCAGGAAACTTGCTTTTTTTCCTCTTTTTTTTTTTTTTTTTTTTTTAACAGCTCTTCTTCCTTTTGACATCTCCCCACCTCCAGGGCTTGGAAAGTCTCCCGCTCCCCTCACACAAAGGCGCCGTGTGCCTGATGGGATCGGTGGGGCGACCCCGGCCGCTCTTGGCTGCAGAGCTGCTGGCTTGAATCAAAATCTCTTTCTATTCTTCCTATGACTTTATTCCCATTATCAGATGCAGAACACGCCAGGCAAGGCATCCACGCCACGGTCAGGTTTGTCTCTCCCTTTTCCTCCTCCGGAAAAAGATTGAATTATTCTTTGGAGTGGTTTGGGTTTTTTTGAATGACCAAGTAATGTAACAAACCTACGGGAGATATTTCAGCCTCCCAAACTGCTGACGTTGAAATGTATCCAGGAGACCAAGATAATACTGGGAATATTTTAAATAGATCAAATAATGATTGCGTTGCAAAGCCAGATTTTTATGTCTTAGGCCTCGGGCAGGTGGAGTTCAAGTGCGTTTCGATAGTGTATTAATAGTGTATTAATGAAGCCCGCATACGCCGCTTGCGATCTTCAAAGGCAGTCTTGTTTTTGAACTGTAATTGTCCACTGAGAAATGACAAAACAAACAGCAATTACACTGGAAAAGGGATTTTAAAAAAATTATGCCAGTGGGACTGGAGCTCATAAAATATATACACATTAAACTGTTGCCGATTGCTGGAGAATTGAAAGCACAGAAGTGCGTTGTTTTCATGTTTTCTTTCTTTTCCCTGTTTTTATTATTAAATTTTTGCAGCGTGAGCGATGCCCAGGGACGAAGGCAGATGGTGCATCTGCAGCCAGACCCACGAGGAGGTCCCAAAACCTCCCCCCCGTTGAGCTGGGGACCGGGGCTGGTCCTCTGGCATCCCTGAGCTCGCAGGAGCCACGGTCCCTGGAAATACCAAATAACTCCTCCGCACCCAAGGTGCCCGATGTGCCCACAGCCCCGGGAGCCCCTTCCCAGCATCCCTGCCCTTTAGGAGCAAAGATACAGGATGTGCCCTAAAAACTGCTCCAGCCTCTCCAAAAAGGGCAAGAGCTTACCCACCCAGGGGACGCTTTTATTAGCATGAGATGCTAATAATTCATTATTTTAATTAGGGGGGCACTGTCCCTCTTTCTGTGCAATCTGCAGAATTCTTTTCCACGAGGTAATATAACCCACGCCGGACTCGGTGTGCAGAAAACCGTTGGTAACCACACAGGGCCATTTATTTTGTGTGGTATCATTAAAGTGAAAACACCAGCCAGGCAGCGGCGGCCAATTACTGTCAGCTCCTACCTGCAAATAGGGAAAAATTCCCTTTCCTGGGAAGGAGAAAGAGAAGTTATGGACTGGACTCGGTGCTGCGGCAAGGCAAATAATAATAATAATAATAATAATTTCTGTGTCTGGAAAGATTAGGGGCTGATGCGCTCCCTGCTTCTCTGCCGTGTTGGGTTTCTACCTTTATTTTTGGGAGCATTTCTAGTTTCAGGCCAGTTTCTCTTTACCTTAAGTACACTTTTCTCGGAAAACCAGAGAAGTGGATTGTTGAGACCTAACCTCCTGTAATTTAAGCAGCTTGTATAAAAATGTTAGGCAGCACACGGTTGCTGTCAGCGTTATAAAGAAGCTCTAAACCCACTGAAGCGTTGGAAGGCTCTGGCTGCAGGGTTGGATCCAGCGCCTGCCAGCATCGCTGCCCTCCGAAAGTGCAGGCAGAATAAATACTTCCCCGCATCGGCATTTCCCACTAATTTAGTCATTGCGAAACTGAGGAATTTGGGATGAGAAAAAAAACGGGAAAGCTCGTTTTCCTTTCCCTGCCTGTGAATAAAGCCTAAAGTAATATATTAATTTTAAAACCGTAAAGAATATGAAAACCGGGAACAAAGCGCTCAGCTCCCTCATTGCAGAGAGTACTTATCTTGTTTAGGAAATCAGTTTTAAATGCATGCTTAGATAAGCTTATTTTTTCGGCTGTGGCTAGCACATTTTAAATGGTTTTATTTAACTAATAAAACCCATTTTTTATATTGGTTTTCGGGCGTCTTAAATTGAAAACCAATTTCCATCTGAATAGACCATGGCGCACGATGCGAGTCCAAAATTAATAATCATCTCATAAAAAAGAAATGCATCATTCCCTATATTATAACACAATAAAATGCAAACATGAAGAATTTCCATAAATATACATTAAGCTACATAATTGCTTAAGTAACCTCGCATGCATAAAGTGTTTTCTTCTGTTTAGCAAAAAAAGGAGTTGTAAAAGAAGTAAAGGTGCAGATTTGCAGTCACCAACCAAGAAGAAACGAGTTAGGAAAATAAATAAAATGTATAAATGAGAAACAAGATTAAAGTTGATCATTTAAACCAAGCTTTCTGCTTTGCTCTTTTAAATCACGATTAAAATGGGTGGCTGAAATCAGTCGTCTCCGAGGTCTTCAGCTTTAAATCTCCTTCCAGCCCTGGAAGCCCTGGCATGCTGAGGGATGTGGTGGGACATAGTGGGAGGCAGTAGGACATGGTGGGATGGTGGCAGGGGATCTGCTGAGGCTCACCCCGCCTGTGGCTGTTGGGCTGGCTCTGAGCAATCATGGATTAAAAACCCTAAATTACAAGTACCAAGAGCTGCCCAGGGTCGTGAAATCCTTCCCAGCCCCGGCTCCATCAAATGCCGCACGCTTGGAAAGACACTTGTCCCATAGTTGTTCCTGACCGCCGGGGCCAAGGAAAGAAGCCATGGATTTGGGGAGAGCCAGGGGGAATTAGAGAAGCAGCGGTGTGATGGCTGATGCTCGGTTTTGATGCACATCCCACGATGTTCAGGAAACGCTGGGTGGCCTGGAGCCACGGGGCAGGGAGGCGAGGTCCCACCACCCGGCAGCCACCAAATCCATCCCCTCCCAAGTTCTATATGGATAGGATGGGCAAGTTTTATAGGAAAGCGTTAACAGGGATCCTCCCAGGTAGGCATCCTACCAGCCAGACAGGGCGAGAAGGGGCAGCAGACGCCTGCCGGCCCCACAGCAGTGTCCCATCTGCTAACCCATCCCACCGTGATGGGAGACGGCAACCACCTTGCTGCTGCCATGGCTGTTCGGGTGCCGCGGGGAGCCCGGGGATGTGCTGCGTTCGCAGAGCCCCACGGCAGCACCCACACCAAAACAACCCCCCATGTGTGGCTGTGCCACCACCCGCAGGTTTCCCACCACTGGGGAGCAGCGAGGGCTTCGCATCCCTCCATGCCGGGTTCCCGTGGTCCTTCACACCGCTCTCGAGGAAGTGTAGTCTTTTTGGAGTGGATGGAGGAGATGATTTTGGACTTTAGCAGGCCCTGGAGCCGCCCAGGTGTTATGCAGGTATATGGCAGTGCAGCTTCCCACTGGCTATGGCAGCATCCTGGGAAAATGCTCAGAAAAAAACACAATTCCTTCCTGCATCTCTCGCTCTGACTCGCTTCCAAAGCACACCCCCGCTCCCGAGCAAACCAGGCCATCTTTCTTTCATATGAAAGAGAGAGGCTCAGCAAGATGTAGCAATAATCTGTCGTTTTCTATTCCACTGCTCAGCAAGGAGCCTCTGGGGATGGCGGGGAAGGAAAGGGACCTCAAAATAGCGGCAGACTTTCTGTGCAGCTGGAGAAGCTTTCCGGAACAAAGAAAAACCTGGAGTAGAGCAAACATTCCCCTTCCCCATTAATATCCCAAGGAACGGGCTTGGGTGCAAGCGGCATGGAATGCCCTATATTTTTGTGTGGTTGGGAATAGCTAGCAGGACCCACTGGAGGAGGTGGGAGGCTTCAAAGGGGCGTCTCCCATCATCAACCAGCTGTGACACCCCCAGAGCCGGGACTCCCCAGAACATCTGCTTTGGAAGCTAGGGTCGTTTCTCCTCCCCTACCAACAGCCTCGTGTCTTGGCATCAATTCCTCCACCCACGGAGCCTCTGGCCTTGGCAGAGGACCGCTGTGCAGTGTCCTGCCGGTGCCGGGCCAGCACAGCCCCGTGGTCCCACCTGCGCTTTGGACCCTCCAGCAGCTCATGGGTTTGGATTGAGACCAAAAAGGGCATTGGCAGAGCGCTGGGTCTGAAGGAGAGACAATCCAAGAGCGTGTCACCCAGGGGCTTCCACCGAGCCAGAGAGAGAAATGCTAAAAATGCCCCCATCTCCTCTGGGAGGAGCACCCGCATGACCGCAGCAGACTGTCCCTGCCTTGGGACCACAGGAGGAACAGGGACACTCGTCCCCACGGGAGCCACCGTGTGCCCACAGCGTGCTGTGCTGATCACCGGGGTGGCAGCAAAGGCACGGCCAGTTTGAAGCCCCCATTTGAAGCCCACTGCCTGCAGGTGGGACCACGCTGAGCTGCGCCTGCCCCGTCCCCACCATCGGACTCCCGCCATGCCTCCAAAACAGGACCTGAGCATCTGAGCTTCATACTCTTCATCAAATGCTACAGACCTTTATCCGCTCTCCCCATCAGCCTCCTGCCCCTAGACAGAGAGGAGACGTCCCCAGACAGGGGAAGCTGCCCCATCACCGGGGCTGTGGGAGCCGCCCTTTGCTAGGGATGGGATGACGGAAGGACCAGGAGAGTGTAATTCCTTCTGCTGGAGCAGAGAATTGATCTCCAGGAGGGGTGAGAGGCACCTTGCATCCTTGAGAAGGGCTCAAGGCACCACCTAGGGGGATGCAGACCCCATGGCTTGTTCCCTGCCCAAGGAGCCGGCAGCAGGGATGGAGCTGCCGCGATTTTTGGTGTCTGCCAGTCTTGAGCTCTGGCCACATCCCAGCTCAGGAATTTCCAGGTTCCCACCACCGCCTTGTTAAACCAAACTAGGCGTAAGCTGAAAGCAAGCCATGGCAAGGAAAGTGTTTGCAAAGCACCAGCACCAGATGTCCCAGGTCCCGGGTGAGCCTTCTCTACCGTAAAAAGCATCAGCTCAAGGCTTTCTTTGTCTCGCCAAAAACCAAGCGCTAAGGCTGAGCATGGGCCTCGCGTTGCCAAGGGGTATAAATTGCCACCTATTAGCCATCCTCAAAATAACTCTAACTTGTTTGACATAACGAGGTGATTAAATCAGCATGAGAAATTCTGCTTCTTGAAGCCAACAGGACACGATGAGATCGCGTTTCAAATCTCAGCACAATTAGGGAAAGGACGGAGCGCGGTTTGGGGAGGGGAACATCTGCATGGGCTTCATTGAGCTTGCCGTGCCATGCCAGCAGCGCTGGGGCAAACAGAGGGTCTGTATAGACCCACAGCCCTGCCTCCTCTGTTAGTGCTCTGAGGGCTGGGAAAACACAAGGATTGTCTAATATGCCTGATTTCACCCATTTTTCAGCCCCCCAAGCCCATTAGGGCACACGAGGACACTGCTGTGATGGGTGCCAGCTCTACTCAGCGACCCGCCACCATCTCCCACACCTACTGCCCACGTGTTTTCCTGCTGCCAGACTCCTGTAGAAACTCGATGTGCTGCAGCTGGTGGTAACATAGACAGACTTCCCCGGGACAGCCTCTGTTAGCAAAGAGCGTTTTTGGCAAAGAGTTTACTTTTGCTTCACCAGCCAGGGGAAAAATGAGTGGGAAAGATGCTGCAGTAAACGAAGGGAGTTTGCCGTGTTGCTGAGGAGCACCTGAGCAGCACCTTGGGTTGGTGTCCTCAGCTGCTGGAGCAGGAGAGCATCTCCACACCACGATGCAGGAGAGGATAAGCCAACCATGAACGCATGGGTGAGAGCTTCGGAAATCAACCTTCTGCCAACGCCAGCTGACTCACAAGCTCCCCAGGATCCCAGGGGAGCTTCCAGACCCCCCCCAGCCCTGCACTGCTTTGGGAGACCTTCAGGGTCTCCACATCAGCATGGATCTGCAGAGCTCCACCAAGCCACCCGCCTCCATCCCTCTGTGCAGACATTTCCAGCAGATTTTCAATGACCTTCAGAGGGTTGTCTCTGCTTGGCCAGCTCTCGTCTCCGATGATTTGGTGCCTCTCCGGTTCCTGTCATGCAAATGGAGGGATGGTAAATCTTTGGCCAGCAGTAATTCACATCTAGACATCACAGGGACTGAAGATAATGAAGGTTTTTGAAATGCAATAGTCCCTAAACACTTTCAGGTGCTGCCTTCGCCTTTCTATCTTCATGCTTCAGGGACAAATCATTCCTTACAATCTGTGTTCCCAGACCTTTTCGCCTGAACTCTGAGAAGGATTTCAGTTAGGTCTAGCACAACGTATGGTCATTTGTTGTAAAATTATTTTTGTTCATTTATCTCCATTCTGCCTTTTCAAGTCCTTTTCTTGCGTGCTACTTCGGCCAAATTCCCAATTCCCTGAATTTATTATCACTATAAAATGGTTGCCTGCTCCACAGCATGACCTAGACGCGCACCCCACTGCGATGCTTTAGAGGCCTTCGTCTGTTCCTATGGCAACTGGAAAAAGAGGCAAGCACTGCAGCCAGCGCGGGGACGGATCCTGCACGGATGCTGACACCCCTTCCCGGCTGTGAGGAGACCAGAAGAACATGGGGGGAAACACAATACGGGGAGGAACGGGGCAGAAACACATCTTCCTGGTCTTGTCCCTTCCCTGGTGACCCCGTAGCATCTCTGTGCGGGGTCCATGCGTGACCAGGAGGACATGGCTCCGCTGGGATGCTGGATGGTGCCTTGCTTTTTGAAGCTGGGGTGGGATGGAGATGACAGGCGCTCGGCGGGATGTGGATTTAACCATGGGGACACGGATGCCAGCCCCAGGTCACCCGGCCACCCGCAGCGCTGCCCGCCCATCAAAGTCTACCTGAGCCAGGGCAGCGCAGGGACCTCGCACCCCACGGTGACATCCAGCCAGGTGACACAAACTCCTGTGGCCTGCTGGGCTGGCCTTGCTCTGGTTTCTTACTCTGTTTGTCCTCCACGTAAAATACCTTTCACAAACCCACTCTCTCCAAACCAGTCATCTTTGCAGCAAAAAGCTGCTCCTGCAAAATCCCCTGCCCTTAACCTGTTGATAGACATTAACGCCTTTACTTTCATTTACTGGTGTTATTCTCCCTTAATTCTTTATTAATCCCCACATCAGCCACTCCATCAGTCGCCCGGGATCGAAGTAGAGCTGACAGGCCTGTAATTATCCAGGTCATCTCATTTATCCTTTTTAAACGTCGTCAGAGATCTCACCCGGGAAATCAGCGGAGCAGATACAGCTCTTGCTTTTGACACAAGCACGAGTTTGGTTTTCCTCCTGTGATGGGTCCCTGTCCCCAGGCTGTAGTTGCCTGACCAGCACCTTGCATATAGCCATAGGCACCATCTCTGTCTCCCGTAGCATCCCAGCTTTCATTAAAAACTGGGAAAACGGCATGGAAGGGCCCCTCATCCTCTCTGCAGTGTGGGGACTGGCTTGTCTGCTGCTTGCAGAGCGGAGCTGGGCTCTGGGTGTGACACTTCTCAGGTGACACCACGATATACGCTGTATTTCCGAAGCATCCCCTGGTCTGGGGTCTACTGTGCCCCCATCACGCAGCAGGATCCTTTCCCTTCATTTCCCAGTTTGAAAAGAAATATTCAAAACTAAAGTAAATAAAACCAGAGCAGGCACTGGCCTTGCCCCAGGGGAAAACTGGGTTATTTCCCTCTGGAAATAACAGATTTCCCTGCGCTGGGTGTTCACTGGGGTTCCTGACGTGACGTCCCAATGGTGGGGGGTCCAGGTGTGCCCCCTTCCCTACTAAGGGCAGTGGTGTCAGGGCCAAACGCTGCCCCCACAAGGGCTCCTGGCTGCCCTTTGGCCCAGGCTGAGCTTTTCCTGATCAAGCAAAATACTATGAAGCTGCAACGGCCCAAAGAAATGAAAGAGAGAGCATTTGCAGGCAGCAAATTCGTATTAGGGCTCCTCCAGCAGATAACTTATAGCCACCTACAAAAGCTACATACAGCATGTCTTCCCAGGGCCAGGCTGCTTTTAACACCCATCAAAAGACACAGCAAAAAAAAAGCGATAAAGGGGGATGAACAAAAGCAGCAACGCTGCAGAGAAGCGCCCCGGCTGCCTGGCAGGGGAGGCAGCGCGTTTGCACACACCTTATCGCCTTTGATCCCACGCTCCTCGCTTCCGATTTTTTACACTTCCAAAGGGTGCTGCTTGTTCAGGCAGCGCCTTGAGTGCCCGGCTGAGCCCCGTGGGTCGCCGCTGCGGACGGTACAGAGCACTCCAGAGACGGATGGGAAATAGCTTCTCCTCCGTCTGCAGCCAGGCGTTGTGGCACGCTGGCAGGGAAAACGGGCAGAAAAGCCATCAGTCGCTGCCATCTGGCACCCAGAGTCCAGGGAGCCGGGGCTGGAGGTGAAGGAGAAAATAGCTTTTCTGTTTAGCCGCTTGGGAGGAAGGAGGGGGAGGTTAAATTGGGACCAAGAGTCGGTTCGCAAGCCTGGCAGGGAGCACAGAGCCACATTTGTCACCTCTGCAAGAGCTTCTCCCTGGAGGCAGATGAAAATATGGGGGGGGGGTTTGGTGCTGGGATGCACTGGGAACCAGAGCAGACATCACCAGGCTTCATCCAACACTGATCAAAACCCCTCTGGGAAGTGGCTTTGTACCAAAGGATTTGTGTGGGATTGCTGCTCAGCAGCGGAAGGGGGTGTTAGGAGCAAAAGCGCCGCGGGGAGGTTACCAGGGGATGAAAACTCGCCGTGTTTTAATGCCCAAGGCTGAGGCTCGGTGGTGTTTCCCCAGCTTCGTAATCCCGGTTTGTGCTTCCCAGCGGGTCACAAGCCGGGGACCAAAGGCGTGAAGCAAAAAGGGCAGTGTGGGAGGAGGTGGCCCGATGGCGAGGGATGCTCCGCAGGGCTCGGCACGGAGGGGAAGGAGACAGCAGCAAACCCCGCGGCAGCTTCCAAAGAGGCAACGGCCCCCAAGCACGTGTTTGCGTGAGAGTGGCAGAGCAAGCGTGGCTGCACGGCCCTCACGGAGGAAGCTCAGCACTGCTCCAGAGGCTGAAATTTGTGTCAAGGAAGGGATCGAGTCAACTGTCTTCCTTCCCTCCACCTGAAGGCACTTTTGCGGGGTTCCCTGGGCATGGGAAGGGAGCTGGGGCAGCCTGGGGGACATCACGGGGCTGCTCCCACCCAACACACCAAGCTCCAGAAGAGCAGACCCAGGGAGCCGGCACTGAGCTGGCAGGCGGGTGGCATCGCTCCAGCACTGCCAGCAACCGACGACAAAGCAACACCGACGATTCCCCATCGAGATTCCTGAACGTGAATTTTCTGCCTGTGCCCAGGTGACTTCATTTCCCGTCTCTCCTGGCTGCGAGCTGCTCCCCCGCTCCTTTCCACCTGACCTCGGGCTCCTCTTCCTGCCCGCCCCATCCTTTTACCAGAGGTGGGACGCACCTCGCTCTTCAGCAATGCCAGGGGATGGCTGGAGGCAGCACGGAGACCAGAGATGGAGACCCACCGTGTCCCTCTGCCCTCCCTGGCCATGGCAGAGCCATCGGCAGGGTGTGCAGGACGGGGGGTTGTACGGCCCCATCCCAGAGCAGCTTTGCTGGTGCCATGAGCCAACCTGGCTCCGCAGTTTGGAGAACCACCACCGACACGGAAAGGACGGACACCAAGCGCTTCCTGAGCTCGGCAGGCCGCATTTCCACGTGTCCCTATTTCTGGCACGATAAACCCTGGCACATTGTAAGGAGGGAGCCCGCTGCTGTCTGAAAGGCTTTTGAAAGAAAAGCTTTGTTTGATACACGCGTGGTTGTTAAAAAGCCCGTCATCGATTCTCCGTGCACATCCCCGCCAGCCCCATCCCTCCCCGACCTCCCAAACCCGCCGCTGCTCCAGCGCCGGGATCCCTTTGTGCGGCAGCGTTTTATATAACGCGCTCTATACAATGAAGCTATGCAGCAGGACTCGCAGAAATGCCTTTTGAGCACACTGAAAGCTGATTGTTAACCAGGAGGGAGACACAAAGAGCACAAACTGCTTACCGGGATACTCGGGCTGGCGCGTGCGGCTTGTGCGCAAGCCCCGTCGCCACCCGGAAAACTTCTCAGGAATTCAATAGCGCCGAGGATTTAATAGCTGCAGGGATGAAGCTGTGAAAAATAAATGGGCTTTGTTTGGTAGCTTCCTGCCACTTGTGGAAAGCGGAGTGGTTTCAAACGCTGAAACGCTGGGACTTTAAAGCTGGGTATTTTTAAAATAAAAAAAAAAACGGAAGGAGATTTCCAGCCGACATCTGAGATCGTTTGGGAAGTGTTGGGGAAGGAGCTGGAGGCTTTAGAAATGCTCGTCCCTTCTTCCCTCCTGTGACAGCATTAGGACAAAACGAAAGAGCCTTCAGCCTCACGGGGTCTGTGTCGCACCCCCTCGCTTCTCAGCGCTGGGCTTGGGTGGGATATTCCCATTTCAGAGGTGCGTGTGCCGTGGGCTGAGCATCAGCCCCACTTGCCCCACGCGGAGGGATGGGGCAGGACAAAGTCTCTGACCCACGGCAGACCGACCGCAAAGCGAAAGCCACTCACCTGTGGAAACACAGCCCAGCAGCCGGAGGAAGCGTTTCCCTTATTTACAGCAACTTCCCAGGACCCCAGGTCTGAATTGAAAGCGTTTGCTCACTTTTCGAGAAGCTATTTATGCCCCTACAGAGAAACGCACAGCATCTCCATAAATTTCTGCAGTGTCCAGAGGGCAGCAGGATCAGAGAAAATGCCCTGACCACGAACCCATCAATCTCTTCAGGAAAGAATCAATTTTTATGTGCTTGTAGCTGTGGGAACTATTGTTGACCTTGTGAAATCATAAATAGAAGGCACTTTTGGCACAGTCCCTGCTTTCGTTTGGTTTATTTTCCTCCTCTTCCCCTCTCCCCCACCTCCCTGTTTTTGGAAGGTACTGCCTACTTCGCAGGCAGCCTGCCTACAGCAGCCTCCCTTGGAAATATCTGTGCATCTTTTTTTTTTTTTTCTTTTTTTGCTAAAGGCAGAAGAGCACAAGCTCTTGATGCTCCTGGGCTCCATCTCCTGCCAGGGGAACGCACCCAGCCAGTGCTCAGGTTGGCATCAGCATGGCCAAGGCAGGCAAGCACGGTGTCCGGAGCCACCGCAGGCTGCAAGACACATCCAAAGTCCCTCCTGGACTCAATTAAACTCTTACAGCTATGCTTTTTTCCCCACTATGCACCCACAGGCTTCATGTTGCCAGCTCAAGCTGGGCTGTTTAGCTATAGAGCATCACATAAAGTGCATACGTCCATAACAAATGAGCTCAGAGTTTAAGTCATTACATTCTTAAAGACACCTGCAACATCCAATTTGGCTCCGAGTATGCCCTCAACCCCCTTTTATGGTCTCTCAAACCATCGGCATGCATGGGTGCACCTCTGCAGAAGAAACGCAATCCCCCAGGAAACCATTTGGAAACAGGATCAGGAATCTAAAGGCTTTTGCAACGATCTTCCCCCTGCTCTCCCTCCTTCCCAGCCTTCCCGCAGGGAGAGCTATGTGTATCTTCCTACAGCAGCATAGGTAGGTATTACAGAGCCTTACACCAAGAGTGCCTGAGCAAAACTCCATGAAGAATAACCCTCCTTGTCTTTGGTTTCAACAATGCCACCCTGCGGCAGCATCACCGGATGCTCTAAGAGCAGGTCCAGCCTTGGGTGGGTGCTTGGTACCCCCTGGGCTACGTTAGACAGACACCGAGACTCCCCATCTTGTTCCTTGGGCCATTTTCTTTGCCTGGCCAGCTAAGGAAACTGTAGGGATGATTTTATATTTGGTAGATTACAAAGCTGCTAAGCTTTGAGAAGGACATGAAAGAAGAACTAATAAAAATTGCAAATGTTCTTTTTTTTTTTGCCCCCATGCCTTTGGAGCAGCCCTGCCAGCTCGCTTCACGCAGGCTCTCCCTTGGAGCAAAGCCCTGGTTGTCAGCACCACGATGCAAGGAGCAGCCAGGGTCCTTCCCTCAGATGGACCTATTCTGCCTTATCGTTAATTAGCCATCTAAGGAAGCAGCAAATATTTTTCCACATTATGCTTCCATGGAAAAAAATAACAACATATTTTGAAAGAAGCAGCTCTAACACCCCAAAACAGCAGCTAAACCACACCTCTTGCCTCTTCTCAGTTGCAGGGGCTCTGGACGTAGCAGCTGTGGGTTTGGGGGGACACCCCCCATGCCATGAGCATCGCTTGTCACCCCATTTCTCTCTCCGGGGGTTGTTTTTTTTTTTTAGTGGTCAGAAGGCGAGTGCTGCTCAGGCTGCCCTCGAGCGGGCCCTGACATGGCTGCATCATTCGGGGGGCTCCTACCCCAAAAGCCACAGGGAAGGAGGGTCAGGAAGGTCCTGGAGAGAAGATTTCACAGTGCTTCCCTTTCGCTGCTGCCTCTCGGCAGGCAACACAGCGAGCATCTTCCTTCAACTCCCTGCAACAGCTGCCAGCCAGTATCACCCGGGACTGGCACTTATCCTGCCTGAACCTGATCCTTCCTTCTCTTTTCTTTCCCCCCTCCATAATAAACCAGCAAACCTACCATTCCTCCATGCAGCTTTTGGCCTCCAGCACCTTTGCAGACCCCATCCCGAGCTCACTGCTTTCTGCAAGGCAGTAATACACTATTCTCTCATCCACACTAGTAATTAGAACAGGGCTCAGACCTTCATAGGTTTTAAGGGAAATAAGAGCAGGGTCTGACCCTTGTGAGGGACAGGACCGGTGCGGGGATGCTGCTCCCCTGCAGCCAGGCTGCCCCGCTCACGGGCAAACTGCTGCTAAATGAAGGCACCACAGTGCCCCAGCAGAACATGATGAAATTAATAACGAAAATGCAAGGCAGACAGCACGGACAGCACTTAAATCAGGTCAGATGAAAAATTAAGTTTAAGAAAAATTCCCAGATTCAAATCTAGTTTCTCCCATCGACAGCTCACGAGTGGCTCAGCGCTGGAGAATGAGCAAGAGGAGAGGACAAGGGCTCTGCAGAGCATGAAGAGACCTGTCCGGGTCCCGGTCCCCCCTGCTCGGCACAGGACCAGTGCCTGGTGCACGTCCTGGGGGATGCTCGGTGCTGGGCTTTGTCTGAGCAAACCCACCGGCAACCATCACAGCCGGTCCTCTCCCATGGGCACCACGAGCATCCCGCAACCAGGATTTAAACCCAGCTCCCCATGCGCGCCAGATCGTGCTGATCCAAGAGCTCTCCCCCCCCCCCATCTACCCCCGGGAACCCAAGTGCTGGAGTTATGGCAATTGCTCCCATAGCTCTCCCCACCGGCAGCCCCCACAGCTGGTAGGATCCCTGGGCGACCAGCAGGATTCATTCGCGATCATCGTTAACTCGTGGCCGCTCTCAGAAAACAGGGAGAAGTGCAGCAAGCCAAGCCAACGGGTGGCACATGTCCCTCGGCCGACGGCCAGGAGCGCAGTGCCAGCCAGCCCTGCTCCTTCTCCGGATGCACAGCCCAGGGTTGCCTTTCCCTTCTCCAGCACCCAACCAATTAACTCAATAAACAAGGACACAGCAATTAACCCAGCGCTGGCCTCTCCAGCACCTTGCTAGCAATCCTCCCTTGAATGAAAGCGAACAGATATCCCTGCCAGCATCAGGGCAGCGCCTCATCACTGGCGCAGACACGCGTCGGGTGATGCTGCTCCTTCCACCCACACCCTGTGTCAGCCTGAGCTTCCCCAAAAACCGAGGACGGGCTGTTCCACGTGGCGGCTGGGGCAGGGTGTTGCTGTCACACGGAGCTGTGACCCGGGCTCCTTGGTTCTTCCCGCACGTGGCGACACGCTGCAGCCCCGCACCGAAACGCCTCGCCGGCTCCCGGGCAGCATCCCAGCAGCTTTACTGCCCCCCCACTTTTACTGCCAGGCTGTATCCCGTATCCCATAAAAGCATCGCGCCCTGACAGATCCCACAGGAACAAGGCAAGGCGCAGGTTTTGTAAAACTGCTAAGGGGGAAAAAAAATAATATATATTTTACAGACCCATCTTCTGCACAGACAGGCAGCTCTTTGAAAGCCGGAATGCCTTGTAAAATCTGGGTCAGTTTTGTGAGATTATTTTGAAGGAGTGGAAAATCATTTTGACAACTTCAAACTGCCCCATTTGGGCTTTTTTTTTTTTTCTTCTTCTTCTTCTTCTTCCCCCCCCTGAATAAAGTGCCTTGGAATGACTTTTTGTCTTTATAATCTACTGAAGTTAAATCAAAGTAAAGACCCAAATAAAACGTCCCGAATGATTGGCGACAGAGCTCTGTGAACTCTCCCCGCGGAGCCGGCGGGGAGCAGCCAGGACTCTCACCCGGCCCGGCGCTGCCACAACTGATTAACTGAATCACTTAAATCACTCCTTGTCTCACCGATGCTCCTCATTTAAGCCCAATTCCCTTATTTTTCCAGCCCAGCAGACATCACCCTGAGGGACAGAGACCAGAGAGTCCCATCCAGGAACCACTGATGCCCTGTTTGTGGGGTGGGAATGAGAAAAATACTCACGTTATAGAAGAGGACCATCCCCAGCGCGGGGATGGAGCTGGTTATACCCTGTCCTTAATGCAGGCTGTGGGTGCTGCCCTGTGCCCCGAGGGACAGACACGCTGCCCAACCGCAGGCAGAAGCTGCCTCCAAAACCCCCCACCTTCCCACCACAGGTGATGAGACCCATTTTGGGGCCATGAATCTAGGTGACAGCAGCATGACAGGGCGAGCGCCCCGAGTCCCACCACACCAGGATTCACTCGCTTCGGCAGAGATCTCGTCCTCTTCAGCATCATCTGCTCTCCTCACCCACCGCTCCCATTTCAGGAGTGACCGACCAACACTCATTCCTTAAATACAGCCCAAATGGTGCAAGACGAGGCTTTGACGAGCAGAGAGGTGGTGAAGGAGGTACAAGCCCACCCCACAGACAGCAGATCACCCCCAGACCCTTTGGGGGGGGGCGCTACAACAGCCCCATCTGCACAGGGACCTGCTCCCGCGGGGAGGGCACCCAGGCTCGATCGGGCTCTTGCTCCCCACACCGTGGTGCTGGGTGCTCCCAGGGCTCCAGCACCCTCCCCGCGCAGCTCATCAGGCTCTGCGGCAACGAGGACTGCAACGGAGCGGGTTATAATTTCATTTCCCTTGCAAATGAGGCCCCATTCCTTCCCCATCCCCTCATCAGCGGAGCCATCATCTCCACCCCGCTCCCCACCAGCCCTCGCCGCCTCCTCCACTCACTCCAATTTGTTCACCCAGCCCCGACAAACAGCCATTTCCATTTTGCGAGGAGCCCCGGCTGTCGCCGTGCTGCAGACAGTTATCAGGCAGGTTTTCTTATTAATGAAGTTATGACGGTTAACTATTAATAACAACAACAACAACTTGCTTTTCCAGCAGACGTGGTTCCCTGGGACCCTGTCCGATGCCAATTGCTGAAGGCCATCGCTGTGTGGATATGCTGCTTAGGATGGGACGCTGCAACAGGCTGGTGCCTACGTGAAAAAGGGGCTTCGTGGACGTGGGAAAAGGGCTGAGGTCTGAGATGCGGATGCAACGAGCTGGAGAACCCCAACAGGTCTCATCTCGGCACGATGCTCCCCTGAGCCCCCACTCCTGCAGCCTCAGCGCTCACTCCTGGCGGGGAGTATTTTATCCCCATTTCCCCATCCCTTGCGCCCCTCCATCGAGGCTTTCCCAAGCCCACTGCTACCCCGTGCAGGGTGGGGGTCCAACATCAGCCAGCCCCAATTCACGAGCTTTGCCAGGACACCGACTGTTTTGCCATATTTAAACAGCCTGGGAGCGCTGTTGGTCTCAACAGACCCATTCCCTAAGAAAAGGTGCTTTTGAACTACACCGTGCTGTAGCAGAGTAATTAAAAGCAAGCCTGAAACCTTCCCAGGCAACTCGGAGTACAATTAAGGCTGCAGAAAGCTCCAGAAAACAAAGACTCAGAGCTCCCGAGTCCCCCCCAGGCAGGGGATGGGTGCAGGCGTTCTGTGGGGGGCACAGGGGAGAAGCCACAGAGTCACGCTGCCTCCTGGGCTGGCGCCTGCCTCAGTTTCCCCACTCCAGTTAATGCACAGCATCCCGCAGCATTGATTCAGAGCCCAGCAATCACTGACCTTCCCGAGGGAGCTCTGCCCCACAGCTGGGATCCTGCACCATCTTGGCTGGGAATCCTGCAGGGAGAAGAGAAAGAGCCATTTATGGGGGGGTCACGCTGCCCCCCTGGACCTCTCCTCACCCTGACCCAGCCCAGCACATTGGTGCCCCCCCAGCCCCCAGCCAGCCGCTGCCCTGGCTGCTACCAGCACCTGGGCATTCCTGGGTAGCCCCGAGGCACCGGGGATGGGCTTCATCTTCCCCCCAGCAGAGCAGATCCATGCCGGCCCCGCTAGGAAAAGCCAAGACAGCCAGCAGGATCCAGCCCCGCTTTCATTAATTTCTGTTGAATAATTAAACCCTGGGAAGTTAATACTTTCTGCTTAAAAACTCAAATTGCAGTGTTTGTAATTACTGTTTTATTGAAGCATTAAAAATTAAAGGGCATCCTGAGGTTGCAGTTAGTGCAAGAGCTGCGCTCGGCCCTGGGTAAGAGGAAACTGAGCTCTCGGGCCCCAGCCCAGCAGAAAGGGGGGGTACGGCCGCTCCATCCCTCCCCCTGCCGTGGGGAGCAGGTTTTGGGGCTCAGCAGTTACAGGAGGAACAACCCCCCCAAACGTAGGGGTCCCGGCCACAAGCCCTGCCCAGCTCAGCCCGGTTCCTGAAGCTCAGGATGCCCATCTCAGCATGCGGGGGGACCCCTGACAGCCCCCACACCATCACCCACATCGCTGCCAACACCACCCCAACCCTCCCCGCAGGGATGGGGATACCAACTCACCAAGCCAGCCATGGGGCCACCAACCACCCCTCCTCCTGCAGCCGGGCTCTGGAGCCAACCCAGAGCCCCCCCACCATGCAGCAGCACAGCCCAAATCCCTCTAACAGCTCTTCATCGGCTCCAGCTGCTCCCACCCCCCCTCCACCTCGGGCTGGGCTTGCTGGGGGCCAGGCTGGCTCCAGGCTGCTGCGCCTGGACCCCTGGGAATAGGTAACGAGGGCAGAAAGGTGCTTTTTGGACCACAGCTGAGAGGAATTCTCATCTCATAGAATAATAGAACCATAGAATGGGTTGGGTTGGAAGGGACCTTTAAAGGCCATCCAGTTCAACCCCCCTGCAGTCAGCAGGGACATCTTCAACTCGATCAGGTTGCTCAGAGCCTCATCCAGCCTGGCCTTGAATGTCTCCAGGGATGGGGCCTCCACCCCCTCTCTGGGCAACCTGGGCCAGTGTCTCACCACCTTCAGTGTGAAGAACTTCTTCCTAATGTCTAATCTAAACCCACCCTGCTCTAGTTTAAACCATTTCCCCTCGTCCTATCGCTACACGCCCTTGCAAACAGCCCCTCCTTAGCTTTCCTGTAGACCCCCTTCAGGTGCTGGAAGGGGCTCTAAGGTCTCCTCCTGTGTGCTCCCATCCCTTCGCCATCACTCCATCCCATCACAAGTGGAGATACTTAGTCTTGAAATTCGCAGCTAGAGCATCCCCTGGCCCCACAGGGCTGGGGCATGTCTGGGGTGGGAGGGTGTCCTGGCGTGGGGTGGCTTCCCGCCCCCCCGGAGCGATGGGGCACAGCCAGTGTGCCGTGTCCGACTGGGCAGCTTCATGGCAGACAATAAATGGCTGGAAATGGTGATGGGTATTTTCGTGCATGCAAAAAGGTGAGCGGGAATTACCAGCTCGTGGCGAGGTGCTCATCACCCGCACACGGAGCATCCCTCTGCCAGCTGCCGCCGGGGAGATGCTGCTGCATGCAGGGGACGCCGGAGGGGATATGGTGGGAGAAGGCAGAACTGCTCCTCCTCTGCCGTGGGTGTCGTGAAGATGACCCCCAAACCCCGCCAGCTCACACTTGCCAGCCCGGTCTGTGCCAGGAGTAAGGCTGGAAGGGCACGGAGGCATCCCGGGATGTTTAAAACACTGCTGTGTGGCACAGAGAGCACAGCCCGTGGGAAGGGTGAGAAATGCCACCTCGGTCCCCACTGAGGACGCTTCTCTCTTGCAAAGAAGAGGCTCAGCTTGGGGGTGACGAGGCCACCCTTGTTTTCCCAAAGTCCTATTTCAGGAAGGAAAACAAACATAAAACCCAAACAGGAGATGCTTTATTGGTTCTGGGTGGGGAGGAAGCGCTATTCACATCACATCACTGCAGCCAAGCCGAGGGCATCCCCCATCCTTCCCACGGCTCACGCCAGCCCCTCATCCCAGTCCTGCTCTCCCCTCCCAGCTGCCACGGAATTTCTCTCTGGAGACGTGGCTTGTGCCACATTTCCACCTTCAGCCGCTTTAATGTTGGTGTTTGTGCGCAATTCGCAGTCCTGAGTGTTGGCAAGTTGTGTGGCCGAGAGCCCGGAAATATCCATCAGCTCTTTCCCCGCCAGCCCACCCCACTCCAGTTTGGGCTGCTTGGTCCCCCAGTTTGGGGCTGCATTACTCCAGTTTGGCCCTCCGGTAACTGGTTTTGGGGGATGCAGCGGGGGCTCAGCCCTGCTCTGGAGCATCCGACTGTCCCATCCATCCCATGACCATCACCGTCCCCACGACCCGAGGACCAGCCTGGGCGGGATGGCCCCCCCAGACTCCCAAACTGTTTTCCATGGCAGCCAATTTTCAACGGTGTCATCCGTCTCCATGGCAATAAGACTTCTCCCTCCCAATCCAGGGTGGTGGGGCGTTGCTCAGGGGTTCCCACAGCAGCTCCCCCCAGCTTGAGAGCATCCCCCTGGACCCCTGCACCTCCCCCAGCCCCCCCCAGCAGCGCTGCCCTGCGAGCAAACCAGTACAACCAGTGCAGCTCACTACGCCTGCACAGACAGCGTCTGTCCGGGTACCCGAGCAGCCAGATGGGGCACAAGCTTGCTGTGAACTCGATGAGAAGGCAACATCAATTTTTCTTCCTTCTGCCCCCCCTCGCCCCCATCCCTGATGGTTTCCTGCTGCTGTCGCTTGTAGCTGGGGCCGCCTGGCAGGTACTTGGCGCTCTCTCCAACCCAAATAAGCAGGGCTGTAAACCATCCCTCTGGTGGGAGAAGGAGACAAGCTTTGTAAAAATGACGCACGGCAGATGCAGATTAATTTTATTTTACAATCCTGTTGAGGATTTCAAGCTAGTCACCGATACGGGTCTAAAAATACCACCGGCGTCCTCGAGTTTTTATTTTTCCCCGTTCAACAACACTTAGAACAAAAACACCCAACCGAAATAGCACCTACAAAAGCAGCCCCAGCCCTGCGGGGGCGATGGCAGGAGCTGGAGGTGGGGAGGTGCGAAGGCGCCGGCTGTGCGTGGGGCGGCCGGAGGAGGATGCCATCGGCATCGCCCTTCCTCTGCGGCAAAACACGCTTTCACTGGCGATAACCCCCGGGATCCGCCGGGCACAAGTTCCCTGCGGCTTTGGCTAAAGCTGAGCCAAATGTAAGGAGGAGCAAAATCCTGTATTTTCTGTGCTGTTAAATATGGGCAGCAACGATTCTGGGAATTGCTGCAGCGAGTTTGTCTTCTCTGGGGTATTTAATAGAGCTTTGCCCAATCTGCTTTGATGTGTCCTGGACACTGGGCACCCAGCGTTTCCTTTGGGGCCACGCTGGGAGCCAGCCCTTGGGGTGAAGCCTCTCCAAAACCTCCCATTTCAGCCCCCCAGACAGTCCTCATCATTCCCATCGGGATGCCATCCGATCCCCCGGGCAGGATGGGACCCGAAGCCAAACCAGCACCAGCAGCATCTTTCCCAGGGTGGGGCAGGAGACAGGCGGGGGAGGTGTTGTGGCTGCCGGGCATCATTCTCACCCCGTGGCCCCAAAAGCAAATTCCCCAAGGTAATAGCAAAGCCGTGCCGCGCTGCTCCCGCGGGAGCTCCCACGGGCAGGAGGGGGGTGTAGGGGAGAGGTGTCGGGGGGGTTTGCTGGGTGGGCCTGAGGGAGGGAAGCGGGGGGGGTTTGGAGCCAGGGATGGGCTCAGTCCTGGGCTGCCACCGGGACTCCGAAGGGTCCGGAGCCCACGGAACCCGTGGGACAACAAACGCGACGGAGAGCGGCGCAGGAGGAAAGGATTGCTCCGTGTTCCCGCCGGGATGAACCCGGCACAGGAGGACACTGCTTAATTAACGTGCTCAGAAAAAGAAGAACAAGCAGATGTTTTCATTCAGGCTCTCTTTAGCATAAAACAGCAGTGGAAAAAGACAAAAAAAAAAAAGCCAATGAAATCTCCCCGCAGTTTAGTGTTCTGGTAGGAAATTGCTCGAACAGGAGAAAGAGCAGCCAAATTCGCGGTGTCCTTGGAAAAGCGGAGACGATGCAATCCAGCACATCATGGCCTGGCAGTCCCAAGGGGGGTCACTGGGTCACACAGTGCCACCTCCCCACCCGTCACCCATCCAGGGAGCAGCACATCGAGGGGAAGGGACCTGCTCTGGTGTGCCGAGGTGGCAGCTCTGGTGCTCGGGACACGTAACTCCACGTCCTCTGCTTTTATAAAAAAGTTAAGGCAGATAGTGCCGTTGCTGCTTGGGGGGGAAAGATGATTAATCACTATAATCCCAATTACTGCTTCTAATTGGGATTAATTTGTTGAGTTAATTAAGCCTGGAAATCCGTTGCCTCCCAGATTTCTCTTATGAACTTCTTGCTGCCGGGTCCAGTCCCTGCCTTTCCACAGCTGGCCACAGCTGGCAGGGCAGAGGGCTGGTCGCTGCTGTGTGTCAATGTAGAGACCGCGGTGGCACCGCCACCACCAGTGACAGCCAGCTGAGATCCACTTTGGCACCCAGTCGCTGCTCTTCCTTTGACCGAGATGGAGAGATGGCAGGATTTGGGGACAGGAGCCAAGGTGGCTCAAACCTCAACGCCAAACCTGAAAAGCCTTTGCAGGGGCACAGAAATGCTGCCAGAGCCTGGGGACGGCGGTGGCCAAGGAACATCTTCGTTGCAGTGGCATCAGAGCTGTTGGACCCGTTGGAGCGGGGCCAGATGAGGCCACGGGGACGCTCCGAGGGCCGGAGCCCCTCTGCTGTGAGGACAGGCTGAGAGAGCTGGGGGGGTTCAGCCCGGAGAAGAGAAGGCTCCGGGGAGACCTTAGAGCCCCTTCCAGTCCCTAAAGGGCTCCAGGAAAGATGGGGACAAACCTTTTAGCAGGGCTAGTTGCAATAGGACAAGGGGTAATGGCTTTAGATTAAAAGAGGGAAGATTTAGACTAGATATAAGGAAGAAATTTTTCACTCTGAGGGTGGTGAGACACTGGCCCAGGTTGCCCAGAGAGGTGGTGGAGGCCCCATCCCTGGAAACATCCCAGGTCAGGTTGGACGGGGCTCTGAGCGACCTGGTCTGTTGAAGATGTCCCTGGTCATGGCAGGGGGGTGGAACTAGATGGCCTTTAAACGTCCCTTCCCACCCGAACCGTTCTGGGATTCCATGATTCACGTCTGCCCCCGCGCCACACAGCCGGGCTCGCCTCGCTCCCCTGCGCCACGCGTACGGATCACATCCCAGCTCCCACCGCAGCGAGACGCCCGGCACAGCTGCCGGCGCTTCCCATTATTTTGCTCAACGCTCTCCTGAAAATTAATTAATTCAATTAATTGAATAAATAAACAATCCTCCACGCTCAACAGCGCTGAGCCAGCTGTGCACTGCATCAAGCTGCAGGAACATCACCCCTTCCTAGGCTGACTTGCCGGGTCCCGGTCTCAGTGACATGAAATTGGGGTAATTTGGGAAGGAATTGGGGCTGGTGAGTGGGGGATTGAAATGCAAAGGTCAGCAAAAGCTTGCACGCACACCCCTGGAACGGCTGCGTTTCCATGCAGGTTGCAAAGTCTCTCCTTATTTCTTAGAGATGCTGTCAGACGCTTTGAATCCTTAGATGAAAGGAACTAAATTAGGGCAGATCGTTATTTCCTGTTTTCTGGTTTATATTTATAGAAAAGCTGATACGTCTGGTAGCTTGCTTTAAAATTAAAGGAAACCTCTCTCCTGTTTCCAACTGGTCTCTCCTGGGAGGCGGGTTCCAGAGGGTGAGAGGCGGTGGGGAGCCCTCCAGGAGATGGGCCGGAGAGGGGCTGCACATCCCGCCAGCCCCTTTCCTCCCAGTTTTCCAAACCCAGCCTCTGTGTTGGGAATGGTGTTGGGAACAGTGTTGGGAACAGCCCCATTATTCATTTATTTTTGCCCCGTTGAATCCCTTTGAGGTGGCACCTGCACCCTGGGACCTTGGCTGAGGGTGAAGCCCCGCAGAAACACCCAACACCCCCCTGCCAAACACTCCCCCCTCTCCCCATCCTCCCAACCTTTAATTTTTCCCCTTTTCCAGAGGATCTGGATGCCGAGGGACGGATCCTGGCTCTGCTCTGATGCTGCCCACGGGTGCTGGAGGGAGAGGCTGCCTCCTCAGCAGTTTTGTTCTTGCTTTGTGGATGGGTCCCGGGATTTCTCTGCCTGCCTGGGGAAAAGTATTGAATGGGCCCTATATCTCCTGAGAAAACATCGATCCAGAGTTTTAATGGCTTTCTGCTAACGAGCCACAATGAGTGGCACTGGGCATCGCTGCTTGAGCTGATAAGAAAGGGAACACTCAGCCCCAGAGCTTTGAAAGGGGGTTTCACACCCCCCAAGTCCTTTCTACCAGAAAAAAGAAATACGAAAAAGAAAGAAAAAAAAAATACGGCAAAAAGATTTCACTGCTTTTTTCGCTCAATACGTCTGAGGACAGGTTTTCAATTTGCTAACTTTCTTTATGGCTCTGCCTTTGCCAACGGGAGGGAGAGATGCGGGAAGGGGACGGGAGATTAAATGCATTAGTTTATTTTGGGAAGCCTTTCTAAAGGCAGGGAAAAAAAAAATAATAATAACAAGAAAAAAAAAAAAGAAAAGAAAAAGAAGCATGACACCTGGGAGACAGGACTCAATTAAAGCGAGACCTTGAAATACATGAGCCAGTAGTCCCGACCACGGGCCCATTAGACATCCCTGTCAGGCGGCGTGCTTTGGTTACCGGAGGCTGTGTGGCAGCTAGATCCATCACCTGGGGAAATAACCACCGGTGCTTACATCTTCAGCAGCTCCTTGATCTAGCGATAAACCCGTTAGGGGAAATAAATGGGTTTCTCTTGCCTGGACTGTCCACATCATGGATGCAATTTGCCATTTTACCTGGCTGCTGATAAGCAGGGGATCCGGAGGGAAAAGCCGCTTAACGATTTCCTAATAAAGCCCCAGATAAGAGGGGAGCAGCGCTATTACCTCCCTCCGGCTGTGATTTACAGCCCGAATTGCGGCTCCGGGAGCCATCGGCGGCTGAGCCTCCGCAGGGGAAGATGCCAGTGCGGGAAGAGGCACCCCGCCGGCAGCTGGATGCTGTGAGGGGACGCCAGGGCAGGGACCACCCTCCTCTCGCCAGACCCCTCCGCTGCCCCCACTGCACCGGCAAGGGAAGGTTTTGATGCCATCAACATTAAAAACAGGGAGGGGTGGGGGACGGAAATAGAAAGAAAGTTCTGGGTGGAATTACTAAGAAGAGTGAGGCTCAGAAACAAAAATCGCCCCTGGCTCCATTTCTAGGTAAGGAAAATGGATTTCCAGAACAATATCGTTCTTTCGACACGCCTGTCCTGGTTTCACAGCTGCCAAAAGAGGAAAACAGGCTAAAAAAACCCACAAACCTTCCAGGAGTCTCTATCTGCTGCGATGCCACCAGAGATGCCGTCAGATGGTCCATGTCCCCCCCCGAACAGACTCCAGGGGATCCCCATGCTTGTGCTCTGGTACTTAAATAAACTGTCCCACCCGTCCACAGCCGGAGGGTGTAGCTGACAGCTCCTCATTTGGTTTTTAATTGTTTGATTTTATTCCTAGTTTTGACACCGTTTCCCCTTCTCTACCCCTCCCAACTGGGGATTTATCCTTGGTAATTAGCTGCGGTAATTAGAATCTCTTTCATACGGCAGCACTTCGGCTTCCCTTTAAATCTCTTCCATGCTCCTACTTAATAAAATGTGAACTTAATGTACCATCCTTAGATCTCCCAGACGGAAACGTGTCCTGGCCGGGGAGACCGGGGCAAGCGCTGGAGACCTGCTCGGGAAGGCAGTGGGATGCTCCAGCGATCCCTCGGGCACAGCCAGGGCCAGAAACAGG
>VYZM01021919.1:37693-48232 GCA_013398915.1 Dromas ardeola | reverse complement strand
ACACCCCCGCCCCCCCCCCCCCCCCCCCCCCCCCCAGAACAATTTGGTGCCAATTCTGCACCCAAAAGCCACCTTTAATACCCAGCGTTGGCGTTTCTGAACCAGCCAAGCCCCCACCTTGCCCCTGCGTGGGGTTTCACAGACCAAAGAAGCATCCCCCTGCTCCCAGCAGGGCTCCACACGGGACAAGGCAGGAGGGGCTGCCCCGAGGACCCACACTCCGGTCCCCGTTACATCCAGCACCCACCAGTGATGTACCATCACCCATGGGCCAACACGAGGGGCTTTTCCCCGGGCAGCATCCTCAGGGCGACACCGGGAGCAGGACTCGGTGCCAGCTGATGGGGCAGAGACACGACAGGTAAAACCAGAGCATTACTCAGCCCCATCACCCAAATTTACAGGCTGGCTGGAGATCCAACAAGGCTCCAGACAGAACATTATTTCCCATGACAGCGGCGAAGGTGAGCGAGCCGCCTTTTATTTTCAGCTCGGAGAAAAATGCTGCTGCCAGGGGATAATTGGGAGTCTCTGCGGCGGGAGGCAGGCGCTGGGCTGCCGAAAGGTGAAGGCTATTTTAAAATCAGCTGAGCAGAACCGGGGGGAGAAAGCTGCCCAGGGAGTTGGTGTGCAACGAGCGCTGCCTCGAGAAGCATCCCCAGCCTCTTCCTCTTAAAAGCTGGCTTAGATCTCCTATAAAACCAGGTTTTATGTGGCTCTTACAACCCTGGGAAGTGAATCGCTGGTGGTTCCTGCCTGCAAATCCCTTGTGGCTCTCCCGGGCTGGCTCCGGCTCGCCCAGCGCTCGTAGCAGCCAGGGTCAGCATCATGGGAGCCTTTGCCAGGGGACGCTTGGAGACCGAGATGAAAGGTGCCACAGAACGGCACACGGTATTGCTGTTCAGCTCTGCAAAGAGAGGTTTGCGCTGCTTTTATTTATACACATGCCGGCTTGCAAGACACAAAAATTACTTAATCAATCCTTCCCCTTGTCTGGCGTTGCAGGCGGGGTGGAGGCTGCCTACACAATTTTGCGCTGAAGATGACAAATCGCTCTGGGATAACGGCAGCGTCTCCAGCTCCCACCTCATCCGGCACAGGATGCGGCCGGTCTCGCCACGGTGGGCTCGTCCGAAGGGATGCCCGAAGGACACGAGCACCGTGTGGTGTCCCCCTTCCCGGGGTCCCAGCAGGGAGACGGTGGGGGGAGAGCCGGGGCCGGCCCCATGCTGTTGCCCGGCTGAAGGAAGGGGATTTTCTCCCCAAATCCAGCTCCAAGCCACCAAATTGCTGTGAGGACAGGCTGGAGGTGCCAGGGCCGTGTGGCACAGCTCCAGCAAGCGGCTGGGTCACAATGGAGACCTCACGCACTCATCCTGCCGTGCCACTGCTCTCCATCAGTCACCTCGAGCCGGGGGCGGGGGGGGACAAGCCTGCCAGGACCTGGGACCCTGCGGTGACACCTCCAGGACAGGCTGCCACCCCACCAGCCTCCCTCGCCGGCCGGGCTGGCAGCTCTTCCGTGCAGGGAAGGGCTGGGAGGGCGTCTTCAACCCATAACTTTCCAGCCACATGTTTTACAGGATGCGGGAATCTCACCATCGAACGTTTCCAAGCAACAGGAGGGCTGAGCGCCAGCCTCCCAGCATCACCCCCGCAGCCTTGCTTTGGTGAACAACCCTACAAAAACAAACCAGGTCACCCCTGGCCTGGGGACGTGCCGGGAGGGGAAACACTGGCAGCAGTGAAAACTCGCCTGAAGTGAGATGAATGGCACGAAGAAGAGTTCAGGAAGCAAAGACCACCCATGGAAGATGGTTGCTTGGAGCTCGCCTCTTCCCGTGGCTGCAACACCTCGGGCGCGCGGAGACACGATGCTGCTTTTGGCCTCAGTCTGTGCCCGCCGGCAATTCCTTTGGGCTGCTGCAGCACCTCTTCCTTCCTGCCCCCTCACTCGAACCCCGCGCAGCCCCCGTGCCCCCGCCACCAAGGCAGCTCCAATGCCTTGGTCTCCGGAGGGACGTACAGCTCCGTGCACAGCCCAGCGGGGCGGAGGGCAGCCCGGGGGATCGCTTTGGCACCTCCGTCCTGCCGGCAGCACCACCCCGGGGACCAACATCCTTCCCCAGAGCCCTCCCCGGCCCCATCCCACCCCTCGTTCCCGTGCCAGCTCTTCCTGGGGGTACCATGGGTGCAGACCCCGCTGTGTCCATCCAACGCAGCCCCTCTCCCTGGGCTTTGTCCTCCCCCAGCTCCGCAGCCAAGGTGGACACCGGCAGCGCCGCCCCCCAGCTCTGCCCAATAACTCCCACAGAAGGGCTGGGTGTTGCTTCCCCTTTAATTTACCACTTGTTAGGGGGAAGGGTAAAAAAAAAAATAAATCAATAAATAAAACAACATAGGACGCTTGAAGAGGATGAAACCCCTGAAACTGCAGTCTGCTGGTGGCTTGTCCCATTGCCAGAGGAGGGGAAGGGTGTCCCCGGCCCCCCTCTCCCCACCACCCCGTCCCAGCGCCACCAGGTCCAGGTGGGTTCGGATGCGGTCAGACGATGCTCCTCGAGAAGAAAATGAAACCAAAGGTCAGGACATGGTCATTCACAGTTGACTGGCGGACGAAAACAACCCCCAGAGTCTGACACCCCCGGCTCACCCACCGGGAGAGACCTGTCCCACCTCCACGGGCTATTGCAGAAGCTTTGAGAAAAAGCCACTCGTTGCACGTTGCGTGTCGCAAACGCGGAGGTGGGGACACCAAGTCACAAGCAGTCCCTGCACAGAGCCACTTGTCCTTTGCGGTAGTCGCGGCAGGGGCAGAGGCGCCGGTACTTGGTGTTGTAGCCTGCGCAGCTGAAGAGCAGCGGCTCCTTCTGGAGGTAGCACTCGTGGACGTTCTCGGCCACCGCCGGGTAGAGATGGTTCATCTCGTACTCGGTGCTGTCGCAGGCGATGCTGAGCCTGGGCACAGAGACAAAGGTGGGTCAGTTCAGGCGAGGAACCTGCCTGGGGTTTCACTGAAGGGTTTTTAGTGCTGTTCTGTCCTTCCCAGGGAGGTTCCTTCGCTAAGCGTTGGGCAGATCTTTGCTGGCTGCACCAGGCACCATAAGTACTGTGTTTGTCACCCCTTGGCTACACACAAATGCTGTCACCAGCCCAGCACACCATGCAGGAAGGGGTGACCCTTGCAACTCAACCATGCAGCCCATAAAACAACTCCAGCTCCTGCCTGGATGGCTCAGGAAATCACACCCAAAAATCCGCCCAAATCTTTTCTGTCCCCTCACTGACCAACAGGTCTGCGCGCTCTCCATGGACACCTCCCACAGCAGCTAATGTCCCCTGGAAGGGCACATGAGTTCAACGGATGCCCACATGTCCCCCCGCTAGCCAGGATTAGCCAGTAAAACCAGGGTCGGCATCAGCAAACGCCACGAGGAGCAGCAGAAATGCCTGGTGTGGATCTCAGCATCCCTCTCCTTCCACCCATGGCCCTGTCTGCAGATGGAGCGGCATCACCCTCCCACCAACCCCTCTCAACCGGTGAGTCCCTGAGTCAGCTGCTTTTAAGGTCTGGAGGGGGACACAGAGGGGAGAGGGTGAAATCCAAGCCCCAGCTCTAATTTATCATATAAAAATGTCAGCGGGACTCACGTCGCCTGCCTGACCAGCGTGACAGCAATGGTAATGCTCGCATTTTAATTGCCCACAGAGCAGCTCGGAGCCCGGTGGCAGATTTATACTCTATTAAAACTTCACCACTGTGTGTTCAAAATGCAGTTTTATAGAGAAAGACATTAAAACGGAGCGAAAAGGAGAGAGCATGGAGGAGGTGGAGAGGAATGGGGTGGGAGAGAGGTGGAAACGTGCCTGGAAAGGCTATAGGTGCCTTCTGAAGCACGAAGCTGGTCAAGGCCAACATGTGCAAGCAATGGGGGCTGCTTTGCAGGCAGCGCCCTGCCTACCTTGCCTTGGGTACAAAGGCACCTCAATGGGATTTCGTGAGGGAGGACATGAGGAAAATGGGGATGGGGGTGCAGGGAGAGCATCATCTGGCTGATGGCCCCCACCATCGCCTTGCCAAGAAGCTCACAACTCACTGGAGAAACACCTCCTTCTTGTTGAGGAACCTGAAGAAGGTGGGCTCGCAGACCCGCCCGTGCCGCCGGCACGTCTCGGTGCAGGAGTGCCGGGTCTCCGACACCCACACCTGCAATGAGTCCACCGGTGGCCAGGCGCGGGGGTCCCGGCTGGCGCTGGGAGACCACACCAGGTGAGTGGCATTGGCGGACATGGCCAGCGGGCTCGGAGGGCTTTGCATAGCAGGACTCTTGGCCTTGGGAGGCAGAGGAGGAGATGACGCGGTGCAGAAATCCTAGTGGGAGAGAAGACAATAGGTCAGTGCCTGGAGGGACAGGGCAAGACGTTGGAGATGGGGAAAGGAGGTTGCTGGTGGGACAAGAGGACACTTGAGCTGCTGAGGTTGAGGTCACCTGCACGCATGGATGGCTTCTCCTGCTGTGGGAGATGAAGGCACCACCCACATCTTCTTCTCCCAGTGCTGCCTTATTCTCTGCAGCAGAAAGGCCACGACCCAGCCCCACCACCCCCAGCCACCCTCCGCTGACCCCTCCAGCATCTTCGGTTCCCGACAAATCTCCCCCAGCCCCCATCTCCTGGTCCTCTCTGCGATGAGACCCCCACAGGGCTGGGACTCGGGGTGTCTTGCTGGGGAGCTACACTGGGTCAGCGGTTGCTTGTCCAGGGAAACAGGGATGGAGCCATGGGAGAACAGGGATGGTCCCACAAGGAGAACGGAGGTGGTTGCCCAGGAGAACCGGGATGCTCCCCCAGGGAGGACAGGGATGCTCCCCAACCTGGTGCTGAATGTAGGCGTGGATCCTCTCCAGCATCCCCTCGCAGGTGTACTCATAAGGCAGGTAAGGGTCCACCTGTGAAGGGGGAAGAGCAGAGCGCAGGCAGCAAGCGGGGACAGCCTTTGCCTTCCCCTGGGCTCGGTGGCAGGGGACAGCAGCACCCTGGGCAATGGATCCCCCAACTCGCTGAAGCCCACGGCTCATGTCTGTCCACCAATGCAAGCAGGGCAGAAAACTAGGACTGGAAAAACTTCACAAACCATAAAGCACTTGAGAGAAAGAGGATGAGGGATTAATTTGGGTTGAACCCATGTATTCCTGAAAATGAAGTCACTCTGTTCCATTTTAGTCTTGCTTTTCTTCATTTTTTGATAAGCTATAAAACAAAAACAGCTTTCATGCAATAGGTCACTTCCAACTAAAGCATGAACTGTTTCAGCCCAAGAAACACTCCGCAGCTGCGGGGGGAGTAATTATAAAATACAGTGGAGGAGTTTGGACTGGCAAATACGCCAAGCTAATTTACAGCAAGAGCACCGCGGTGGTGCCCGGGGTCTGGTCTGGCACCCTCTGCTCCTCTGCTCCCGCGTGCTCTGACCTGGGCACAGCTCTGCCTGCTCGGAGAGGAAGGTCCAGGCTTCGCTGCCCTGGCCCTACGACCCACCAACCCGGCCGGTGAAAAGCCCAGGGCTGGGACGGGCTGTGCACAACACAGGAAAAAAAACAAACAACTCTCTTTTCCTGCTGCCACATCACCGAGGGTTTGCTGCCCAGCATGGATGGCTGTGAGGGGTGGAAGCTCGTGTTTCTCCCAGCCTCCGAGGCTCGTTGCTCCCCGCTGCCACCGGCATGGGCAGGGATGGGGCAGGGACGGAGCAAACGCTGATGCCCCCGTTGATGCTATCGCTGTACCTCCGCGTTGATAGCAGAGCCGGCAGCGCTTAAACCACAGTGTATTTTTAGCGTCGGTTACGAAACGCTGCCAGTCTTCAGGAAAGCATCCTGAAGATCTCAGTATCCCGACACTCACTTCCCAACATCACGTCTCCCTGTCCCGAGTGTCACCCTCGGGTCCCGGCGTGGGAAACCCCCTCCTCTGCACAGCAGCATCCCCCCCAGACGAGTGTGTCCCTGGCAGAGCAGCAGCACAGCTTCCAGGGCGAGCAGGCAGGAGCAGGCAGGAGCAGGCAGCCGGGCTCGTTGCCCTCCAGCAGGGCCAGTGCTGTGGCCACTGCCCCGGGGTCAGCAGTGATGTTCCCCAAGGGAAGAGCATCGCCATGAGGGCTGCCTCACTGATGCAACCCTTCCCTCTGGAACAAATTATTTTTTAAGGAGCTTTCTGCCCTGGGAAGACAGATTTTTCCTCACTCCTGTATTTTTCCAGAGACATTACACAAGCCACAGGACATCGGTGCGTGGGAGGGGCTGGTCCTGGGACCCCCCTTTTCCCTGCTATGCATCTCTGCAGAGCTTCATGCAAAAGAAGGATTATAAGCAAAAACACCCCAAAGATAATCCACCTGGAAAACACTGGTTCTTCTATTTTCTGAGCTCTGCACCTCCGAAATAGCTATCTCCTTTTGAAGTAGCTGTCAAACCCGAGCTCAAAGGCTCAGTCTGCTGAGAAGATCCCTCTAAGCATCTCCCTGCCATAAATATCCCACCTGAGATCTCGGCAAGGCTGGAAATCACAGCTGCTCCGTCTAATTACAGATGTGCACGCTAATGAGGGCCGACACGATGACAGGCGCGGATCGTGCCTCTGAATTGCTGATGGGCGCTCAGTTAACGGAGGCAGAGTCCTCCACAAAGCAAAACCGCCCGTCTGGGTCACACAAAGCCTGTGCCAGGCTGGGTGCTGGGTGCTGCCCGGCTCCTGCTCAGGGGAGACAAACCTCCCCTCGCTCAGCATCACCAACGCTCGGTCTCATCTTACCACTGCCTTCACGGCCGCAACGCTGAGGGGCTTCTTCCAGAGCCCCATTACGCCAGGCATGGTAGACGTAATTCTGTAAAACAGCCTCTTCCCCCGCAAACCACCACCGTGGTACCCAGTGGGATGCAGCGCATCCTCAGCGGGACGGAGGCAGAAAGCCTCCCTGCATCTGCACGTGTTCCTGGAGGTGATGCTCCGGGGGCAATCCCCCCTGCCCACAGGATCCCAGGTCGGGTCCAAGGGCATCAGGAGGCTGCAGCCCCCGCTCCGCCAGCCCCGACACCCCCATCTGCCCCTCTCTCCCCCGGGGGTTCCCCCAAAGGCTCTCGCTCCCCCCTGCTCCCCTCTCCCACCCTCGTTAGGATTCAGCTCATGCGCCCCGGACTGAGAGAAAATGCCAATTTCAGGAAGATAATTGTTTAATTAATATCTGACAGGCTTGGCCTCCTCTTGACAGCCACGTCATTAATGCTGCTCCCCGCAGCGGGAGCTCAGGATCTCCCCGGACCCCCGGGAGGGAGGAGGGGGGCGCTCCAAGGTGGCGACCACGGCATCCTGCTTCCTGGGATGTCATGGGAGGGAGCCGGGGGGGAAGCGGAGAAGATGGACTTCACCATCCTTTCCCCCATGTGTCGGTGGGGAAACTGTGCCAGAGCAAAGGCAAACCGGTATGGGATCAGCCAGCCCCAGTGCCCTCCATCAGCCAAACGGGGAGTTACTGGTACCGCCGTGAGAGCCCTGGTTTTATAGTCTCCAGCAGGAATCCCAGAGATGAAGACAGCAATAAGTCTCCCTCGCTCAAAAGGAAAAGAAAGAGGAAAAAAATATAATCCAAACATCATCAGACAAATAAGTAGAAAAATAATGCAATTCTCTACCAGCACGTAACAGCAGGCTGGGAACACTTTAACCAGCTATTTTCGCTGTGATGTTTAATACGCCACTCTTTCAAGCATAGTCTGAAATGTATAATTTTCCATTATATTCCTGTATGTTTGACTCCAATATAATGAAGCCTGCTCCCTCCGCTACACCAGAATATTGGGTCTATTAAATTGCTTGTGCGAGGACTATTTTTGACAATGGAAAAAGCTGAAAGCCAAGAAAATGGTGCCTGAAAACCTCTCTCCTTCTCCAGCCTCTAACCTCTGGCTAACAGCTGTAATCCATCACCGGGACAATCCTCCCAGGATTGCCTGTCCCCGGGGGACACAATTTGTCTCTTGGCCCCGTGCGATTGTGCTGATCCCTGGGGTAGAGGGGTTCGGCGCTTCCATGATTTCAATTTTCCTTATAAATAGGTCAGGGATGCGAGCCATCAGGGAAACCCAAAGCTGCTCCGATGGGGGATGAATGGCAGAGACACAACTTATAGAAAACCTTCCCCAGCAGTCGCAGGGTGACCTGGAGCAGGTGCCACCTCCGAAAGGATGAGGGAACGGAGCACAGGGTCTTTTCCTGGGGAAAAAAAAACCCCGTATTGCAAACCCAAGCCATGTCCAAGCCACGACTCAGATCCCTCTCCAGAAGGAAGAAGTTTCTTTCAAGCGAATGCAGACTGGCGAGGGATGCCGGCTGCATCTCAACGGCTTTATTTGCAGAAATGGGGCAGCCAGCCCTGCCAGCAGCGCCGGCCGGCTCCCTACACACCAAAAAGGAGCCAGGACAGGGCTAGGGCTGCAGGGATGGCACGTCCCGCCCTGAGCCGCAGATCTGGGACTCCGCGAGATAAAATAACGCTAAAATATTGCTGAAGCATCAGCAAATCCCCCAGAGCCACGACGCTCTAGGCCAGGGCGAGCTTGGTTGTCAGCTTGACCCTATTGGAATTACCACCAGGTTCATGGAAACAGCTCCCAAAGTCCTTGAGGGGTTCCCAGTCCCCGGCACCCTGGTTCCCAACACCCGGCACGGCGTGGCTCCTGCCAGGAAAATCGAATGGCAGACCAAAGGAGGCATCTCACAGCTTCCCACATCATCCCACATCCCCCAGAAACGCTTTACCGAGTTTTGCCTGGAAGATGCAAAACTAAAGCTGTGGGATAAGTGATTTTTTTTCCGTCATAAAACAAAAATAATAAAATAAATCCATTTCAGGTCAGTTTTCAATTTCCAACGTCTCCACCCATCAAGGAGGGGAGAAATGCTGCGCCTCAGGTCTGGCAATCTGTTTGGGTCGGTGAAGCAAAGGGAAATGCATCATTTTGGGTACAAGCCTTCCTTTCAATAAACTGGCAGCGTGTTTCGAAACAATGGCAGGCAGATGGGAAACAAAACCGTATTATTTTATTCCAGTAATGTTGAAATGAAATGTTTTGACTGAAAAAGACAAATAGATGGCGGTTATTGTGAAACACAGACAAATTTGTTAGATATTCTGATAACAAAACACCTCATTTTGCCTTCAGGGAATAAATGGAATCAGTAAAATAGTTTCTCCGAGCTCCAGTACCTGGCTGGGACCAGCAACACTAAACTGGCCAGCCCCCGGCTTTCTGCCGTTCCTCCTGCTAATGCCCTTGTTTTTAATTCCTGCTGTAACAAACAGTATTTTAAAGACAAGATACCAAGGGATTCCTGAAGCCAAAGCCCATAATAAGACTTTTGAACCTCTGAGGTAGGTAAATTTTTAGGCTTAATTGCCTTGATGGCATCTCTAATAAAGCAGACCTTTCTATATAAAAGATAAAAAGGGGGAAAAAATGGGGGAAAAAACTGAATTTGCTGTCAGTTATTCACACGCGCTCCCTGCTCTGCTTCGGGAGGATTTATACAATATCTTTTAAAAAAAACCCAGAGAGGCGAATTGTGGGATTAACCCAGTGCGCTTCTTGGTGGGAAGGAATAACTTCCCTCCAGAGCGACTGCCCGCTTGCAATGCAGGCCAGACGTCAGCGCCTGATTTTACTCATTCGAGGCAAATTTAAGGACTTCAACCTCCTGGCAGCCGAGGGTAATTCCGGCGGTTGGGATGCTTCGCGGGAGGGGACCTCGGCGTGGGGGTCCCTGGTCCCGCGGAGATGGGTGGCAGCTTCATCTGCCCCGCGGTCGCACGGGAGACGGAGTTTATCTGACTGCACGTGGTGTCTCGCTGGGACGGCAAACAGAGAGCAGCCGCCCCGGTATGCTTCGTTTTTCTTTTTTTTAACCCAGAATTATCATTAAGCACCTAAACGACCCGGTGCACATCCAGTGGACATTGCAGCGCAACGCAGCTGCTCAGGAGCCAGCAGAGCCCTTTCCTCCCCCCTTAATTCTCCAACCATTTCTTGATTATTTTAATAGCACCAGGCTTCAGTATTTTCTTTCTCCTTTCTGGAAAATTTCCTTCTCTCTCCTGAAACACCAGCAGCTCCCGCCCCCGGCATTGCCTTCGCTTCGGGGCCGTCTCTCCAGCCCAGATGGTGGAGGGTCAAGCGCCGACAGCTGGCCCGGCAGCACAGCAGCAGGGATGTAATTATTTTTAATTTAATTTTAATCGAGATACAGGAATGAATGTGCAAAACAACAACTGTTTTCCCAAGTCGGGTTTGTTCGGCCTTTGCGAACTCGTAGAGAAAAATCAGCGCGAGGTGAGGAGCTGCGGCAATCCCCCACGGCGAGGTGCGAGACCCGGGGGGACGGCGTGGCCACATCAGCTGAAAAAAGTCCCCAGATTGTCACAGACACCCACCTCTGCAGCTTCTGCTGCAGCGAAAAGCAAAGATGACACCTCTCTGGCCAGCATCA
>VYZM01021919.1:0-37642 GCA_013398915.1 Dromas ardeola | reverse complement strand
CCCCCCAAAATGAATCCCGGACCCCCGCAGCCTGACGCAGAGCCCCGCTTTCGCAGCCCGTCGCCGTCCTCATGGGGTGGGGGGTGGCTCATCCCGAGCCAAGCAAGTGGCAAGCAAAACGGAGATCAGCACTTTTCTCCTCTCCAGGAAAATTGACTTTAATAATTTGGACAACTTGAAAGGCTCCTGCCACAGGGCAGGAGGTAAATATTCATGAGGGAGCGTTTCCAGGGCGGGCGCAGCGGGAGCGCTGCCTTCCTTCGGGCGCCCCGCATCCCCCCCCGCTTCCTTACGTCCCTTCATCCTTCGCAGAGGCAACTCCTGGGGCTATTCCTATCGATTTCCCCGATCTGAACGATAACGACAAACAGTGAAAAGGGGGACCGGCAGGCGCAGAGGTCGGTAGCTCTCGGGGTACTCGCAGCGAGATGCTCTCTGGGTTTATCTTTGCTCCACGCCAGGTCCCAGCACTGCGGCGCGTCTCCACTAACCTCAACCTCCTGCTCCCAAACCTCATCTCCCTTATCTCAGCTTCCCCTTGCTCCGGGATTCCCAAGGGATCCCTCAACGGCACGTCACTGCCCCAGGCAAACACCTCCAATGCTGGGTACCAAAGCAAGGTGCGAGCACGAGTCCCCCTGAAGCCGGAGGGGAGGAGGATTTCTGCTCTACGCGTGCAAACAACTTCCAAGGGGAAGCAAGGAAGGAAAAGCAATTAACGCTCGAAAGGGAGAGCCAGGCACCAGCAACCACTGCTGACACCTGTCCCGGCAAACCCAGCTGCGGGGAGATCGCCCAGCCACCGCCTCCGAGCCCTACCTGGGTCCTCATGATGGTTTTGATAGCAGCTTCGAACTCCTCGGAGTTATTGTAGTCGACAGTCCACACGTGCGGCTTCCCAATGAAGTCTTCAGCATAGGGGTGTTGGGAAGACACCTAAAACACAGCAGCCTGAGATGTTTTTTCCAATCCCTGCCAGAACGGCTGCTGTCTACCGCTCACAGCCGCGACAGGCGAGAGGAGCAACAGGCTCAGGCACAGACACGTTGGGTTTTAAACAATTGCACAGAGAGATGTGCTGGAAAAAGAAGGTTTCCTCTAAACCCAGCTGCCCCCCAACATCAGGTTGATGCTCTAAAATTCCCCCTGGGTTGGGATGCTCCATTCCTATCAACACTGAAATCGCCTCCACAGCCCTGAAAATCCCCATCTCCGTAATACGGGTCCAATCTAACCGAGACCTGAGCCATTTGTGGGTCTGGAATGGCAAAAATAGATCAAAACAGCAAAGCTCGGGGAAGGCACCATGTCTCCTGGGTTTGCCAGCTTCAGAAACAAGGCAGAGAGAAAAATCCATCATTGCAGAAAGCTGGGGAAGTCTGGCAGCAGAAGAAAGCGGTGCTGGGAGGAAGCTGCATCGGCCCGATGCCGCACTGGTACCCCGCAGCCTCTCACCGGGCAATTTTTGGGGATATACTGCTTTTGTATCAGACCCTGAGCTGCTGCAAGGCAGCCAGTGCGCAGGTCTAGGGAAGGGAAAAGGAAGGGGAAAAAAGGGAAGGGGAAAAGAAAGGGAAGGGGAAAAAAGGGGAAAAGAGGAAAGCCGGGAAAAAGGAAAAGGGGAAAAAAGGAAAGGGGGAAAAGAAAGGGAAGGGGAAAAAAGAGAAGGGGAAAAGAAAGGGAAGGGGAAAAAAGAGAAGGGGAAAAGAAAGGGAAGGGGAAAAAAGAGAAGGGGAAAAGAAAGGGAAGGGGAAAAAAGAGAAGGGGAAAAGAAAGGGGAAAAAGAAAGGGGAAAAGGGGAAGGGGAAGGGAGAGGCTGCTGAGCAGAGGAGGCGTTCTGGGGGGGCACCGCGAAGCATTGCAGAGGGGCTGACAGCCCGCCAGCTGGAGGAGGAGGGCAGTGCACGGTCTCCATTTTATCCTCCAGCTTGCTGTCCTCTCCCATTTTTTGCCGGCAGACTGATCACCTCCTTCCCCTCTGGAGTAGAAACACCCTGGGGCATTTCACAGCCCTCACCCCCGGCTGCCCTCCCGGCTCCGGGCTGAAGCACAACCACAGCACCCACCCACGACGGGTGCTGACACCCACAGCTAATTAGGGGGCTGCATGGGGCAGACAGGGGGGTGCGGGACAGCCCTACCCCCCAAACCCACCACGAGCCGGACTGCGGCAGGGCTGAGGCAGCACAGCCCCCCAGCAAAGCCCTTCTCAGCGAGAGCGAGCGTTGCACTGCATTATCCACTTTATTAATAATAAAAGAGGCAATTTTCTCAACCCTTTAACTTTTAAAGAGTTCCTGCTTCACTTAGATTGAATTCCCAGCGGCGGGCAAGCCTGGGAGGGATTTCGTGCCGCTGCACCACCGTGGAGGTCCTGGCGTCCCTCTGGGTGTACAAAAGGATGGAGAGGAGAGCGTCGCCCCGGTTTGGGAGCAGGGTACGGGCTGTGCGTGGATCTGGGCTGACGGGGAAGGAGCTGGGGTTTGTGGTCTGCAGAAAACTCCTGCATGGTGCAAAGGAGAAGGCGGTCGTCTTCTTTGCAACCCCAAACCCACGGCAGAGCCCCTTGCACCCAAACGCTCCGGATGGAGACGAGGCGAGGATGGGAGAGGGGACCCCATCTGCTGTATCCGCACTTCTGCGTTTGGAGAGAATCTCGCCAAAACAACAATATCTCAGTTTAGCAACTGCTGATCCCCAGCCTGGCCCAAAACCCCAGTGAAAAGGGGGCGGCTCCGTCCTGCCCACCCGCTCGCCTCCCGCCAAACTCGCCTCTCTCGACGTCGGCTTCCCGCGGAAGAACTCGTGGTTGAGGGAGCTGTGGGGGGGGTTGAAACGCGCCTGCAGGAAAACGCAGCCGTTGGCGATGGCCTCCAGCGGGGCAGGACCCTCGTAGGGGAACCCAAAGCCAATGAAGAGCTGCAAGGGAGAAACCCACGTGCTGGTGAGCGAACGCAGCCAACCCCATAGGAAAGTCTCCCAAATAACCCGCCAGCATCCCTCTCTGCTGCTCTGGTCCTGCACATCAAGCCTCTACGGCAGCTCCATGCAGTTCAACACCCCATAGCTTAAATCTGCTAAAAACTATCCCCGCTCCATGGCTCACAGCCCACATGCAAAGCAACGAGGTGCTCAGGAGCTGCAAGTTCCCCCGTGGTGGCTACAACCATCATATGTATGGAAAAATACTGGTTTGCCAAAGCCATTTGGGATGGACAACCAGCAGCAATTCCCCCAGACACCAGCTGAAGGCGACCGGGATGCGCCCGCACACTCGCTCCAAGAATCCTGGCTATTTTTATCCGTTGGAAGCCGTTGGAAGAAAAAAAAACAAACCCAGCCCACTTAGGAATAAATGAATTAATCAGGAAACTTTGTGCTCCGTCTGCGGACGGTCTGCAAGGAGAAACTCATCAGACACATCTTGATTTGAAACGATGTGCTCTGCTCGGCTCCCGGCTAATTAGCCCCGCTGATAGCGCCTGCAAGCCTGGGAGGAGCGCAGATAACGGCCTCTCCCCCCACCTCCTCCTTTAATTAGGCTTTATTTCTCAAGGCAACTGAGTCCTCGCCACTGGCTGGTTAAGGGGGGGTCCCGCGGACGCCCCGGCTGGCTCTCGCCCACCTTCGCCTTCCTCAGCAGCTGCTGGAACTCGTGCTGCGGCAGCAGCCCGTGGTTCTTCACGAAGGCCGGGACCTCGGGCGGCCGCTGCGTCTCGTAATAAACCGTGCCGTGGATCTCCATGTACTTGTTGAGGATGGCCAGGAACTTCTCCTTGCCCTGGGGAGGAAGGCAGAGGCGTGAACCAAACCAGAAGATGGGGCTGATCCCCCCCCACCAGTTATAGGGGGAGATTTAACTCTCAAACTGCTGTCCCAGAGCACTCGTGATGCTTCAGCCCAACCCGCAGCAGAGGAAAACCTGCACCCTCCCCTCCGCACCCCTTGGACACACGTCCTGGACCACTCCAGGCTCCCAGCGAGCCCGGATGGTTGTGGGATCTGGCACCCTGAACATCGGCACCTCAAACCCCTGCCTTCCCTGCCACCTCTGCGAGCAGCTTCCACTCTGGAGCTGCTGAATTAAAGGTTTCAGGGGATTCAGAGGGAATTTTGCAAAGACCAGAGCTTGCTAATGGCCTCTTATTCCAACTAACAAGCCCCCAGGATTTTCTCACTAAGGTTTAATCCTGTTTCACTACCTGGAAAATCAAGGGGGTCATCAGTATTCCTCTTTTGGAGGCTTTCCTCCTTTTGCTTTCCAAAGCAGCCCTCCATTTTAACAATTACTGCAGAATTTTTTTTGCTTGGAAAAACCACAAAGGGACTATCCATTGGATGCTGCACTTTCGACTTGCTCCAGTGCCACAATAGGCCCCGAAAAAGCAGAGACCGGGAGAGAATAAGGAAGTACAAACGGGGAATAACTGGGGTTGGAATAAGGTCCCTTCCAACCTAAACCATTCTATGATTCTATAATTTGCGAAAACGCCATATGTTGCCTTAGAGCCTCTCTGAACACTGTGTTTCTGGCCTCAGCCACGTATCCGTGTACTTCTTTGAGGCTAAAACCAACTTATTTTGGTGACACAAGGCTGCAAGGTGAAATCCTGGCCGTGGTGCCACTAACACCCAAATCAGCGCCGTTTTGACATCAATTGCCTAATGCAAAGGCCTCGGGGAGTGAAACACAGCTTGAAGTCCCTGGGGGTGGCACTGGGCATCACTGAGCATCATCAGGTGGGATCGATCCCCAAAGCCTCCTGGTGTGGTGGAGGGGCCGGCATGGGAGACCCCCCTCCACCGCTCCATCCGAGCACCACGAGCCGCTTCGACCCCTGGAAGTGGGGCAGCAGTCTGATGAGAACAGCCTTTCCCGGCTTATTAAAACTTTGGCTCCTGCTGCGAGCCAGAGGCGAGAAGTTTAGAGGGGTAGGAAATGAGAAATAATGGGAAAGTAGGTTTAATGAAATGTTTCTAAATGTCAAAAAGATCCTGCTCTGGATCCTGCTTGTGGTCCAAGGCTTGTAAATAAGCACCCAGCGCCAGGAGACGGAGGTGCTCTTTTCCTCCCAAGACCTCAAAATCACTTAAAATAAGGAAAAACTCCTCTTCCCCTGTATTTTATTACACAGGGTGGCACAAGAGGTGAAGCAATGTCAAGGCAGCCTGGCCTCAAGGAACAGCCACCAGTAAGAACCAGCCCCAGCCCCTTCACCCAGTAGTAAATTACCCCAAATACGCAGTTTTGGGGAAACTGATGTTTTTGGTGAATTCTGGCTAAAAGGAGCAAACATTCATAGTGCTAAAGGTGGAGGAAAATGTCCGTTCTGAGGTTTTAACTCTCTTTAGTGCCTTCCCAAATTGACCTAACTAAGCTGAATGAGACTTCTGGATAAGAAAGGGTGGGGAAATGGTAGAGAAAGACGATGAAATGTTATAGTTCCCCTAAAATAAAATTTAGCGGGTTTCACTGGGGTTTTGGGGAGCCCCCAAGTTATGCGGATGCTGGAGGGGTTTGCTCTCAGACCTGGAGGGTGATGGAAAAGCCACCACCACCCGTGAACAGGAGGAGATGGCATGGCCGGATCCTGGCCCACCACAGGCATCCCTGTGAGGCCGCTAAAGCAGGAAAAGTGGGGCTGGGGAGGGGATACAGCATCTGCCTGCGTGAACCCCGCATCCATCCTGACAGCTCAGGGGGACCGTGCCCGCGATGTGGCAAAATCGACTCCGGCAAAACCCTTTCTCTCGCGAGAAGATGTGCGGAGGTAAAGCCCAGCAGCAGCTGGTGCGGTACAGTACCTGCAACTGGAACAGCCCCAGGCGGCGCGCAAAGGGGAAAAAAAAAAAAGAAATAAAACAAGAGACAGTGAGAATTAGCTCCTTTTTTTTTTTAAGCCCTGGAAGGAAAAGCAGCTGGCTAGCTCTGGAGGAGAAAGAGGGGAGCACACACGTCCCCTGGCCGCTATAGGAGGTGCAGGGGGATGTTGGTGGTGGTTTTTAGCTCACTGGCAGAGCAGTTTGGGGCTGGGGGAAGAGAGCGGAGGGTTTTACCCCACATCTGCTGGCCTCGGCCAGGATGCACCAAATGTGGCCGAGTGTTGGGTCCCAGCACCGGCCACCACCGAGGATGGAGTGAGCCCCCCCGCCGCTGCCCACCCCTCTCCCCACGGGCGTTACGGGCGCAGGCAGGAGGGCGGCACAACCCCCTTTCACAGGGTTCCTGACCGCAGAGACCAACCACCCCCATCACAACACAGAAAGCCACCTAACCGCAACCATTGCGATTAATACGTAAACTCATTGACATGAAATCCTCAGTCTAAGCAGCCTGTTCGGATGAAGCATCGCCTAAAGCAAAGAGCAGGGGACGGGCGTCTCACCAGCCTCTGTTTGCCCAGAGGCGCCGGACATGTCACATCACAGCAGCAGCCTCAGCTTCCCTTCTATGAAGGGGACAAGGATGCTTTTCTACAAAGACACCGAGATCTGTGCCTCAAACGCTCGGGGTAAGAGCCAGAGGCTGCTGCCACCCCACAGCTCTGCCCACGAGTGCCCCTGCCCGCTGGGGTGCTCCCCGAGGACACCCACCTTCCAGATGCTGGCCTCCTTCCCGTACACCACTGCCATGCTGCTCACTTTGTTGGACTTGATGAATTGCCTCTCCGTCTTGTTGAGCTCCTCCGACACGAAGCCCATGAAGGAGTTGTCGGGGGTGTGAGCTGTGGACACCAAGGGGAGAAGACACGTGGCCGCGGGCAGATGTTTTTGGGGACCCCCTCGCAGCACGGGGGCTGAGCTGAGCCCGGCTCCGGAGCCTTGCTGGAGCCTGGAGGGAAAACGGCATGAATCCCCATCCAAGCAGCTCCTAAAATACAGGCTTTGCAACCCACTCAAGCAGCTCTCTAAAAGGTAAGGCATTTTTAAGCCTGCCAAGTGGGCTCTATCTAGCCAGGAAAAAGCAACCTCTGGGTTACCCAGCACCCAGCGGGTCACCGGGCTCCTTTCAGAAAGCACATCTCCTTTCCGTGCCACAGACAAATCTGAATCACCGAGCTGCCTCTCACCTTTAGAACCCCAGCTAAGATAAAACCAGGCTTTGCAACCAAAACTGCCCCACATTTCCCCTCCTGAGAGATGGAAGCGGTTTGGCTCTGGCTACGCTGGAGCCAGTGACCCACCATGGAGGATGGAGTCAGGTCACTCTCCCCGGAGCATTTCTACGGTCCAAGAGATGGCCGAGCAGATTCAGGGGCTGCTTGCAGGCAGCGAGCAGGCAGGAGAGGCAGGAGGGACCCGGGGAGGAGGGCATTGTCCATGCATCACCTCCTAAAGGCGGGGAGACCCGCTTCTGTGGTGCCCATGAGTCCCCAAAACCACCCCGCTGTACCCCCGTCCCCCACTTACGGAACATGGTCATGAACTGGGTGGGCTGGAGGTTCCAGTAGCCCCAGTTGGTGCGGTAGCCGCGCAGCGTGGCGTACTCCTCGTGGTTGTACGCCGGCTCCGTCCCAAAGGTATCGATGACCCGGACGCGGCACCTGGGAGAGGAGACAGGACCCGAGGACCTCGGTTTGAGAAAGTCCCACTGCCAGGGACACGCCTGGGGTCCCCAAGCAGCTCGTTTCTCGTCTGCTCCCGGAGCAGCGGGTGCAGGAACATCCCAAGCAGCCCTTCCCAGCCCACCGCTCCCTCCTGGAATGAGCAATTTCCCCTGGCAGGGCTTTCATCACCCTGACGGTTGCGAGAATGATGTATCTCCTGCAGACTTGTTAATGCTTTTCCCAATATCCCGGGAATGCTGAGGCAGGCATTACCAGCACACGACCGAGGAGAGAAGGGGAGCATCAAGCAAGGGAAGAGCAAAACAAGCTGAATGTGAGAGCAAATGCATTTATAATAAAAGCAATAACACCGCTTGTCATTTTTCTCTCTAATAAAATTGTGTAGGATAGTGGAAGAGATGGGAGAAAACATAATAAATAGCAGGACTATCAGCACTAAATTAAATCGCATATTTTCCTGGCTGGTGATGTACCAGGGGATGATGACATTTGTCTTGATGCCGAAGGATCCAGGCACAGGGCTCTGCTTCTTGCAAATAGAAAAGGCTCGCGCTTCCCTCTGTGGTGTGGCCATGCCCGGCTGCAGGTACACACACACGCCCCGCAGGTACATGCAGGTTTTTTTTTTACTAATTTAGTCTCTTCTAATGAGGTTTTATCTTAAATACATGAGGTTCCGGAGCGAGCAGATAGCCTCATGCCGCAGCAGCGGGGGACACAGCACGGCAAAGCCAGGCAAAAATTAAAGGTGCAATCGAAGGGTCCAACTCTTCGGACGTGGGGGCTATCCTTCGAGGTCATCAGCATTAGTCTTTGCTTGCTAATTAATGAAACGCAGAGTAAGAGAAGGGAGTGGCTTTGCTTACCTGTATTTCTTAAAGGAGAGCCCCATGTGCTGCTTCATCTGTTGGAGACCGTGGTAGTCGGTGTAAATCAGGTCGAAAGGCAAAGGACTGGTCAAGGGGCAGTTTCCCCGTCCTGGCGGCACCCCTAAGTGACTGGGGAGAAGCAGGAGGGACCCATCAGCCCCCCCAGCACCACGAAAGCCCTGCAACACAAACACTCATTCCCCTGTCCAGTGTTTAACAGGGGCCATCAACCAGCTCCCAGCTGATGGAGGGGGAGGAATATCATTCTCCTCTCCCCAGCCTTTATTTCTTGGGCCAAAAATCTGCGGTTTTGAGGAGTCCTGGTCCCTCCCCATCTTCGAACCTGCTCCCATTGAGTTCCTGCTCCTCACACACGGCTGATGAGGCTTTTTGCACAGCATTCCCAGCCAGGGCTCACCAGCATCCCATTCGACACACACACTCCCCTGCACCTCTCTTGTCGGAGACACCAGATTTCGTTTGCTTTCATTGCAATCACATCAAGTGGCAGACTTGTAAAACCACATCTTTCCCTTCCTCCCTGCCTGCGAGGCTCCCAGCTGAGCCGAAATCTCTCTGTTCCCAGTCCCACATCCCTCCCAGTGCAAACACCACGCACCATTTCTCGTACTCCAGCCTGTACAGGTACCCACCACATCCCAGAGCACCCTCAGGTTCTCCTCGATGCTGGTGGCACTGCCTGTCCTTGGATGTTGTTCACATGTCATTAATAATTCTGACTTTTTGTCCCATTTATGAAATAGCTCGATAAAGCCAGGGCAGCCGGACACTGCGTCTTGCTCAGTGGGTTTTCAGCCAGTTCCTTACAACAGCCGTACTCAGCCCCTCTTCCCCGCTCCAGCAGATAAAACGCATTACGAAAATCCAGATAAACTAGATCGACTGCAATCTCTTTATCAAGATCATCGGTTACCTCGCTGCCAAGGTGATATGTGATTAATCTGGCATGATACAAGGCTGGTAAACCTGCGGCGTGTCTCCTTCCATTTTCAATTACCTCTGTGAACTGATGAATCCCTCTCCCCAAAGCTGTTCTGCTAACTGTACCACTGATGTCAGCCTGACAGCCCATCTGCTCGTCTGGACCACGCTTCCTCCTTCTCAGAAAAAAAGCCCTGTGACACCTTCCAGCTTCAGCAGGTTTCTCAAAAATCCTTGTTACATGTACTTGTGATTTCTGACTGCCAGTTTGCTCGGAAATACAAAGGGTCCACCTCTCAGTTTCAACGTTCTTGCATTTTTTTCCTCCTAAAGACAATAATTCCTCATCTTCACCCCCATAACCCCACTCACAGCCGAAGACCAACATGGAAAACCAAAGCATTGAGGATTTGGTCCACCCGGGCTCTGCCCCACTCCCACCACGCAGTCGACCCGTTTCGTTCTCAGTCCTTCTAACAGGGCTGAGGAATTTGTGTTTTATTTTGCAAGTCTGAGCTCAGACAGTGTGAAATCTCACCCTTAGCTCCTGCCTGGCAAGATGTCTGCCTTTGTTTTCTTCTGGGCTCTTCACTTACTCCTAGCACCTATCTGGAGATGGGAATTTATCCCAGTCATTCCTATAAGTATTTTCCATTTTCAGGTTGTAAATTCCCAGGCTTTGAAGCCCTCACCCTGTGATGTCTCTTACTGGTTCTCCTCATCTCTCTGCATTTCCCCCTTTGAACCTGAGAATCCTCTTTCCAGCCCAACCCGGATTTTCTCTGTCGCTCAGCTGAAGCTCGAATGGACCCGCAGTCCCAGGGTCCATCCTCCGAGAAGCACTTCCATAAGGTCCTCATCGCTTGCCCAGACCTACGACTACGCACAGCATTCCATTCATCCATCCCATGGCTGTTTGCGGAAGAAATCGATGGCTCTCCCACCTGGGGAACAGCCAAGTTATACAGTTCTCCCAAGCGTTTGCTCTCCAACCTCTCACTAGTCTTCACCAACAACATCAGAAGGGTCATATATAGCCAGTGAAATTGGTTGGCCATTATAGCTATGATAAAGGCCTGCTCCTAGACGTATCTTCCTCGTCTTCTGATATGGCTTGCAAGACCTCGAGTGTTGGGCACCAAGGTCCTTCTTCCAGCCCCATCCCGACCTCAGAGCAGTGAAGGGTCATCCCAAACTCCTGACCATGACCATCACTCCAGAGAGAGAGTAAACGTGGAACCGCATTGCTCACCAAAGCCAGAAAACCCACAGAATTTCAATTTAAGAGCTGCGTTTGTAGCTGCTTCATTGCTCTTGTCACAAGGAATGTAAGCGTCGGCTCAGGGCAGCCCGGCTGGGTCAGCCGCGGGGGAAACAGGCGGCAGTTTTATCGCTTTTCTGCACAATTTTACACGATATGGCTGATTGGGAAGATGGCAAGAATGGAAAGGCTCTCACCTCCAACCATAGCCACCTTGCTATGATAAATAGGGTAACAAGGAGACCCACCCCTCCCGGGGAGGCTGAGGCAGAAGGGGAATTTTTAAGCTGGTAAAAACCCCCAGGATTTGACAGAGACACAATGTTAACTAACACCTTTGCTCTTTCCTCAGTCATCAGCCAAACGGCAATGCTGATTTACACCGACCTGGCGCTGCAGCGGAGCAACTCAGCTGATCTATAAACCTTGTATTTAACTAAAAAACCCCAAACCGTAACACTTCTCTTGCAGCGTACCCCATCCTCTAGCTGGTCGACATCGCACAAGCCGCTGCGTTACAAAATCATCCGTAATTTTAAAAAGCCCCAACCAAGCTTGACAAGGGACTGCGGGAGACAGCAATTAGTGTATCTCACACTCAAGTCTCCAAAAAACTCCCCACCGTTTCGGTAGAGCAGGTCTGGCTCCCCCGGCTCCCCCTCGTCACCGTGATCTGCCACGTGTCCCCTCTCCGGGTGTCCGGGACTTGCCACATCCCGTCATACTCCCAGCACCAAGGCTGCGAGGCAGGAATAGATCTAAAAGCAGGACCGGTGTCTTTGAAGCAGAGCATCCCTCTCATTTACCCCCTTTATCCTTCCTAAACACTTTATAACCACCGGTTTTAATATTCCAATCATGCAAATCCAGGCTGCACCTCCGAGGTGGGGGGGATTTTTTTATTTTTTTTTTCATTCCTTCTTATTTAAACATTCCTTATTCAAGCTTTCATCATTTGCCAGTTAAGTCAACTAATTTTCTACTAAACCCAATTTCACTCATGGTTGGAGTGAAATTTCCCTGATTTTTCCTTGTGCCATGTATTATTAATGGCGCTTGAAATTACGCAAATAAAATTGATGAGCGCAAATGCCGCCTTCCCAGGCAGCGCAGCCAAGAGATTTGTTTTTGAAAACCGCTTGATCCCAGCTCCTGGAGAAACCTCCCCTCCCAGACCAGCCAAGGACGGCCACCGGCTCGTGCCCGGGCTCAGCACCTCCGGAGCCCCGGCAGGGGACCTGATGGCTTGTCCCCATCCCGATATCCAGGATCAGTGCATCGGCTCAGCCCTCGCGCCTCTCTGAGCAGCCGAAGCGGCTCCAATGCAAGCGGATGCCAGCGCCGAGCTCGCCCCTCCGCCAGCTGCCTCCACCAGCTGTGTCTACTCCAGAATAAATCTACAGCAGCTTCTCGTCCTCCTATTTTCCCCTTATAGGTACTTTAATCAACCAGGGGACGCGTTCCTTTCCCCAGCGCTGTGCAGGCTCTCTGAAATCAGATGACTGCGGGGTTATCTTTACATCCCATTGACCTATTTTCAAATTAACCCAACGTTTCCTTCCACGTTATCGCTCCCGGGGCTGAAAAGTCCAGCACTAAATGGATCTCGTGGGCATCTGCTGGCCGGCTGGGCCAATATCCTATATTATATTTAATTGCATCTTCTCAGCCCGCATCTGCTGTCATCAGCAAGGCGGACCGCAGCAGGGGAAATGGAGGAGGGCTTCTCTCCTTTCTGCTCCCTTGGTTTCTCCGTGTCGACAAGAGCCCAGCGAGCACAGGGCCCATATGCGGGGGATGAAAGGTGCCGGAGTCAAACCCGAGTGGCTCCCGGGGGTCTGCGACAAGCCCATCACGAGCAATTTAAAGTGCAAATGGGAGCCCGTGAGATGAACGCCCCACTGCCTGGCCTCTGCTCCCAGCTCTTGCTCCTGCTAGAAGGGACACGACGACCTCAAAAGCGAGGTTTTCCGAGCAATTACAGTACACTGTTTAAGCCACCTGCAATGGTTTTACTTCTGCAAAGCGCATCGGGGCTGTTTCTCTGGCCCATTATCGATCCCGTGGGACATAGCCCTACCCAGCCAGGGCAGGGGAGGTTCAGCAATCGATTTATTTATTTCCAAGTTTCAATAAAAAACGGTTTTCCCATCATGGCAGGACGCAGCACTCACTGGAAACCTTTGCATTACATTCCCAGAAGACAGCTAACACCCAGTTTTCACTGCTGAGCAGCAGCAGCAGCTCCAGTAGATCCAGACAGGAACGATCCAGCAGATCCTTCCCCAGGAAGGCAATTTTTTCCGGCTGCAAAGACAAGCCATGAGGGGTGAAGACTGCTGGATGCTTTGCATCTTATAAGGGGATTGAAAGCCTCCAGAAATCGGGAGTCAACAGTCGTGAAGGCTGGGTTTGATCCAGGTTGGACCGGGTGTGCTGAAACCTCCATCCTCACCAGCCCGGAGGGGTCTGGGCCCCCACAGGGAGGTTCAACCCTATATAAATTACCTAGTGATTAATAAAGTTATGAAAACCTTGATGTGAGAAAGCACAACTTTCTGCAACGGCAAAGAAGCCAGCGAGCGAGTCTTCATTTGGCTACAAAATAAACATATTTCACGAAGGAGTGCAATTTAACAGCTCGGTAATTCCTGCTAATTTATGCACCTTCCTCTTCTACAAAACGAAGCCCTCAAAAGTGGAAGAAATCCCTCCCCACGGCTCACCCCCGTTCCTCACATGGCTGCTGCCAGCAACGCTCCCAGCCGCCTCCTCGGAAGCGCCGGGAAGCTGCTGTCATTAAAGGGAGCAGCTTTTACAGTCTCCTTTCGACGTACCTGGCTTTTAATCGCGGAGCTACACGGCTGCAACTCTTGGAGGGGAGGAGGAGCAGGAGAGGTGATGGGATCCATCATCCTCCAGTTAGAGCCACCCACCCGGCTGGGCAAGGTCAGACCCTGGGGAAGCACAGGAGGGTGCCGGAGCAAACAGCTCTTTCTGGTCAGAAGTTCAGCAAATAATGAACAAACTTCCCAGGAAAGGGAAATAAATACTTGGGCTCCTCCGGGGAGCAGCAGAAGCTGAGCACCCACGTGCTCGCAGCGCTTGGACAGACCCTCGGACAGACGGACTGTCCCCTGCTGTCCCAGCTGCTCCAGCAGCTCAAAACGAAAGGAGAATTTGAGCCAAATCTTCATGGACACCACTAAAGCAAAGTCAATTTGTACCCAGTAACGTCCCGGACCCCTGCCTACCCCATCCTCTAAGGCATGTCTGCTGGAAACGTGTCCCCATTAAACTACGGACTGGAGAATCCAATAAAGCTCAGACACACAGGGGTGTGTCCAGCGTTTGAGTAACCTCTTGGGTCAGACTTCGTCACCTCTGTCTCCGCAGCGGTTGAGTACCCACAATCGGGAGCATCATCCTCTGCTCCCTCTGAGACCTGTAACCAAACATCCAGCCTTTCCGAAGCCCGCAGCATCCCGTGCGCAACCGTGTCCCAGCACGAACAGCAAAGCCTGGCCAGAAAAAGAACAACCCAGTAGCCCTCAGAGCTTACAGAAACGCTCCTTCTCACGTAACGGGAACATCTGATGCTATGTTAAAGGCTGAGGTTTCCTCCCCACCAGTCTGGGGCTGATAAACCCCACGTCCACGCCATGCAGCTCCATCAGGACGGCACACAACTGGTCACTTCTGGCTGCTTCCACAAGCAATTCCCGGCTCGCCCGCACAACGTCAGGGCTGTGTTTGCCAACTGGCGAGGGAAGGTGATGCCTGGAGCCCAGGCATTGCATGGGTTTTCACGTGAACAGATGCAAGACAGAAAGACGTCTTTTATCTGCCAGAAAATAATTAGAATCGCCTTTGTCTGGACATCGTGTTTCCATTTGAACGGCCCTTTTTGCAGCCTGAGTACACCTCGGTGACTGTGGAAAGCGCAGGAAAATAGCGGCTATAATTAAGTGCGTGCCAGGCAATGAGAGGAGAGCGGCGGCAGCTGGAGCTGAGCCTCGTCCTGCCGCGGTGCCGGATCTGCCGTGGTGCCGGAACCGCTGCGGTGCCGGATGCACCACGGTGCCAGATCCGCCACAGTGCTGGCCCCGACACAGCCCGTCCACGCCACCCTGGCGCCAGGCGAGTGGCTCCTCACCCGACCCACACGCTGGCCACGGCTACCGCTCAGCAGGGAAAGGGCTGCCAGCACGGCATACAAGCACGTGCTTAATTTTAAGTGCCTTGCCAGGGCCAGTATATAGGAGCCCAGAACTTGACACCGTGAGCAATTAAGCGCCGAGAACACTTTGTAAAGCCCTGACCCCGCGAGTCATCAAATCCTGTTTTCTTCGACTTTCTGTCCTGCCTTATGAGCAGTTAATTTCAAGGGGGCCATTGCAAAAAGCACCTTTCAGCATCGCCGATATCAATAGTCCCCGCTGCTCCAGCAGCTCGCAGCACCGCATTCCCGTCTCCCCGAGCCTCTCCCTTAGCCCCGCAAAAGCAGCTGGAGATGCCGACAGGACCATTCCCACGACCTAAGGATGGGGATAGGAGCTGGAGGTCCCTGCATCACCCCTTCTCCTGGGCGGGACAGGCTTTGGGCATCCCTCCCTGCCTGCCCTCGGGGCACGGGTGCTCCGGAGGAAGAGGCTCGGCTTATTTGCGGCTTTTGCTCCAAAAAGCGCTGCTTGTAATTTTCCAACATCTACTCATACGCTGCCTCATTAACAACCCAGCTCAGGTCTTCCAGGCACTTCCCACTCCTCCCCTACCAAGCAACACACACACACACCAGCCTTGATTCTCACTTCCCTGAAAGCACATTTTGGCTACCAAAGCAGCAGAGGGGCTCTTCAGCAAGAACCGAGCCTTTCCATTCAGATTCAGGATCTTTCTTCCCTCCCTGCTTCAAGACAGGGCTCAAAATGCTGCCAGCTCCCTCCGCTGCCCCTACCCACTCAGCACCGACCTGGGAAGGAAAACAGCTCCCGAAATCCCTGCTCCAGCTCGATTTTGCATTCCTCCCTGGGACGCTTTGCACCAGCCTCCAGATAACGCCAGTGTTTCACCCCTTGCCTCTCACATGTATCAGAAAAAGCTCACAAATGCACCGGGAAATGACAAAGAGGACAAACACCTGCACCTAGTTTGGCCACAGCAGAAAAATTAGCCTCTGGTAGGACACAGCAGAGGAATTCACAGGTCTTTAAGGTCTACAGCAGGCAGAAGATAAGCTAGATAAGTTAGTCCTGGAAAAGCAGGGAGGATCTCAGACCCCACAGCGGCAGTTGGAGGGTGCCCAGCCGAGCCGTGGAGCAAACCTGCAGATCCCCAGCGCCCCTTGGCTTCGCTCCAGATTAGGATCGGTGCCCTAAAACGGGGAAAGAATCATTCAGCCCCCTCTGCTATTCACCGCTTGGCATTGGCGCTCTCCCCGTGTGAGCCCCCAAGCACGGAGAGGTGCCCAGCACCCGACCTTTTTTCACCCCCAGCCCTCCATCACCAGGTTTTTTTGGGCCAAGGACTTACTTTTCCTCCTCGTTTGCCTGATCCCCAGCATTTCAGACCCAATCCTGACCACTGCCTCTGGGCACTGCTGCACTGTAATCAATAGAGATGCTAATAACGAACAGCTCTCAGATAACTACCAACCGAAGTGTACGCAGGCAAACCTTCCAGTGATCCCTTGCCAATGATCAATAAGCATAGAAAAATCAGCTCAGAAATTTGAAGAGACAAAAAAAAAAAAAACACAACAAACCAGGAGAGAGGTTATTCCGTGCTGAATAATTTATGGACACCAGCCTTCGCTCGGTGAAGGGCGGGAGCAGCTACAGCTCCGAGCCATGGAAGGAGCAAGGGGTGCTGAAGAAAAATAAACAAGTGCACTCGACATTTCCCATTACTGGAGCAAAATACCCTCAAAACCACCCCGACACTGGCGCCTGCCCTGCTGCAAGCTCAGCAAGAGACACCCGGGATGGGAGAGGACAAATTTAGCCCTGGTCTCCAGCAGAGCAAAGCTTTGCTGCTTCAGGAGGTTGCAGGGGGCAGGAGGGATGAGAAATCAGAGCACTTGGGCTGAGCCTTCCACGGTGACGCGGCTTTAGCTTTGGTACATCCCTGCATCCCAGCTCCAGCCCCTCGGATCCCCGGCTCTCTGCATCCCAACCCCTGCCCGAAGCTGCAGCTACAGGTGAAGTCCTTCCAGGCTTTAATGAAGCTCCCAAGATTAACTATTAGCACAACTCATGATTAATTACGCGTGTTCTGCTAAGCCTCCCGCTCGCTTGTGGTTGGGCGAAGGCTTATCTCAGCACTCCTCAGAGCCACCACCAATGCCACACCGGCCCGACAGCAGGGATGCTGCTGAAGGGTCTGCAAGCACCGAGCAGGATTTCTGGCACCGCTCGAGGGGGACCTCTGCCCCCCCGCCAACACCCGCGTTACCCCATCTCTTGATGGGCTGCAGGAAGGTCCCAGCGAACACTGGACTTGGTCTCCAAAGGGACAGAGGGGACCCAGCCCCATCAACGTGGAGGTGGACCCACGACGCGGGCATCCAGCATTTAAAATGTCACCAAAGCCAGGCACAGGACACGCGCTCGGGGAGGTGGGGACAGTTTCTATCCCCGGGACAGAGAGAAGGGCAAGATGCGCAGCCCCAGCCCCACTTGCTCCCCGTCCCAGCTACTAAGGGGAAGAGATGGAGCTCTTGGATGGGATAGATCCAAATCCACGTCAGAAGACGGGGTCTCATCATGGCCAACCGATGCTCCTACGCTTCTGAGAAAGGCAAAACGCTACGGGCAGCGACGCAGCTCTCTCCAGAGGCGCTCGCAGAGGGAAATGGATGCTGCAAAACCCCCGGTAAGACTCAACCGGCTCCTTCCCCTCGTTAAATGACTACTGTGAGGCTCTTCATTAAAAAACACAAACAAGAACCACACAACAACAACACAACCCTCCCAGCCATTAACTTCTTTCATCCTTGAGTACACGGATATTATTTAGCACGTCAATTTAGCTCAGCACGCCGCGCGGAGATCGCCGTGATGCATGCCCGCCTCCTGGAGAAGCTGCTGCCTTTTGCATTAGGAACAGGATTATTTTTTTGAGTTAATTAGTCGTGAGCTAATTCCGTTTATTAATTCTGAATGCCGCAGGGGCTGGGTTGGGGGGTTTTTTGTTGGTTGTTTTTTTTTTTTTTCCAGGACTGTTGGCTTTTTTCACTCCCTTTTCAGCATGGCTCATTATGCGGCCGATGCTGGCTTAGCATCGCCCAAAACCTGCCCCGTCCCCAAGGCAGCTTCAGGCTTTTCTCGGTTTATAACCCATCCTAATTTGCATTTTCCCAGGCACTCGCCCTCCACTCGAGATGTCTCGTAGGAGGTGAGGAAAGCTTGCGAGGTTACAGGAGGCAGCAGCGTCAGCCCGGTAATAACCGAACTGCATCAGCAGAGGAACACAGCACGCAGTTATCTTCTCCCTCTTATTTTTTCCATCTAATACCGGTCCTTCTTGGAAAGGGAGTGCTGCCCTGGCACACTCGTAGGGTGGGCTGGTGTAGCTGTTTGCACGTTCTCACCCTGCATCGTCCTATATCCCACGGCAGAAAAAGCCCATCCCTCCGCGGGAAGTGCCCCAGCTGCGGCAAATTCCCCCCGAGGTCTCGAAGCCACCACCAGCACCTCCTGAGAAGGGACAACTTGGTGGCTGCCAGCCCCCTGCAAGGGATGCGGGTTATTTTTGGCAGCCGTTCCAGCAGAAAAGCAGGAAGGAAGGGAGGGAGGGAAGGAAGGAAGAAAGGGAGGAAGGAAGAGAGCACAGCCGCTGCCCAAACACCACGGGGGTTGACTGCAGCTGTGGATGGTGGGAAGAGCCAGCAACCTGCAGGACACCTGCATCCTGCAGCCACACGGCCATCAGCGCCACAGAGAGCATCCCTGGGGAATGGGGGAGGCAAAAGGGAGCCCTTTCCCACACCCAGCCCTAGGTAGGCGTCAGGGGATGCTCTGTGCTGACAGCAAGGGATTAATGCTGCTTACATCCAGCGCCAGGACCACAGGGCAGCGCCCTGCCCCAGACATCGTCACATCAGCCCCATGCAAAGCCCTGCTGCAAAGCCTTAGTTTGCACCAGTCCTCCTCGCTTTCCCAGGACGCAGAAGGGACAGGATCAATCCCAGCCGTGATGCTGATGGTTTGCACCCACCCAACACTTCCACCAGCTCATCACCAGCACTGCCCGAGACGCAGGTTGGGAAAAGCCACCCCCAAGCCTTTGCAGACCTCGTGTTTTCAAGCAAACACCTTGAAAACCACACACACACGGGGGGGAGACCCTCTCCGGGGGGAGCACGTACCCGTTAGCACCACAGCACCCACCTCTGCAGATCCTTCAGGGAGACGGTGACCCTCAGGCTGTGTCCCAGGAGGAAGAGGGCGGCCAGGATGTCAGCCCACTGCACCATCTCGCCCAGCGGGCCACCCTTCAGCACCCGCGGACTGAAAACATCCCCCGACTCCTCCGTCAGGAAGCCGATATGGATCAAGATCTGGAGAGACAAGGAAAAGGTTTAGTGCTGGGAGGGGTTGGTGCTGGGGGAAAGGGCTAAGTTGGGTTCTCCAGCCCAAAATGACTTATGGTCCCTGATTCCCTCCAGCTCATTTTACAGGCTGTAATTACTCAGGGAAATCATTCGGGTGTAAAGACAAGTGATCTATGTCCAATTAGCAAAGACCCAAGAGTCAGAGGCTACCAGTTCCCATCGACTGGTGTTCTGTATCTTGGGACCACGTTCCCGATGTGCATCAGGGTCCATCCCATGGACCAGAGCAGGATCTCCCGGCACACGGGGACCGAAGGGCAGGTCACCGCAAAAACGCAAATGGGAGAGCCAGCACCCTGGGCACCTCTGCGGAGGAGACGTGCCAGCCTCCCTGCCCGCTGACAACGGCGGTCTGCCAGCGGGACATCGTCTCCTGCCCACCAGGACCCATCTCCAAAATTCACCCCATCACTCAGCAGTGCTGGTCCTGCGGTGTCCTGAGCTCATGCAGAGTCACGCTCACGGACCACAGACCGACCCTGCAGACCCACGTGCTTCCATAAATGAATTTTCCTCCCAGCCCGCTCACATCCCAGCTGTCTCCGCTCCCCACGTCCCCAATGGCTCAGCTGTTCCATAACCCCACCATGCAATTTGCTCATACGTGTTTCTGGTCCCTTTGCCGGCCCTTCAGCTTCTGCTCGAGGCGCCGAGCCGCACGCAGCCACTGCTGGGCCAAGTGCCGGATCCTCTTCTTCATGAAGCTGAGGGACTCCTTGCCTGTGCCGATCAGCTCCAGGAGGGGAGCCAGGTCGCTCTGGAAAGCTGCCTAGGAAAGGAGAATGCTCTGCGTTCCCAGTGTAGCGAAAGCAGACGCGAGAGGAGCCCCTGGGCTGCCACGGGGGCTGGCGGAGGTTCGTCCATCACAGCTGAGGAGCCGTGGGTCGGGTCCCTCCTGGATGGACAACTTCCCCTGGTGCCACCAGACCTGACACCACAGCTACTTAATGAACCAAATCCCAGGGGCCCTGTTGCACCTAGAGCATCTCGTTGCATCCCGGATTCCTCAGCTCAGGAAAGACATGGACCTGTTGGAGCAGGTCTAGAGGAGGCCACGGAGATGCTGCGAGGGCTGGAGCCCCTCTGCTGAGAGAGTTGGGGGTGTTCAGTCTGGAAAAGAGAAGGCTCCGGGGAGACCCTATAGTGGCCTTTCAGCACTTAAAGGGGGCCGACAAGAAAGACGGGGACAAACTTTTTAGCAGGGCCTGTTGTGATAGGGAAGGGGTAATACCTTTAAACCAAAAGAGGAGAAATTCAGACTGGATATAAGGAAGAAATTTTTACAATGAGGGTGGCAAGACCCTCGCCCAGGTTTTCCAGAGAGGTGGTGGATGCCCCGTCCCTGGAAACATCCCAGGCCAGGCTGGACGGGGCTTTGAGTGACCTGATCTAGTTGAAGATGTCCCTGTCCATGGCAGGGGGGATGGACTGGATGCCCTTTAAAGCTCTCTTTCCACCCAAACCATTCCATGATTCTGTGAAAACCCACATGAGGCATCATGGCCCTGCTGACACCAAGAACATTGATTTCCAGAGCCTTGAAGCCACCATCTCCCCCCAGCCCCCCCACCAGGACCGTCAGGACAGAGGCTGTCCCCACCTTACCTGCACCCGGGGCAGCGGCGGGGGGGAAGGCAAAGCTGCCGTCCGGTTTCGCCAGGGCAGGGGAGGGCAGAACCACTCGACTTCGCTGAGGTAGATGAGGAATGAGCACTCGGTGCCGTCTACGCCAAAGAACGCATAGCAGGGGTCGGAGGTCCACCTGGCCCTCATCCACTGCGAGGGGGGCAAAGAAACACGTGGGGCTCGTCCTCCGGCCGGCAGGGGATGTGGCAGCCCCACAGGCTACCCCTGCTATGGGCAACCTCTATTCTCCATCGCCCCTCCCTAGCTGGGAGCTAGAAATAGAGGGCAGAGGGTGGACGAAGGGCTGCAAACCAGTGTACCCAGCACCGATGCTGACGTTCACCCACCCAGTGCCTCCAGGGCTGTCCTGGGTTGAGCGACACAGGACTAATTTCTCTTCTAAACTCCACTTTTGGAAGATTCTAGTGTCTGAATTTGTGAAAATATTTACTTTATAGCCAGCTAGGCTGTGTGGGATTCAAGGTCTCGGTGTTTTCAAGCCTTGCCAGCTGTGGGGATGAGGAGGAGCGAGACGCAGGCATTTAACCCAGGCTGGCCAATGGGATTATTTCATACCATGAATGTCACATTCGATATAAATTAGAAAGTTTGCAGTGTAGTTTCTCTCTCCCTTGATGGTGGTGGTCCAGAGAAACTCCTTGCCCCGGTGCCAAACCCCCGAGCCCTTCCCATCCTCTCGAAGCCGCAGCGCTCACGATGTCCGACATTTACTGTCCCCTGCTGGGAGTGCACGGCTTCCTGCTGATAGAATTGGCTGAGTATAATTCTAATATCTTATATTAGTATCGGGATTAATACTGGTTCTTTAGTATTATTGTTAATTATTTAGCCTTATCCTATTAAATCTATTTATATTTCAACCCTCGTGTTTCCTTGCTTTCCCCGCTTCCCCTTTCCGGGTGGGGAGGGGTCATCGGGTGAGAGAATAATTGTCTAAATGACAACAAATTGTTCGGGGTTTTCTCAAACCATAACAAGGGCACGCGGGGCAGAGGAAAAGACAGGAGGGTTTGGTGGGGGCTCCCTGGGTTTCTAGCGCCGGGGTCCCCGGCACCAACACATGCCTTCCCCGGGGGGGCACGGTCGTTAGGAAAATTCTCACTCCAGGGTTTTCTTCTCCGTAGCTTTGCCGGGAGCGAGCTGAGCTGCTGAGCTCATCGCCCCGGGCGTAGCGGGGCCAGGGCACATATCCACCGGCAGTCCCCGAGGATGATTTCACACATGCAGGAGAATAACCAGCGACCGCAGCACCGATTTATCATCCCCCTCCCCATCCTTTCGCCAGCCTCTTCCTTAATTCAACTATAAAAACAAATCTACTCGGGAGACAGGTCGCTGCGCCCGATACGTAAAACGCAGCAATCACCTGGACAGGAGATCGAATTACAGCCTTCCACAATTAAATTACATTCCGAATTTACTCAAATCGTGGAAGTAAAAGATGCCTTGCACCAGGGGAAGAGGAAAATACAACACCCCCCCACTACCCCCCCCGGTATCATTTTAATATACCCTTCAACATCTTTTCAGGGAGACTCGGCCCTGCAGAAGCCTGAGCTTGAAGCAGGAGGCTGGGAAGGGGAGGGAAGAAGGAGATGCTTTTAATTAGTTCATGTAAATATGCTCTCTGACAAAGCAATCATGCTACGGGCCAAATGCCAGGCTGCATTCAGGTGTAAAGAGCAGGTTGGGTCAGGAAGGACATCCTATTTGAGACGGAGGTCCTGGCCACCTTAACGAGATGCTCTTCTGTGCGATGCTGAGATTATTCCCCAGACACCAGCTCACGTTCCAGATATTTGAAGCCGATGTGACAGTGCTTTCCCCCTCACCGCGCTTCTGTCACTAAACACAGAAAGCCCAGGCAGGGAGGGCTGCAGGCAGAGCTGCTCCCACTGAGATGATTCTCCTGCTGCCTGCACACCTCTGGGTACCGTGGCTTCAGTGCTTCGTACAGCTAAAACTGAAGGTATACGCCTCAAACTGAAAGAGGGGAGATTCAGATTGGATATTAGGAAGAAATTCTTTACTGTGAGGGTGGTGGGGCAGTGGAACAGGTTGCCCAGAGAAGCTGTGGCTGCCCCATCCCTGGAGGGGTTCAAGGCCAGGCTGGACGGGGCTTGGAGCAACCTGGGCTGGTGGGAGGTGTCCCATGGCAGGGGGTGGCACTGGGTGGGCTTTAAGGTCCCTTCCAACCCAGACCATTCTATGATTCTATGATTACTGGGGGAAAACAGTTACATTTGTATAGCAAATGCTCCCAGAGGAGGTCGGACACACCTCCCTTGTGTTTTCTCCCTCTGCTTTCCGCATCTTTGGCTTTCTGCCACATCTTTCGCTTTCCCCTTCTGCAATGGGATGCACCTTTCCCGTTTTAAAGCAAACAGTTTTATTCTGGAAAGCATCCCCTCTTTCCGCTGTATTTCCCAGTTTAACCCCCAGGATCGTCGCTTTGTGCTCTTCCCAGCAGCTCCCACCCCAGGTCGAGACCCTCTCCCAGACGGGGAACCCCGACTCACCTCTACTTTGCCAGCGCAGTCAGGGTACTTGGGGTCCCTGGGCACCTCGCACTGGTCCCTCCTGCCTTCCACCACTGCAGAACAACAATTTGGGCATGGGGAGAACTAGGACGTGTCGGTGGAGCAGCTAGAAATGCTGGGATGGGATGGAATGGAATGGGATGGGATGGGATGGGACGGGATGGGGCTGCCAGCCCCTGAGCATGTTCATCGGCACCGCAGCCGGGCTGGCACACAGCCCCATCCCACTTGATGGAGCAGGACATCAAGACGCGAAGCATCTTCCCCAAGGTCAGGGAGGAAACAGAGGACACTCCCCAGCCGCGCTTCAACGCCGAGAGCGTGTTCCCCTTTCCTAAATCCCAGCAGGTCTCTTTATAGCACCTCCCTGCGGCTCTCAGCCTGCTCCAGAGCCCAGGTCCCACCTACCCATGCTCCTGTTAATCACCCGCAAGCAGGCTGCAGTATCTAGGAAGCACTTTACAGCCCTTACACTGTAAAAATGCAATAAAAATTGTCCTGCTGAGCTGCCAAGAGAATACTCAACCCCTGGGGCTGGCTTCAGAATAAGGCACAAAAGTGTCTAAAAAGCAGTAACGGGATCTTTTTTTCCCTCTGTGGTTGGATTAATAAAAGACACCACCCTTCGATAAGCCCTCCTTTGCCTATATCAAAAAAAGCATGAGGTGGAAGAGGCAGCAGAAGCATCTTCTACTTGAAGATGCCAGCCCAAACCGTGGGAAACGGGCAGCCGTGTGGAGAAACATCTGGAGAGCCCAGCTGCCCTCCCAGCACTGCTGGGGTGGGATGGGAACGTCTCTCCTGGCGCTGGATCCCAGCCCCTGGGCTTTGGATCCAAACCGCCACGTTTTTCTATCCAGGTGTTTGTGCTGGCACTGCTCCCCATCTTTAATTCTGTGGGGTTTATTTCTGACAGCAATTCAGATTTGTCACCGTTCCTGCCCCTTGCAGGCACGAGTTTCCCAGGTCTTGCTTCTCTGCAGATTGATCTCCCCCACTCTCGAGTCCTCCTGGGCCAAGTGAGGCAACGTTTTTCGGAAAACATTACTGCTGTTCTCCTAACCACGGAGGGCAGTTCCCTGTGCAGCCTCCTTTTCCAGCCTTCCTGGCTGTAATAGCAAGGGGAAAGTCCCGGAAAACTCCGAGAAGGCTCAGACCACACTCAAGACCTCCTCTCCCTCAAAGAGATGGTGTGACCATGTGCTGTATCCACACAGAGTTGGACACAACAGCCCTAGGAGCTCTGCCGAAGAGCTTCAGGTGTCCCACTTAGTCCTGCAGGCAGGAGTGAGTTGGGTAACCTCAGATCGACGCCCACTCCACGGCATTTTTGCCAAATTTTTCCTGGTAGGTTTGGTTGGATCTCCCTATCGCAACCACACAGGGGGCCTGGAGCACGGAGACCCCCGGGGACACTCACCTTTCCCGTTCAGGAGGCTGTTCCGGAGAATCTGATCTACTTTTATTGCGATGTCTGAGACGTTTTGAGCTATAGCTTGGATCCTCTCCATCAACCCGGCTGCTGGCTGGAATCTGGGGAAAAAACCAAATGGACCCTGAAAACTTGATGCCTCACCCATGGGTGACACCCAGGGGTGCTTCCAGCAAATTTGGCACCCTTGGAAGCTGCCAGCAGGTTGAATTCAGCTCCAGGATGCAACAAACATGGGAACGCCTGGTTCAGTGTGTACCGGGCAAAGAGGTTTGATGAAAAACCTCTGTAAATCAGTATTCTGCCATTTTTCACAGTGTGCTGATAAACGCGGCTACATCTGGGCATTTTACAGGGGGAAATATTAAATATGCTGGAAAAAAATTCTTTTCCTTATTTCAGATGTGTTACGTTTGAAAACCCTCTGCTGTGATTATTGGCCTCGCGGTGCACGCAGGAAGCCGTGCTGGGAAAAAAAGAGAGAAAAAAAAAACCCCAAAAATGCAGAGAAAGGAAGGCAAAACCGGAGGAGGGCTGAGGCAGGTAGCGGGCCTGGAGCGGACCGCAGACAGACGCAAGACACGTGGGACACGTGTCACACGACACGTGTGACACACGACAAGATTCGGGGCCAGGGTGCCGGGGCGAGCGTCGGCGGCACGGCAGGAGCTGGGGTTGAGCTGGGTATCGCAGCCCCAGCCCCAGCCCCCCTCCTCCCAACCAAGGCTCCAGATCAGATTCCACCGGTTCGAATAGCCGCGGATGCCGTCGATCGAATTAAACCTTGCCATCAATAGCGCCCTGGGTAAACAGCACCGTTAAACTCATCTACATAACACGTTGTGTAGACGGAGGGAGAGAGCACTGTAAAGAGGCCGGGTGTCAATTAAAACATGGCAAAAGATATAAAAGGGCAAGAGAACTCGATCCGTCAGCAGCAGTGCCCTGCCAGGCTTGACAAGGAGCGAGCTCTCCACCTCCAACGCCTCGCCTGCCATTCCCACCGCAAACAACCACCCCGTCTCGACGAAGCGCCGTTATCGCAGTAAATAATTTCCCCTTCTGCAGCATCTGGGTCATAAGTTTTTCCTCCTGCTGCCGCCGCCGAGATCATTATAATACAAGGAAATGTCATAAGCAGTGAGCAAAAAGCCAAAAGGGCTACCTTGAGTACTCTCGGCACAAAAAATATGTGCTGATGTCAGGTCCTTCCTGGTGAAGTTTTATGTTCGTTCCCCAGCAGATCAGTGAACCCGAAGGCTGGGATTTAAAGTACCTCTGTCCTCAAGGCTAAAAAAATCCTAGTTTTATGAACCGATACTGCTTCAGTTGTTGATTTAAAGTCCATTCGCCAGCAGCGAGCAGCCCACATTTTTCCTTCTGGCGTGGTTTATGACCATCAATATTCAGCCTGCATATCTCCACAGGGAGCTACATATCTTAGGCTTTTAAGAAATAATAATTATATGCAGAGGACACCATTGCCCCCAAGTAACTTTCAACCTTTGCAGAGAATAAACCCCAGGTATCCTGCCAGCTGCTGTAACCGCGGCAGTGGGGAGGCTGCTCACGAGGCCCCGGTAAAATATGGGCACAAAAATGACCTGCGCTAAGCTCTGCTTGCCAGCATGGCTCCGAGGAGATAAAATCCTCCCCGGCCGACGGCTGCAGACCTCTGCCAGCCCTGGAAAGCTCGCAAACCCCCCCATTTCTGCAAGCCTTTTTTCCACCAGCAAGCAGCCATCAGACCAGGCGGGCGATGCACAGGCGCTCGGTACGCAGAGAAAGGTGGGATGGGCAGTTTAGGAGCAAACATCCCAAGGATGCAGTGAATTTAAAGCCAGCGAGCCCAACCTCCTGCTTCAACAGCAGCAGAGGGACGTTGGCTTGGTGGAGATGCTCCTCAGGTTGCTCCATCACTCATGGCAAGGAGAGAGGATAAGCACAGCCACGACAGCCCTGCTCCCGTGCTTCAGAGGGCCTAGGTGAGCCCATCACCCAACTGCTGCCTCCTCCCAGAAGGTGAGCCCACCATCCAGCCTCTGCCTCCTCCCAGAAGGTGAGCCCACCATCCAACCTCTGCCTCCTCCCAGAAGGTGAACCCACCATCCAACCGCTGCCTCCTCCCAGAAGGTGAGCCCACCATCCAACCTCTGCCTCCTCCCAGAAGGTGAGCCCACCATCCAACCTCTGCCTCCTCCCAGAAGGTGAGCCCACCATCCAACCTCTGCCTCCTCCCAGAAGGTGAGCCCACCATCCAACCTCTGCCTCCTCCCAGAAGGTGAGCCCACCATCCAACCTCTGCCTCCTCCCAGAAGGTGAGCCCACCATCCAACCTCTGCCTCCTCCCAGAAGGTGAGCCCACCATCCAACCTCTGCCTCCTCCCAGAAGGTGAGCCCACCATCCAACCTCTGCCTCCTCCCAGAAGGTGAGCCCACCATCCAACCTCTGCCTCCTCCCAGAAGGTGAGCCCACCATCCAACCTCTGCCTCCTCCCAGAAGGTGAGCCCACCATCCAACCTCTGCCTCCTCCCAGAAGGTGAGCCCACCATCCAACCTCTGCCTCCTCCCAGAAGGTGAGCCCACCATCCAACCTCTGCCTCCTCCCAGAAGGTGAGCCCACCATCCAACCTCTGCCTCCTCCCAGAAGGTGAGCCCACCATCCAACCTCTGCCTCCTCCCAGAAGGTGAGCCCACCATCCAACCTCTGCCTCCTCCCAGAAGGTGAGCCCACCATCCAACCTCTGCCTCCTCCCAGAAGGTGAGCCCACCATCCAACCTCTGCCTCCTCCCAGAAGGTGAGCCCACCATCCAACCTCTGCCTCCTCCCAGAAGGTGAACCCACCATCCAACCTCTGCCTCCTCCCAGAAGGTGAGCCCACCATCCAACTTCTGCCTCCTCCCAGAAGGTGAGCCCACCATCCAACCTCTGCCTCCTCCCAGAAGGTGAGCCCACCATCCAACCTCTGCCTCCTCCCAGAAGGTGAACCCACCATCCAACCTCTGCCTCCTCCCAGAAGGTGAACCCACCATCCAACCTCTGCCTCCTCCCAGAAGGTGAGCCCACCATCCAACTTCTGCCTCCTCCCAGAAGCTATCCCAATTCTCACTTGGGTCTCAACCCCCTCCTAGACACCCAAGTAATTACATGAAACCCAAAAGTCAACAGCAACCTTGGTCCCTATGTCCTCTCTGATGACCTCCAGACCTCAGCTCAGCCAGGGCTGAGCACTGCTCACCCACAAACATGTTCAAACAAAAATCAGGATCATTATCCTAAATAAATGGCTGTCTTCCAGGCTCAGCCTAAGTCCTGCCAGAGCTCTGGCCACAGCGGCGGTTTCCACTGGGTGATGGAACCTATGCCAGCTTGCCCAGCTCTTGCAAGCTACAGCTGCTCCCTAAACACAAAGATTTCAACTCGGAGCCCCTTGATGTAAAATGTGTGATCGTCACACTCAGACAGCACTTCTAATTCTCGCAAACAAGGCAGCTGTGTAGTATGGGCTCCGCGAGGCTTTCCCTGAAATGCAGACAAAGTGACCCAAAAAATGTCCACCGTGGTTCTTGGCATGTATTAAGAAGATGGAAAAACGGTAGAAAACATCTCTCGAAGACAAGGAACCAGGCTCCCATCTCCCACCATCTCATCACCCTTACTGGTCACACTAGTTTTCTCCAAATCCCCCTGCCTTTGAGCGAGGGGTTTGATGCTCGGGGCGCAGAGCCATGCACCACGTCGGGAGCTCTGATGGGCCCCGGCCTTAGCTCTAACACGGGCGGTACCGAGTCAGCCTCGGTGTTTTTATCTGCTGGGCAACCAGGCTATCACTTGAGCGGCAAATTTCATTTAACATATTAAAGAGACGACAAGAAGGTTAAGCGCAAGTTACACCACCTATCATTACAGTGATTTGTCACCTGGGCAGAGGACAAGAAAATAAGACATTTAAAGCAAAACCTCAAACGCAAAAAGGTTTTCTGTAGCTCATCGGAATCTGATGCCTTATTCTTAGTAACTAGAGACATTGGGAATTACAAGGTAAGTGGCTTATTGTGCTCAGTGACAGCGAAGCAGAAGGGGAATATCCCACTGCCTGTCCTCATCGGAGCTGGGATGCCAGCTCGGTCTCCAGAAAGAAGAACTCGCTACCAGCGCTACCGCCGCGCTGCGAGCAGCAACAGGCTGCTTTTTTTTTACTCCTTGTTGCTTTTTAAATTTTTCTATAGCGACAATATAAATGCCACCAAAATGCGCTGGGGCTGTGCCAGCTATTGAAACTATAGTAAATTACTATGGGTTTTCTAGAACAAAATTTTCCCTGGGACCTTAAAAACGTTTACTACAGCAAATACAGTACTTTTACTTCTAAACATCAATATTGATTTCATCTTTATTATTTTCAGATTTATATTTCCCCATGTTGATTAAGATTCAGATCACACTGTGCCTTATAATGCACTGTATACAGTATTCATCTCATTTCAAAAACTGCTATTAAGATGTATCTTTCCCCACTGGCAGATCATTTGCCATATAATATAGCCGGAGGTTGAGCTTTCCTTTACTTTTTTATGCATTAATTTGGGTCCCTTCACTTTGTCTCTTGTCCCCAACCTCGCAGCAGCAGCTCAGATTCAGCCTGCTTATCCCTTTACAAGGCACTGTATTTTTATTGCCTTTGCTATAAGTGGCATTATGAAAAGATGAATCTCTTTCTATTTGTGTGTTGTCTTCATAATACAAGCCCTAAACATATTTGCTTGCTCATCCAATATTTCTCGCTATTAACTGGTGAAAGCAGTGACTTTGGGAAGACGATACAGATGGAGAAAAGCAGATATATTGAAGATAATACATCAACAAATGCAACGTTCGCACACAGCAGTTCACCAGAGGATTTCAACTTGCTCATTACGATGTCTGCGCTGCCGTTTGCCTCTTTAAAGATTGATTTTTTTTTTTGCCCAAAGACCCAAGGCAGAGCGGAAAGCAGCCGGGAAGGTGTCCAGGACTAGGGATGGGCTCTCGCTGCTTCCCCGCTCTGGGGACACCAATCACCCCCCGATGTCCAGCCCCACCACAGCCTCGCTCTACAGGACACGGAGCCGATATCCCGGAGGCAGCACTGGTGGATAACCCTTCCCGGCAATGGGAAAAGGGCCTTTCCCGTCCTCCTGGCTACTGCTGCAGCTTTTGAGGTGCTGCCCGTTAAAACGGCTGGGGTATCTCCTGGAGAAATGAACCCCTAGAGCAACTCCAGTGGGTCACCCCACAGGCTCAGGTTCCTCTCCCCATCCATCCATCCATCCATCCATCCATCCATCCATCCATCCATCCACCCATCCCTCCCTCCCAGTGGGATGAGCTTGGAGTTGCCCAACAGCTGGTGGGGAACAAGCTGAGGAAAACCAAGGGTTCCACAGGGATGTGGGGAAAAGCCCTCCTCCAAGTGCTGGATAACTGAATAAAGGTGATTTAAATCTCTGAGAAGATGGAGCAATTAAGAGCTTTGCTCCTCTGGCATAAGAGAATCCAAGAAAAACTCATTGATGCTGGAGGAAAAACTTTTTTGGGGGAGCCGTGCCCTTGTGCACATCTCTGCATCCTCTCCGAGGTGGCTTCCACCCGAATGGCCGGGAGCCAGGGCTGCCCACGCGGCAGAGAGCAAGGACACTAACAGGTTACTGGGTGGCTGATGCTCTCCCTAAAATTTGGGTCATGGTCCCCTGGCACCGATGCTCCCAATGGGAGTGATCGGGAGAGGCAGCGGTGGCTGGGCGAGTGCCCCGCTCATGAGGCTCAGCTGCCTGTTTTATGTTTATTTGACTTGTAATCCTGGGTTTAATCCTCATAACTCCGGTGCTGGAGCTAGCACCCTAAGCTTGGATAAACAACCTTGGCTTGGTTTGAGCCGGGGGGCCGTGCGGTGGGGGGGCCGCACGCGGGGTGCCGAGATGGGGAGCACAGGGGGGGTGTCCCGTGCCCTGCGCCGCTTGGGAAAGGCTCAGACCCCCAGGGAGCAGAGCAAAAGCCCGAAGCCCTGGTTTGCTATCAGCTTGGCAGAAATTTTATGGGTGGGTTTATGCTTCACAGGCGGTTCTCGCCAGTCAACTGGATAAAAATTTTAAAATAAATAAAAATATTTTTAAAATCCCACAACAGCTTACGCTTCCAATACAATTTCTGGTATCTCCATAAACTGGAATCTTTTCCATTACACCTCGGGGCTAAGACAAACAGCTTGGTCTCCCCTCCAGGAACACCTGAATAAAGACCTGAGTTCGCCTTGGCCGTGTTTGTGCTTGTTGGGAATTCACCCTGGGCAAATATCCCAGCGGATGTGTTTTGGGATGGGAACATTCCTTGGGAACTCATCCGAAGAAAATATCAGACGAGGCACAGGCAGAGCCCTGCCGGAACTCCTCCAAGCTACGTAATAAATCGCGTAATAAATACCGGAGCATTTTACTCGCTAAAGTACTTCCATTTATTTTAATTTCCATTCCCTGCGGGTGACGTTTCTCACACGAATGCATTTAGAGGACCAAACCCTGAGCCCGGGGAGGATGCTGCCATTTTAGCGAGCTGGCAACAAATTTCATGAAAAAAAAATAAATTATGAAAACCAACTTCCCAATCAAAGCCAGTATCTTGCCAACACAGGCCAGCAAAGTATAACCAAGATTAAAATATTTTATGCATGCCATAAAGTGCTCTGAGCTCCTTCCCAGGCAGAACACGATGCCGAACCAGAAGCCCAAACCTTCGCTTGCCCCCTGGCTCCCAGAGCAGCCCCGAGCCCGGCCATACGCCCCGGCAGCAGCAGGTTGTATTTATGTGAACACGAAGGGTCACAGACAGGCGGGTTATGGGATCGGTCACTTTGATATATGTTAATCTTCACTTGATTGGGGCATAAATCAGATCTATTTGCCCATGTGCTTGAGTAGCCTGATGCTGGCTGTGAGAAACCGCCTTCGGTGAGGCACAGAGACATCGCCAGCCTCGGCAGTCTCCACTAAGAGGGACCTGCCAAAAATTAGACCAAAAATACCCAGTTTTGACCACGATCCCCAGGGCAGGGGATCCCCCCGACGAGATGCTCTCCTGAGCCTGAGCTTTTCTACAGCCCTCAGCCTCGCATTCTTTGCCAGCTGGGCATTCCGTGGGCACACTCCACTTCGTTTTGGGTTATTTTGGCAGCCTGCGTGTCCACCAGCAGCACTGCAGCCTCCACGGATACCCGTCTCCATCGTGCCCATTCCCCCCCAAGCTGGGAAGCCCCTCCGGAGGGGGCCGCTTGCTCCCAGCTGCTCCCAGATCAGGGACGGAGGATTAATGGGATCTGATTTTCTTTGTAGGGTAAATCACAGCCCCAAAGGTACCCTGGTGCCACGCTGCTCCCCACCCCGCAGCACCATCACCAGCCACCCCCCGGCAAGCCCTGGGCTCCGGGTACCGAGGGCTTTCCCTGTGCAAACCACCCGAGACAACACAACCAACCGCGGCACAGAAACCACCACCGACAGCGCTTTGCCTCCACATGTTAATGCACCGAGAAGCCTCCTTTGCAAAGCCCGGCGATAAAGCAGCCCCCGGCGTATCAGCGCTTCGGGCTGGAAAGGCACAAAATAAACAGAAATCAAAGCTAATCACAGAATTAGGTTCAGCAAATTGAGCTGGGGGAGGTACAAGCCTGGGGGCAGGAGGGGAGGGTGTGACTGACCCGGGCACACATGGGCACCTGTACCCCAGCCCATCACCCTCCCAATGAGCCCAGAGCCCCTCGAACAAGGTGGGGGCACGTGGATAGTGGCCTGCTAGTGGTACACAGCCACCTCTCTGCTCTGCCTTAGAGGGAAATGCAATTTCTCTCAGCTGCCAGGTGTGAATTTCCCTGTGCATCTCCTCCCCTGACCCTGATGGGGACCCCAGAAGCGAGGGGTCCTCCGAGACCCCCTGGGCTGTGCCCTTCCCTTCTAATCTAACACCAAAAGCACCCAGGACTGGGCTGGAGATGTTCTCAGGAGCTGGCAAGAAAACAACTTGCTGCTTCTGCCGGGATGAAACAACTTGCGGGACCCGTGAGGAAGGAGACACCGATGAGGAAGGAGAGCACCGGGGAGGAAGGAGAGCACCGGGGAGGAAGGAGAGCACCGGGGAGGAAGGAGAGCACCGGGGAGGAAGGAGAGCACCGGGGAGGAAGGCTCCCGTGGCACTGGCTGCTGGGGTCCCCTGCCAGCCACATCCCTGATGCTGCTCCCAGGCTGAGCCCCGCTCAGCAAAACAACCACCCAGCAAAGCTGGGCTGGGTCGTAGGACGGGTCTTACCTTCCCCATAGCTTGCTTTGGAGCTCTGCTGGCTCTGGACAGCTTCCACACCACGTAGCACCAGCCTGACCTTGCAGATGCCCTCGCTGAGTCCCCCAGCACGCCGAGGAGATGGGGAGAGGATGCGTGGAGGGGTCAAACACCACTCCGGGCTCACCTGGATAGCAGGGAACCGCGGCATCTGGCAGCGACTCCTCTAAAGCCAGCTTATCAACGGCGACAATTCAGGAATTAATAGAGCCAAGCTGGCAGGATGCAGGAACATCACCCATTTAGTGTCATATTGTGAGACTTTTAATTACTGGGGGAATATGGAGTCATGTAATGATTACAAGAACAAATACTTAAAGTGTGTGGAAATTAACTGAGCCTTGGCAGTAATTAAGCTTGAAGATTAATCAGTCGTTAGCAAATAACACCCTTTCCAGGCTAACCACTATGTGGGGGAGAGGGACGACCGGGGATGCTGGAGTTGCAGACCTCAGTCTTCCCTGCTGTCACCTCCCCGGGGACACGGGGCAGGTCAGGGGCAACTTGGCCCCTGGAAAAGGGCTTCTCTGAGCCCCAACGCTGTCGGGTGACGGTGCCAGCTTGGGTCAGCCACTTCGGACCCCCTCCCTCCATCCCGAGCGCTTTCCATTGGGGGAATGGAATGGGATGTGCAGACTAATATTTCCCTTGCCCAGTAAATAGCTCTCCAGGAGGCTTCCATAAGTACTTCTAATTTCCTTCCCCTCGGATGATTTATGAGGGTTGCATTCAATTAACGGCGGTATTGATTTTTCTGCAGCTGACTGGCAGGCTGCTCGCCCTCGTTAGGGAACCCATCATTTACCTTCCCGGGGAGGGCAGGGGGGAGCCGGGGAGGGCTGGAGAAGGGATCCAGCCTGTGTCCCCTTACCCCAGCGTGACATCCCGCAAAACCCCTGGGTGGCTCTTCTAAGGACGATACTGGACGTTGAGGTCTCCCAAGAGTTGTACCTCAATCATTGCAAGGGGCTGGTGGGCTACACCAGCCTATATAGAAGCACGTATAGAGGCACCTATAGAGTGTTCAATCAGACAGCACCTATGGAGCAAGAAAGATCTTGGAGCAACTTCCAGCCATGTAAAGCTGCCTGCCCTGGCAGCTGGGAGGCTTTCCAAGGCAGGTCATTAATTACACCCTATTTATTTAAATTCCCCATTGCACTTTCCAAGGGGAAAAGCCATCCCTGCCCTCCCCCAGAGCGGTGCTGGAGGAGGACAATGCTCACAGGGGCTGAGAGTGATTAATTATGGGGCTATTCCACAAAGCCCACCAAAGCCTTCACCTCTTAATTTGGGCTCTGCAAACCCAAGCTCTCCCGATTTCATCGGAGATCCAGCGTTAAGCAGGAGAGCGCTTCGTAAAAACAAGAATTAATCCACTTTTGCGCAGGTGGAACTGCAAGCCCGCGCTCGTGGCTTTGCTGAGCAGGGAAGGAGACGAAGGCGACCGCTGTGCTAACCAGAGATGCTTTAAAGAATAAAATCCCTTTGAAATTAGCACCCTTTAATTGTATTATCTCTCGGTGACAGCTTCAAGTCGGTCACTGGTGATCAAAGAGACAGAGAAAGGGAGGGAAAGTGGAAACAAGCCCTTGATGGAATCCCAGCATCCTAATAACGAACAAGACCAGGGTATCTCCGCGGCCACGGGGCTGATCTGGGGTCAGGAGACACGGCTCCGTCCCGGTGCGGTTGGTGATGTCCGTTTCCCCCCAACACAGGGGGTCCCCAGGGGCTGCAGCCAGTTACCCCCCAAGGGATGGAGACCTCAGCACACCTCTCCCCAGCTCCCTGAGGTCTCAGCCCAGGTTTCGCACCAGCTGCTATTAGATTCCCATTGGGATGCTCCACACTGATCTGGAGAGCATCCATCCGAGCAGTGGGGTCAGCCCGCAGCTGGGCTCTGCTCAGAGCAGGGTGGCAGATGGGGTGCATTGGTTCTGCACCCTTCCAGCTGCCCCGTGCACCCCGCAAAGGAGGGCAGGGACCGGGACATGCCAAGAAAGGTCCCTACGGACGAGGGAGCACGCCTGGCAGCAGAGACGGAGCCACTCAAACCTGCTGAGACCCTGCACAGCTGTAACTTCCAACACGTCTCCTCTGACCACAGAGCTCAGCCAAAGCCGGGGGCTGCAGGGCGGGGGGGCAGCGCCTGGGAAACGCTTCACAAGTGTTTGCAAATGCTGCCAGTGCTTCATTGCAGACCAGCACAGTGAAAATCCACCCAAAAGAAACCCCTCCACCATGGTTGCTCCATCTGGAGATGCTCTGCCCCACGACCAAAACCTGATCTTCAGAGGCCAGGAGAAGACACAGATCAGTTTTGATGCAGGATCAAGTGACAGGACTTGAATGCACTTAAGGGGTAATTTACATGGAACAAAAGGTGATAAACAAGTTCTCCCTGATTTTCTGTTCCTGGAAATTCTGTAATCTCAACCTCTGAAGCCCATCTCAGCACGTACACAGAACCCAAGGCTGTTTTGATGTGCTGGGTCCATCAGCTCCCATCCTCTCTGGTCTCTCCAAGCAACGGCCCCAGCATCACCAGCCACACGGCAGACCCGAAACGCGAGATCCCCATCCGCAGCGATTGCTGCCAGTTCACAGAAATGCTTTTATGTTTATCTCGTGGCTGCTGGTGTACAGAAATTACCATCACCTGAAATTACCAGCTTTTTTAACAGGAGATTGGCCAAGAAAATCATCAAACATGAGCGAGCGCCTTCCAGTCGCTGGCTGTAAATAGTCCTGTCTGTTCATCTCCGGGATTACTGTTGTCCTCCTCGCACGCTTGGGGACCAGCCAGCCTCGTAACGACAAAATCCCCACCACCTGCCATTACCCAGGTAAATTATATTTTTTCAGTGGTGGAAATTATGTTACTTAAAAGGCAAGACCATGCACTCGGAGGCTGCCTGTGCAGCTTTAATTCACGCGAGCATGCGGTACGGCACCGCACAGCCTTTAATTACAGGCTCACTTACTCTATTTTCCATTATAGGCGCAAAAGAGAGTCGTAAGGAAAGCGAGGGAGAGAAGTGGAAATGAAGACGGAAGGAGGGAGGCACAGGATGCCCCGCCGGCTGCCGAGCGGCAGGAGGCAGAGGTGGGAACGCCATCGGGATGCACCGCAGCTCCCGCGCTGGCGCTGCTGGCACCGCACAGGGGAGCGGTGACCACTGCATGTCACCTCCCTGCCACCCGCCGCTCTCGTGTCACCTGTGACTCTGCCTGAGCAAAATCTGCGCCGGCATCTTTTCCTCAATGCAAAGTTTGTCCCAAGTGCTGCCCCTCTGTTTCTCCATCTCTGCCCCTCCGCACTCAACTCGCTTCAGTCACCATTTTTGCAGACCTTGGCGTGACAGCCAAATTAGTGTTAATAACTGTTTAAAGGTTCTCAAAGCGAAGGGAAATGTCTCTTTAGCAAATCACCGCGTCATGACAGGAAGGCCTGATGGCATCTCTTGTGCTCCCGAGTAGCCGGCGATAGATCCCAGCTCCCGCATCTCCGAGCTGGGAGGGATGCGGTGGATCACGGGGAGCCAGGACGGCAGCTCTGCACAGACTGTGTTTCGGGGGCCGACAGTTTGCTCCTATTTCATTTTAAGCCTTGCTCAACTCCAAGGCTGAACGTATCAGCCCCGGATTTCAAACAACAATCACTTCCACAGCTACCCGAGGAGTATGGGCACAAAGAAACCAGCCCGAGCTCGCTCTGGCATTCACTGGCAGAGGGACAACAGCCCACGCACCAGGTACAGCTCCAGCCGTCAGCCAGTCCCACCTCCAGCTCCACCACAGCAGGGCGGTGGAGAGACACCCTCCCACACTGCAACACCAGCAGCTGGGACAGGTGCTACAGGAAACCCCCAAAATTTCAGAAATCCCAAAAGAAAAGAGTTCCAGAAATGGCAAACACCAAGATCTGCCCAAGCCCCATGCCCCGGTGGGCCCCACCATCCCCACGCAGTGGCTCAGCCCGACACCGCAGAGCACATGTTGTTTTTTTTTTTCCTCCTGCAACCCCCCCCAAGCCCGGCGCCGCTCCACAGGGTCTGCACGGGGCATCGGCGCGGCCAACTGACCTGTCCAGAGGGAATCGTGCTTCATCCCCTTTGTGGAAGTCAGTGCTATTCTCCAGCCTGGCCAGGATGTCCATCCTCTTCATCAGCATCTCCAGCATGTCGCTCATTCGCCGCAGCACCCCTCGGGACTCCAGCGCACCCATCACTGCAGGCACACAAAGAGCAAGCGAGACACGGTCACGGGCTGGGCGCTGCCGTGTCGGACCGGGGAAATCCCCCTCCCCACGGCTTCAGCCCCAAAACTGCCCGTGGTCCTGCGTTTCCACAGCCCCGCTGATGGGCTCGGTGGTTTATAGAATCACAGAATGGAAGGGA
>VYZM01021916.1:103019-169207 GCA_013398915.1 Dromas ardeola | reverse complement strand
GTTTGAACAAATCCCAACAATCAAAAAAAAAAAAAAAAAGATATCAATATGATGTATGACTCTAATCTTTGCTTTGCAGATGTTAATGCCCTGTTTTCGACAGTAAGGGAAAAAACAAAAAGATATCTAAACATCTAAAGAAGCCAAAGCTGGTCAGTTCTTAGTGCAAACTATTACATAACTTGGGCAGATGAAGTGCTTTAGACAAAAAAAAAAAAATGTTGCAAATCTGAAAATTTCCATACAAAGTCAAACCTTCTGAGGCTCATTCATGCTCTCTGGGCATGAAGTTTCCATGAAAAAAAAAAAAAGACAAAACTGCACGCAGTCCAAGGGTTGTGTCTTATGTGATACTTCCAAAATAATGAATAGAATAAAAGTGCCTTTCATAAACTGCTAGATGCAGTGCTACATTCTGAGGTTATCCTCTCAGGTTATGCTCGTCAGAAGAAAGCTTGCAGTAATAATGTCATGCTTCTGAACTCTGCTTTCATTCTACAGTATGGTGTTTCTACCTGATGAAGAAGCCGTCCATTAAGCCTTCGAACAAGCTGTAGATTACTGCCTTCTGGCACATATTCTGCCCAGAAATCTCTTTTTTGTGGAACCTTTGCCTTAATAAAAAGTAAAGCAGTGGTGTTTCAGGGAACAAAGCATGGACTCTAAGACCTGAACTCTTGAACTCTGGCCAGACAGCCTTGGGTATATAATCTTGCAGCTCCCTCTCCCTACATGAAGTGAGGTTGATTGCATTCTTGAGTAGTTTCACTGTGGTTTCCTTACTGCACCCTGTGTGTGAAAATCATATTTCAATTAATAGATAAATAAAAAAGTATTTGCCAGTGAAAACCATGTAGGGTTTTTTTCATTTTGTTTTAGAATAAAAATATTTAGCCCCTTTACTTTTGCTAGCCTTTTTAAACAAAACATGAGAATGTGCATATGGCAGCAAGGAAATGTGCTGCATTGTAGAAAGCCCATTCATTTTTTTTTAAATGTTACAAAATGGCAGGACAAAGATCGGTCCTCTGTGTTTAACGGGGTCAAGGACTTCACTGTTAAAAAGAAAATAAAATGCAAAGGGTATAACAAACACATGAAAACCGACAAATTACTATGATACTTAATCTGAAATGGAAAATGACAGACTACTAAGATTCTTACTGAAGGGAAAGGTTAAAGGGGCAGTATAATACATGCATCGTGTAAGCGGTCAGAATGATGGAAAGTCACTGTCCCTCATTAGATGAACATAAAATGAGAGGTGTGTGGAGTAAGGAGAAACAAAATGCTATCTTCATGCACTACCTCAGGTTTTTTCTCAGCAAAGAGAAACAGGAGCTCTCGGAGCACGGCTCAAACCATCGGCTAAAGACAGATTTTACAGCGGTTGTGCTTTTAATGGAGCTGCCTTGGCAAAGATATATCTATGCCTTAAAACTCAGGCACCACACTGGTAAGTTTTTGGGCATGTGGGCACCACATTGTTCTCAACAATTTTCAGCAAAATGCAGAGGTTCTGTCAGAGTTCTGTCGCAAAGGAATTGGGATTCACAGCATCCCAAGTTCTGAAGAAAGAGGTGGGTAAAGCAGGGGGTAGGAAACACTTCAGACAGGGTTATGACCTGAAAGAAATGAATCCTAAACCTCCTTGGAAAAACTTCTTTACGGTGAGGGTGACAGAGCACTGGAACAGGCTGCCCAGGGAGGTTGTGGAGTCCCCTTCTCTGGAGACTTCCAAGACCCTTCTGGATGCAGTCCTGAGTCATGTGCTCTAGGCAATCCTGCTTTAGCAGGGGAGTTGGACTAGATGATCTCTAGAGGTCCCTTCCAACTCACAAGATTCTATGATCCCATGATTCCATGATTCCTTTAACTCAGCACTTACCAGAGCTGCAGAGGAGTGCCTCCTTCTACTAGTACTGGAAACATCCTGAAATCCTCAATCCTCCTGGAAGATTAGACAACTATGTCTTCCCTTATGTAAGTAAGGAAGACACTTTTTTTTTTTTCAAAACATGTCTGAAACAGAATACAATAAGAGTAGCTGAATTTAATGGTTCAGTGATTACAATGCTCCACCGAGAAATGAGGTGCTAGAAGTTACAGTTTCCATTTCCTGGAATGTGGGGTTAAATCCCCATTACCTGCTTTTCAAGAAAGTCCCTGAATCAACAGTGTAGACTGTAGTGTTTGTGAAAAAGGATGGCAAGAAGTAATTTAACTTTTGTTTAAATGGTTCATATTCTGTGGAATAATTAGATGTTTGGAAGGAAAGAAGGAGACTAAGCTAGAACAAGAAATAATATAACTCTTTAGCCTAATGGGCACACGTGTCTTTCAGGACAGTAGAACTGTAGATCATGGTCTCTGCTCTTACATAAACAGCTATTGGAGCATGTCACATTTCAGCCAGCAAAATCACCAAGACAGCAGGACATTTTATTAGGAAGGAGAAAAAAAAAAGTTTACTCTGTCAAAGTGGAACATCTGGTCACTCTTGCTTATGTTTTCTGATGCTGGGTTAATAACCACACATTTAATGTGTGTGCATTTAAACTGTAATCTAATTAGATGTTGAAAGTATTCTAGTGCCATTTAGCCAAGATGCCAAAATATTGTTTTTGTTTGCAGTCAGAAGTTGCTGCGTTTACTGTGTTGTACCAAGCTTTCCTTCACCAAGGTCCCATCATCCTACAGTAAGCAGCAGGGGGATACTAATCTTCTGCACTAGCACTTCGGTTTTCTCATTACAAAAATTGGCTTCATCTTCCTGGCACAGCAAACCCAGATCAGTGTCGCTCAGACCTTGGGGGACACAGATTGGGAGCAGCGACAGCAGAAGCAGCGCCAACTGCAACAGCAGATATTTTACCAACAGCTGTCTGGTTTTGTATGCTCCTCCTGGATATCAGTTTGAACGCTCCAACTTATCTGGCTTGAGGTGTTTGTCCCCACTACATACTATAGAGCCAAGTAAGAGTAGGATGCTCTTTAGAATGAAGGAACAAGCACTGTCACAACAGATCGGCAGATTGTTAGCATCTACTCTGCACTGGTGAGGCCACAACTGGAATACTGTGTCCAGTTCTGGGCTCCCCAGTTCAAGAGGGACAGGGAACTACTGGAGGGAGTCCAGCGTAGGGCAACAAAGATGATTGAGGGACTGGAGCATCTCCCTTATGAGGAAAGGCTGAGAGAGCTGGGACTCTTTAGCCTGGAGAAGAGAAGGCTGAGGGGAGACCTTATTAATGTTTACAAGTATCTCAAGGGTGGGTTGAAGGAGGATGGAGCCAGGCTCTTTTCAGTGGTTCCCAGTAACAGGACGAGGGGTAACAGGCACAAGCTGGAACACAGGAAGTTCCGATCAAAGGTGAGGAGAAACTTCTTTACGGTGAGGGTGCCAGAGCCCTGGAACAGGCTGCCCAGGGAGGTTGTGGAGTCCCCTTCTCTGGAGACTTTCAAGACCCGCCTGGATGCAGTCCTGAGTCATGTGCTCTAGGCAATCCTGCTTTAGCAGGGGAGTTGGACTAGATGATCGCTAGAGGTCCCTTCTAACTCTGAAATTCCGTGATTCCATGATTCATGTATTCTCAAAAGCACTGAAAGAGTAGTCAGAGCAATGATAAAAAACTAACGATATAGGTACACAGTTATAAACCCAAATCATCTTAAAACCATGCTTTGCATTTGTACTGAGGCTTGTACGCAGTGCATTTCATTATTTTTAAGTTTCATAGCATATCTGAGAGGACAGCAAATTTCATTAGCCGCATTGTGACAATGCGAAAACTGAAACAGAGCAGTCCATCTTTCATGCAGTGTCAATGACTAAGTAAATGGTACAGTGGGAAACAGCAGCCAAGTCTCAACTTTCAGCTTCATGCTTTAAGCACTGGTCTATTCAAGGGAGTGAATGGGTCATTTATTCCTGAAGTATACTTTCCACTTCAGTTTTCACATGCAGCTGCTGTGAAAGAAGGAAATTAAAAACACAGGAATTCCTATTAAATTCCTTCGTTTGTGTATGTTTAGGAAGGTATAGGGCTCCCTACACCCTGAACTATGAGCATTTATGCATAATAGTGACACTTCAGGTAATCATCCAATAGGTGAGGTGATTATTTGATTTCCCTTGATATCTCCTACGTCTGTAAAATAGAATTTTAATTGTCATGAAAAATTAGTATTTCTGCTTTGGAATAAAAACCGAATAACAGAAGATACATGAAAATAGCAATATATATATGCCTTATTAACAAAAGAAAGAATCACAATAATACGAGTAATGTAGTAACTACTCCTGTAATGGGTGTTGATTTTACCTATGTTTTGTTGCTCTTTAGGCTCTGGTTTTGTAAGAGCAGTGAAAATTTCACAGGTTTCACGTGACATCAACCCCAAATTTTGGCAAGGCATAATTGTGAGGTTTCAACTTTGTCCGCTAACTTTTGTCAAGCTGATCATAAGTATTCATAATAACCAATTTCATCTCTTCCCTGAACAAAATCCTTTGTTTTTCAGAGCTGTACAAATAACTGTCGTTATGTTCTGCAGGAACACAACATAACAGCTGAGTTCTATAAATTGGAATAATGTATCTAATAAAATTTCCTACAATTTCTTGGGAGGTAAAATGTGATTACCTGACTTGGAAATTGTCCAAAGTCTAATATTAACACTTTTCTTTCACAAAGACACCAAGAGTAGTGTTTGAGAACTTCAGTTTTATGTCACCTTTCAAGCACATGATCCCAGTAAATTGTAATTAACTTAATGTCACTGATTCTTGAAGATTCAAATGGTCACCTGAAGATCTCTTCATCCCTCCCTGGGTTCATTTTCTTGGGAACATCCTCTAGACACAATGTCTCAGAGGCAAGGAGTCACGTGTAGGATGCATTGTTGAATGTGCCAAATGATATTCCTTCATGCTACTAGTAAAGTACTTGTCATAATGTCAGTGCTTTCATCATGAACTTAGAAGTATTCTAGCTACAGTTCTTGGATGGAATTGCTCCTGACATTTAAAAAAAAAATAATCTCAAATAAAAATGTTGAAGCTACAAGAAGCCATGGCAAAAAGTGTACAGCATTATGAATTGGTGGAAAACAGGGAAGTGAGGTACTTGTAGGACTGTTGTCCTTTATACTCTCTCAGGCAAGTAACGTTTGATGACTGTATGCAATGCTGCCAGAATTTTATTTTTTTTTTAAATGTGCAAGTTTAGTTTCCCACAACCACTAATCACACACACACACAGAAAAAATAAGCAATGCTTTGAAGACAACAACCAACCTTCTTCCCCCGTTTTCCGTGTTACCTGCATTATATTTCCAACTGAGAAAGAAAAAACAAAGACAAAAATGAATCATCCTTTGATCTCCTGAAAGAGTATCTACTAACACTATCCTGGTCAAAATGGGTAGTGATAAAGACACAACCTCTGAAGAACACAAAGGGAGAAGGATATTTATTACATATCTTCTCATTTGGGTTAATGTTAATTGTAAGTTTTCAGAAATGCTGTGAATCTAGAGGCCATTAGAAGAGGATTTCATGAGAAGCAGGAATAGTGTATTTAACCACTTGTTCAAATCAAATAAAAAAACCCTGAAAAGCATTTTATTTTCAAGAGTATCTTTAAATTCTGTTTCTAATAACAACAAATTATTTATAGAAATTCTGCTGTCCTGGTAGTATTTTCAGAACACGAACCAAAGCCCCTGGGGAAAATTACAGCTCTGCATAAAGACAGCATACTTTCTGACTGACTGTCTTGAATTTTTTATTTTACTCTTTCCTGTTTAAGTCATATAGCCAAGGAAAGACATAGTACTATATTGTCTTGGTGACCAAGCCCAGATGATTAATTAGAACTTTGAAGTCACTTTGAAATCACAATATCATTAATAAACAGCTCACAAACAACACCGTTGCTGAAATACAGTCATATTTAAAGCTTCTCAAAGTGCACTGAGTAACAATTACAGTCTTCTAAAAAGTCTGTCTGATGATAATTCCTTAGCTAAAAACATGGCCCAGTGCTGCTTCTGAATAGTTTTTAATTATAGGATTTCTTCACAAACCAAAAGCTAGCATACAGCTCTCTGGAATCACCCAGGAACACTGGCATCAAATTATTTTATCTTCTGCATCACTAATGGGATTATCTTATGCTGCCTCAAGTTCATCGGAGGGGCTTTTCAAATTTTAAGACCCCTCTTATTAACATGTGTGAAGTCGTACTACTGCAGAGATGCTGGGTAGAAACAGAAAATCTTTCTGCATAAAACTCTTAGAGATATGATCTCTCTTTACTGCCTGTCCACCATGGTGGAATTCTTTACAGGTCATGGTGATACCATGTCGCAGTAAAGGTATTGTCCTCTTCTGGAGCCTTGACAAATAAAATTAGCCCTGCACATACGTATGCAGAGCTGTAAATGTGTGTGTCTTGGCAACCGTGTTATCACACATTTAGTATCCAAGCTACAGCTTCCAAGTGGTCATATTCTAAGCAGACACTTTCCAAACCCAACAATATTTTCCTTATGCTGCACCAGAAAGAGTTTCCTGTACACACAGGTAAACCCACCTTTGACATGATGTACAAGAAAAACAATGACAATAATTAGATTGCCGACATACTCAGAATACACAGTTACTGATATGGGGGGAAAAATGATCCTTTCCCCTATCCTGTTTTTTACCTGCATTAAAAGCTATCTGAGGTAACAGGTCTGTAAGAAAGGGAGGGTGATATTCAAATATGCAAGAGGTGTATGACATGGCATTGATCCCCTGCGATCAGGAGTCACAGCTGCTGTTAGAATATAACTGATCAGTAACAGTGCTTGAGAATTCCCTAGTTTCCTCAGTGTACCTGTAGCCACAAGCCTACAAAACGTTATGTCTCCACATACCCTCACTGGATCAAAAAGTGACCTTATGTCTCCTCCCTGAAATGACAATATTAATGGTACAAATACGAAAAACACATTGGCTAGTTTTGTAGAATTGTAAAACTTGCTCTCATGCACCAGGACAGTTTGCAGAGCTATTTCTCTCCTGCCCACCCCTGTTTGGTGTGACGCTGCTGCCGGGCGGCTGCTGAGGTGTAGCTCACCATCAGGGTCAGGTCAGCCAGAGGCACTCAGCCTCTTCTGTGCATCCAGCATGTTGTCAAAGGAGAGGTAATGCACTGTGCAGGAGACCTAAAACAGCAAGGCAGTGTTGGCTGGCAAAGAAACCTTGCTCAGGAAAGGGAAAGCCTTTGGAAATCCTGGGACAGCTGGCAGATGGGAGGCAGAGGGTTAGGCAGGACATGTCTTACGAGTCCATCACTGCACGCCTGTCAATGTGACATGTATGCACTTAATGGCAAGCAAAACTTAAACAGCCAAACTCAGAAGAGTTAGTTAGGGTTAGGATTTGGGCTGCTAGTAGGAGTTGACATGGTTTTCAGCTGAGGACAAATGATAGCTATGTGCTTCAGAACTGAATAAGATCCTAGGATTACTGATGTCAGATGAATTAATTTCTGTAAATCAACTGATCTTAGAAGTGAGAGCAGGCAGCGAAAGAAAATTTTACTGGAAAACTTTTCTTATTATTCTCTAGTCCAAATTAGAATGAGGAGATCATTTCACTGTTTTGGCTTCTGTGTGATTATGTTTATTTAAAGAAACAGAATGCTATTTAATTATGTATGTGAATACTTGGAACATATAATTACTACCCAACAGGCAAACTCTGTTTGGGTTTGTTGGAATGCCAATGGGCTTTTATTAGTTCAGCCCATCATTCTGTTCTGAAATGGAAATGAAAAGTGGAAAATATGTTTTCCTTCTCTAGGGATCACTTCAGCTCCTTTTTTCTCTTTATTTTATCAGACTTCTTGTTGCTATGGGGGTCTTGAAGGCCTATTATTAAAACACCCTGCAGTCCTAAGGGAAGAAAAGCAAGCTGGTGCTGCAGATGGGAACAGTGTGAATAGAATAAACTATAAGCACTAAAGAATTCCAATAAATGCAGTAAAATCTATACATTATTCTCTTTTCTTTCCAAAGTTCTGTTGGAGTTTCTATCTTTTACCTTTCGTTCTTTGTGAATACGAGTTAACTCAGCACCATCCAAATATAAAAACACAGAAGAAAAACACAAATTAGTTATGCTGGCTCTCCTCGGGTCTCCTTTGGCTCGCAACAAGTTAAATCCAAGTTAATCTATTCTGTACAGACATCCAACCTGCAGCAGGACTGTAATTAAAATAAAATACTCATCATAGAAATAACATCTTCATAGCTCTCTCAGAAAAAGAAGCCAAAAGATACTAGAAACACCTATTTGACAGTTAAGCACTGGTTTAATCTACAGGTTAAACCTATTAAAAATTCACCTGAAAGTAGTTTTACCATAATTTCATTATCACATTTAAACAAATTCTGGAAAATAGGTAAGATAGCCATTGGGACCTTTTTTGTAATAGGTCTTGCAAGAATGAAAACCTTGATGCAGGTAACACATAAGATTTCTGAAACTTAATTGCAATTTATAGTGTGAGTACTTACCATATTTTTATTACTTTTCTTTTCTTTAGATGTATGCAGTAAATTTTTAACATGGCCAAAGGATATCCACACACACTGATTAAGACGATGATATTGAACAACAGGTGAGCCACAGAATCTTCTAAAAATTGTAAAGAAGAAAGGCAAGTCAACTTATACAAAAGGAATGCATCAGAAGGAACAAAGACATTTCCTGTAATTCAAAGACAACATCTACGTTAACAGTGTCAAAGATTATTTTGTAATGACCAAATGATTCCCGATCAACTGTTGACCTGTTAGCGACACATTTCTGAATACTAGGAAAGAAATCCGCAGCATGAATTGGATTTACTCTGGAACAGAAGGAGCATATTTCCTCCTAGAAAGTCATATGAACTTCCAGCATTTCCTTTAATTTCAAAAGACATGCTGGTTTGAGAAAATATAGCTTTATCTTGAAAATATTTCATTCCTCATTCACATCATTGTTCTTAACCTCAGCTTTGGTACTGTATTCATTTTAACCTTGATCTCTTGACAAGAGGCCCTACCTGAAACGCATTCACTTCCGTCAGCTGAAGTGTGTTGAGTCCCTGTAATGGAGTTAGAAACATTTTGTAGAAGTTTCTAGAATAATTATACAAATGCATGCACATGCATATAACTAAGCACAGGATTTTTAGGTACTACATTATGCATCAGCAGAGGCAGTGCTGCTCGTAAAGCTGTTCCTTTCAAAAACTATTGCCTGCCTGCACAAAACAATGCCTGTTGCTACCATTTCTGTATGATACAATTTATATAAACATGCTGGCAAAAGGAATACCTGCTAAATGTGAAAACAGTGGCTACTAGGAAACAAAAGAGAGACAACTATAAAGGAACCTGGACTTACCTGGACATTGAAGGCCAGGCTTGATGAGGCTCTGAGCAACCTGATCTAGTTGAAGATGTCCCTGCGTACTGCAGGGGGGTTGGACTAGATGACCTTTAAATGCCCCTTCCAACCCAACACATTCTGTGATTCTATGATTCTATGATATACTTATACTGTAGAAGACAAAATATGCTTTTTACACTTATTTTTCTACATGCCTCCATTGATTCCATTTTTGAGAGCATTCAACTTGAAAGGCACAATAAGTACAGCTTTGCAGCTCCTCTTCTAAAAATGCTTTTAATATGGGTGGCTATCAGGACTATGTGAATAATAGAAGTTATGTTTCTGCAGCTGAACAAGGAGATTGGAAGAAAAAAAAAAGTATTCTGATTGTCAGTCCAGAATCAATAGTTTGTCAGGACTTCTTTGTGATTTTGTGTTTTGAGAGAAACACAGGCACTGTTAAAGTGTTACCCCAGTGGCCACACAACAACTTACTTACAGCTCCATTCAAATGGAGCCCGGAAATACTGCTACTGCATTAGGTACAATACTTCCATCCTACCCACCACATGTCCAGATACACTTTATTCATCATCTCCTGATATGGAACTATATTACAGATTTTATTACAAAGTATCTTATGTACACTTATAAGTAAGTTTGCTTCACTCTTCCCTGACCCACAGAGGCCTAAATCTTTACATGATAATTTTTTGGGGTTTGATTTAATTTAATTTAAGTACATAAATAGCTGCAAAATGATGTAATCAACATATTGCTCAGCTCCTTCCCACAGGCAGTGTCCAGCTCTGAGGCCTTCTGTGGAGGAAAACTCTTTCCTCCCTGACTGACAAGCACTCAACATGAAATTGGTTCGTGAGAGTCATAAATGCAGGAATCTTACTCCAGAGTCACATACATTATGTTCATAGTACATACCTGTCATTATAAGGCACTAAATGCATCGGAATGAACTGATTTCATTAACTTTTCTGGATCTAGGTTGAAATGGATAAAACACTCTGAAACCTTTATCATCAAAGAAATGTTCTTGAAAGCTAATATTTGCGTTATACCTTCATAGTACCCGTGTGTATGCAAGGCTCAGGGGCTCCTTCACTTTATCATTAATTTGCACCAGAACTAGATTAACACTTGTTCTAATCTAATTCTACAATAGCTGAAAGGAAAACTGGAATGTAAAGCTGATATTTTGTGTTTTTAAAAAAATGTTATTTAAGAAAGCGGTGGGGGGACAGGGGGAGGTGAGGGGGGATTGTTAAAGTGTTGTTAGCACCAAAAATTTTACATAACTCTTGTCATAAGGCTGAACAATTTCTGCAAGTATGCTGAAAGGAAAGTAGTCCAGATATAACCATAAAAGAGTAGGAAGTCTGGACAAGGTATTACACCCTTTATTATTTTACCATTGTGGACACTTTGACGGTAAGGCAGAATTAAAAAGGTCAATAGAAATAAAGTGTAGAATATTTCATTCAAATCTGAATGAATATTTGAATAATAAAAGTAAACTCTCCTTGGTTAACACGAATCAGTGATTCCACTAAAGTTGTGTCAACTCCTGCCATAAAATATCTCCTTTTTCAAAACATATGTGGACATTGGGCTGAGTATGGATTGCAAGTTGTGCTAAAATAGTTGAGTCTTTTAGGAATGTGGCTAGTAATATAAAACAAGAATAACACTTTTTGTTAATGCTTCAGGACCTCTTCTAGTGCAGTTGGCAACCCTGTCAGGGGAATTCTCCAACCTCCACAAGCTTATGGGGAAAAACGTAATATTCAGATCGATGAAGCACTATTTCATGTCTATATACTAAGCCATTGATACTTTTTCTTAGCATCAATGAATTAAAATAAAAATTTAAAAAATTTAAATAATAAGCCTCATGACCTCTCAGAATTTGTGTTCAAAACTAACACAAAAAGAATGACAGAAGTTTAAGGAGACCCTTAATGATACACGTTTATTTATAGAGGTAGTAACAGATCACAGGTACTTACTTTAGAACTGGAGTTGGGCAAAAAGTCTTTTAATATCCACTGGGAGAAGCGTGTGTGATTTCAAAAGCTACTCTGCTTGTCTCTTAATGATGTAACTAACATCTTACAAAGTTTTTCCAGCAGAAAAGAGAAATATATACCAACAGCTTACACACTGGTGCTTACAGCACAAGTTTTAAGTGGCAGATGGCTGAGGTGAAGTTTCTACAAATTGAACCTACATTTCAAATGAATACACTGTCCAATATGTTAGTGTCTCACAATTCAAAAGCATGTATGGCACTTTGCATGGGAGCAATATGCCAAGTCAGAGAATATACAGTCAGTATTTAACATGAGATGCAATGAGAGGAAAGTACAAAGGAGAATTGCTAGACATCTGTATGTTGTAATTAAAGACCTGATATTTCTGATTTTTCCCCAGTGCTTTAAAACAGTCTTCTTAGATTTCATCCTTTCACTTTTCCCTAGAAATATAGGTAAGATAATGATGAGTGTTCTTAGAGACAGTAATTGCTCTTTGCTGGGTAGATTTGGTGACATCACAAGAAATATGTGCGCGAGAAGTCAAAAGGACTAGCATAATGTGAAGATCAGAGATTTTGAAGTAGAAAGTCAGATAGGAAGGCAAAGGACCCATAAAGCAGAGGATCAGAAAACAAAGAGAAGAAATTCGTTGTCACGTGATCAAACAAAGCAAACAAGAAGAAATGATAAAATTATCAAAGGTCTCTACTTCTTCATTTATTAAAAAAAAAAAGAAACAAAGCTATTTTAAACATTTTTTATTATCCTGTAGGATGCATGGACTTAATTTCATTTGAATTTAATGCTATGGGGGTTTTTTGTTTGGTTGTTTTTTTTCTAATAGGTAACACACAGTGGAGACTTTTTAGTGTGCCCTCATGCCAATACAGAAGCGTTTCATCATTCCACTTTTCTCCTGCCTAGCACAATAAAACAGTTTTATCTTTAGGATGTTTATTTCTCTGGATAATGAGAGGAATAAAGGCTTTAGCCTCTTAATAAGCAGCTCAACTACTATTCAAATTCCGCTCCTATGCTTCAGGAGTGCTGTTGTCTCTTTGCCTGATTGTCTGAATCTTACAGGTAAGTACATAAAACTTCTAAGAACTACGTGAAGGTCCCTGTAGGGAAATAAAATTCTTTGTGCCAAAACTTTTGAAATGAACACTTAAAATGTTTCAGGCTGTTGGCCTTCTTTATCAATGCCCTAAGTATCAATTTGAATGGATTTATGTCTATCAATTGAACCATTACCAGTCTCAGTAGTACTGTATTTATGAATTAGTTGCACTGCATTATAACCACTGCCTAATAAAAAATGGCACTCTTTAACACAGATCTGAAAAAAAAAAACCCAACATTTTTCATCTTTTTCTTTTTTTTTTCTTTTGCCACTTTTTGTTAACGAAAGGAGAGATGTAACCTGTGTTTTCTTTTTTTTTTTTATTTTTTTTTTACATTTCAGTGCCTTACTGTGACAGCTGTTGGTTTCATATAACCACTAAAATCTGTGTATCTATTCTTTGTTTCTTCCAATTTTACTCTAACTAAATTTCATTAACACTTTAGGAAATGTGAACATTTTCCTTCCATCTGCTAGATGGCTTTTAAAACCCATTTACTTTGATTTAGCAAATCTGGAAACAGCTGGCAAAAATGTATTTTTATTAAGTTCCTCAGATTCATATTTACAAGATATGTGACTTTCATAGTCTTTCTTAAGGTCTGTAATTGGTTTCTATTTCTCAACTGTACAATTTCTTTCTAAATGCTAATCAACCAGGTGGTCAGATGTTTAGTTATCATTCTGCACATTAACCAGTTTAATGTGTCTCAGCTTAAATGTCTAGAGCTGATGATTCAAATGATGTGCTTAAAAACTATAGGAACGGTTATTTAGTTTTTATCCATTACATACTTTTAAATTCTGAAGTTGATTGTGGCAATTAAGTAACCTAAAAAAGAACATGAAAAATAAGTTCCCTGGAGTGGGTGCCTGTATACGAAAGTGTTGATGTTTTGCAGGCTCTGATCTACCATCAGGGTAAAATACTGGGGGATAGAGACTGCTTTATGCCCTTCTCATTAGCTCTTTCTGCTTAGTTTTGGATGTGAGAGCCTATATAGGCTCTTATTCACCCTTAACTTGCTCCAATTCCACAACAGGAGGCATTCTGCAGCCGGCAAAAAACACCAATTTGTTTCTACAGTGACAAGTCTGGTATTCTGGTCTTTCAGAGCTGCAGAAGATATGTCCAGGTGTGTGAATCTATTGACATAGAAAAAAGGTGCTTTTGAGCCATATTCTTTGATCCGCTACATCTGCTTAGGGCTGTCCCCTGCCAGCAGACTTTAACTATGAAAGCAGGGCTAACCCAGCCAATGCAAAATGTGATGATGTGAAAGCAGATTCCCAACAGAATAATGTTTTAAAAAAAAACCCAAAACCCAACAAAAACTTTCACATCACATGCTCACCGAGCTGCATACTGCGTAGTAAAACAGCATGGGGTTTTTCACCTCCACGGAGGTATTTCAAATTGTCGTTTTGAGAACATGCAATGAGGAGCAGATATCCACAGAGCAGTGCCAGGATCTGAGATACCGAAGATAAGGCTTGAGTCACCATTACTAAACAAATTTCGGCTGTGCTTTGTTTAGATCACTCACATTCGTAATTAAGGGCTTTATGTTTTATTTTTATTTTTCTATGACCTGACCCATAAAATACATTTCTGTCACCTTCTTAACAACCTTAATTTGTGATCAGAGTTTCAAGAGATAATTGAGTTCCAGGAAAAAAATAATACTATAAACATTATCGCTTGAACAAGCATACATAAATCAGAAATTTGTCATAATATTGTGGTAGTGTTGTATGCATTATCTTCATGCTCAATCTATTCCCATAGATTCTTTCATTATCTCCAGTAGATGCCATTGGCATGAGCAGAGTCAAAGACTTCCAACACATTTGGGAGTCCAGACAGTACAAATAAATCTTCACTGACTTTCTGCTGATGAGGTTAGCTTCTTTGAAATGAGGGACATATCTGTGTTCCAAAATAGCCTCTGAAAAATGTCACTAGACACTTTAGCACAGAAGGTTGGCTAATTTGAGTGGTGTTTCTGAATAAAAGATTGACAGACAGAATAATATCAGTCTTGTATAACATTTTGCAATATTTCTAAATAGTATACTGATAAACAAGTACAAGTTTAGCCAATGAAGAAGTTCCACATAGACACTAAAAACCTCCTTTGCTCCCCTGAACTTGGACCCTCGGATTCTAATGGAGTTTTCCTATAAAAATAAAATCTGTTGAGATGGTATTTGGGATTTATGTAACCTATACAGTGGTGTTCTACCATATCTGTGTTCAAATTATGCACACATGATGGGCCCAGCTGAGGATAGCAGAAGTGCATATGAAACAAACATTCTCATATTTCTTAAACCAGAAAAACTTCCCTGTTCAGATTTCCGAATACAGGCACTGAGGAGAGCAGAAAGAGGGAAATAATCAGAGGCGGTCATGCACCTCACAGCTGCTCATTCAGGATACTCTCCCCTCCACAAGCTTTTCTTACTCCCCTGAAAAAAACAGGAGCAGCAGGCAGAAGTGGTTAGACACTGTTCACCTCCGCACAGTGCCGTGGTGCTCCTTTCCACCCCCTGCTCCAGCAAAAAGGCAGGCACGCTGCTGAGGGCAAAGGTGCCTCACCAATTTGAGATGTACCCAATGACATCTGTTAGAGCCCGAAGGTGCTCTTGAAACACAGTATAGCTGGTGATCGTCCAGGAAAGTGAACCAACAGTGGGAGCAGTTCTTAAAGAATATCACACCTTCCATTTTCCCTCCCCTTAACAACACAAAAGTCATTTATACTCACTGCAAGGATTCAAACCATGGTCCTGAGCATCTTAGCCTCTTTTAATATCTAAGGTGTTATCTCTGGGCAAGCGATACCACGTATACTACTCAGAGCTAAGTCTGTTGCTCAGAAACTGGGTGCATCCCTCACTCCTCCTGCCACAAATCTTAGACAAAATCCTTTGCTATTTTACAAGCATAGCAACTCTTGTCTCTTCCTGCATGTTTTTATAAAGCGTCCTAATTTATTCCAAGTTCTTCTCCTTGGCTCCCTTTTTGCACCAATTTAGTTGAAAGCTGGACACAAAGATGGACCAAGATGACAGGGCAAGGTAGAAGCAGAGAAAACAGTACTGAGTTTGTGATTGTTCAGGTATCACTGGTACCTTATACTAGATACTCAAGGAAGTGTCTTAATTTTTGACAGGCTTCTCAGACACAAATACAAAGCAACAGAAGACATCACAAAGTAAAGAGCAAGACTGATGCAGTGAGGTAACGTTTGCCCAAATTTCACAGATCAAAGAAAAAGTTCCTTGGAAAGTAACTGGCACCATCATTTATTGCTCTTGTCACAAGTTGAAGCCTACACAAAAGCACTGCTCAACTAAGTGAAACCTAAACTACATCTGTCCAGTTCTGACTAAATTAAACCTGTATGCAATGGAAAACAAGGAAGCAAGCAAAAGAACTTTGCTATATAAGTGTTGTCAGCCTCAAACCCTTGTAAAAAGGTTGGGAAAAGAGACCAAAGGGTGATAAAAATTCCAGTGACAACCCCTGGTATGGAGAAAGTCAAAGAACTATGGACAGTCTCCCTATCTCCTTAGATATTAAAAAAAAAGAAAATTATTTTGGTGGCTTGTGCCAATAATCTGATATAAAAAGCAATAAATAGTGAAAACAGAAGCCCTCAGACATGCAGGAGGAACTCACTCCCTTCAGTGACCTCCAGCAACAAGTCAGGGCTGAGCCTGAGACAGAAGCACGTGTGTAGGACTTTGACCACCAGCCAGGATTTGGGCACACTGAGCGGTCGGAGTGAGTGTCCAGTTGCCCTGGGTCCCTGGTGCTCATCTAAAAAGGGCTGGGGGACTGAGCCTGTAGAGGTAGGACTGGGAGGTCTGCAGGTGTTGCAGAACAGAAATCACTCTCACACACTAGTCCTATCCTAACTATGTCTTCTGTGTTACCTCAGTGAGTGGTGCAGTGCTGGTTTTTCAGCTATCCTACTCTAAATTCCCTAATTGACAGATATCTTTGTCATCCTTTTAACTTTTTTACTCCCTGTGACCAGAGATGCCAGTTTCTTATGGACTGCATGACGCCTTTTGCCTACAGACTTTGCAACAGTGCACTGAAGACTTCTAGAACACGAACAGCTTGATGGAACAGAAAGGGGTGAAATAGTATTTCTGGCAAAATGTTCACAGGAGTCACAGGGAATGAAAAAAGGAGAAAACTTTAGAAGAATATAGTTCTCTCTCAGGCATGGTTATGGCAATGTTAAATATAATCACATTTTCGGGATTTCTAGAAACAGACAATAGAAAATAGCTGCAACTTTTCCCTATAAATTGTCAGCAACTTTGAATCAAAATAATTCTAAGCACTGTCATTTAGAATTGCTCAACATCTTTCACCTTCACCAAAGCACACTAAGAGCTCAATTCGAAATCATGATGAGAGCTGTCTACCTTGCCGCCAATTGTCACAAATCATACTTCCCAAGTGCTAGAAGAAAACCTAACCAAACATAGAAAATCCTGTGATCCCAAAATATTACTCTTCCCTTAAAAAAAAACCAAACCAACAACGCACATCCACCCAAACGCAAAGGAATTAAATTTGCCATTTAAAAAATCCTTAAAAATCACAATTCGTGAAAGACACCTGTGTATTGCACCTGTAATATGCAGCTCTTGGGATAACTCAGACCCACTGGGAACATACAGTCACTCTGTCTTTGAAGGGAGCTACTGGCTCTAATTCACAGCCTACTCTGCCAAAACACGAACAAAACTAAAACCAAGCAAACACCAAAACACCACACTTAGGAAGTTATCAATGCAATTGTCTTTTTCTCTGAGGTAATTCTCCATCCCAGGACAAAAGAGAACATATATCTGTGTTGTTAAATGCAGTCATCATTTTATTGGTGGATCAAGCAGTCACACATAGAGATACTAGGTTGAGGTGTGGTATAGGAATGTTCATGTGTGTTTCTTCTTCTGGTTTACTGCAAACAACTGGCATATTTGTCGCTGGGCAAGCCAGCGACAGCGAAAGGGCCACACTGACTTTCTCATTCACCACCCAACACAAGCTACACAGCTACACAGTCAAAGGAGGTTTCTGGCATCCCTGAAGGTATGCATGTGTCTCTTCCTTTGATCAGACACACTCATCAGACAGAATAGCTCATCCCATTTTCCAAACTGAACTGTGATTGTCCTGTCAGGCTTGTGAAGCACCTCCAGTTAACCCCTCAATGCTACTGAGCACAACCTCATGCAGTGAATGCATTTGTGAATATGTCATTTTTGGAGGTTTTAGTTTCTGAAATAAAATCTAGGTTTAGGAATAGATGTGGGTCTTGGTCTTATTGCCATGGAAAAATGGTAGAAGATTTTCAGGCCTGACAACCAAATTGCAAAAAACAAAAAAATCCAACAAACCCCAAACTAACTAAGTAACTAACTAAAAATTAAACCGCATTGTTTTAAAGTCTGTACCATGATCTTTGTGTACTTTTTGAGTTAGTCTCTCACAGTAGAGAGTTAGCTTTATAGAGCAATGAGGCAAAACCAGCAGTCTCTGAGGTAACAGAGGACACAGCAATGTTCATATTCTCTCTGAATACTGGGAACTCCAGGAGCCAGAAGGCAGAAGCTTTCTATAAAGCTGTCCAAGAGAACAAATGTAGGGCCTTGGAGCACAATTAAGCAAATAACTACTTCTGTTTGACATTTTTCACTAAAGAACATGTTATGTCCTATGAATTCAAAACATGCAATTAAACAAAACACATTCCCCCTTCTCCTGTTTCCTAAATAAAGTAATTGGAAGACCATCACTTTGAATTGCTGGCTGTATTAGCTGGCACAGCCATCAAATATTCAGCTGGGAGCCTGTCTGAGCATAAATGCTTTAAGCTGCACTCCAAAAGTCAGCAAACATAAGAAAAAAAAACAAAACCCCACTTCATAACTACTATATGCATGATTATGAATAATTTCCTGGCAGTTATTTAAAGAAGATTATACATCCAACCACCTTCTACTCCATATTTTTACGCTTCCAAAGAAAAATGAAGGACAAACACAGCATTAAGTTGAGTATTTGCTGCATTGTAGAGATCTAATATGCATTGTTTGTGGAATATGCATAAAATAGGTCCAAATCGAACGCCTTCACCTTGTTAACTTAAAATCTAATGGGATAGATGTTTACAAATTGGTATTTATCCTACTCTGTTTAAATCATACTTTGAGTATAAGGGCTGCACATTATCAAATATTCAGCATCAGTCTCAAATTAGTTTCCTTATTATTGTTGCTCAAGGTCACACAATACTACATGAACTGAAGATGTATATTAATTCCACTCCCGATGCAGAAAATAGGGACAATGTTTAAAATATCATTTATGAGTCTGTTTTGCACAAGAAAAAAAACAAAAAACTTATAGCATAAGATGATTCCTACTTCTGCCACCTCCAGTCTTATTCACTGACTATGCAGTACAGTGAGTAGTAAGAGGAGTGCAATCTTGGTGAAAGACGCATCCATAAGGGCCTCCTTGACACTCCTTAATATCCTAATGTCAAGATCTAGGGCACCAAGTAGGTGTCTGAGATCCCAAACCTCAGGATCAGGAAGAATGAGTGATGCTTCTTGACAGGGAATTTATGAAAATGTGCCATTTCAAATTTAGATATTTTATGGATGCCCTCTGAGTCCTCTACCTCTAATGAGGGGATTTCTGTTCTTCATCTTGTAATCTGTAATGTGCCAAGGTTTTTACCTCCCAGCTAGGCACCAATAACTATCTTATTTATATGTTGTCATAACTTCATTTGCCAAAAAGCGCATAGAACCTTTTTAAATTAATATTTTTAAGACAGCACTAAGTATGAAGACTTTCAGAGTCACAATTCCAAATATACCGGACTGATATATCTGTATTAAAATGTAAATTTCATTAAAAATACATAAATAGTAATTTATACAGTAGTCATGCTTTAAAGGTCCCCTGATATAGAAATTTGGAAGACCAGTCATTCGGGGGTGAGAGAAGAAGAGCAGCCTGGGAAGCACATCTATTGTGAGTTTCTAGGTAAAAGCTAAGCGAAACACTTCTTAACACTGTGCTTATGCAGTTTCACAGGCATAACGGATGTGCTCACTGAAAAACGAGAATTCAATCCATACTGTGCATTTGTTGAAGCAAGCTTATAAATGGAAATTGGAGTTTTAGAAGAGAAAAGGCACTTCTGGTAGGTTCAAGCTGAAGGGAGAACATCCTGGTGATTAAAATGACTGTATGTCATCGTTTCTTTGCTGCCTTCTACATACTGCACTTCATGGGTACATAGAAACAGGCAATATTTTAGACAAAATTGAATAAACAGCTTTTTTCCTAAACTGGGAAATGCATGTGTTAGCAGTGGATGTAAATGAAAGTACTGACTATTTTATTTCCTGACAATTTTTAGACTTCCTCAAGCATTTTGTGAGAAAAGACACGTTTTCCATATACAGCTGTTAATGAACAACTTACTCACAACTCTGTTGTTTTATTTTTGCTTTTCCTCCTTTGCTCAGTGGCATAAAATAGCACTGGAAATTTATAGCTTGAGTGTCTTCTTAAAATTAACTGCAGTATTCACTTCCTCTGAATGCTACAATGCAATCACTGTTTAACTTACCAAATCATGTGTAATGTTAATTACCATGATCAAGCAGAAGAATTTTGTGCCAGACTTCTAAAATTATACTTAGTCATTAAAATAATACTCCAGGTAAAATATGTTTTTCCTCTCACTTCAGTGTGAGGCAGACAACTGTGTGCTTGGTATTAGGTTGGCGAATTCTTAGACATCTTTGCAAAGCAGATTAACATTTTAATGCTCTGTCAATCACTATATGTTCTTTACAGTAGCGTATAAGAAGCCGTATAAAGATCAAGGAACTGTACAAACAAACATTAAGAGAAAAGTCTATAGCATAAAAAGGTAAACGAAGAGGAAGGACACAGTAAGACTAGGTGATCTCTAGCAGATCAGCATAGCAGGTTGCTGGCATGGAACTCCACAAATTCTGGTTTACAGCCAGACCCGCTGGGGTCACTTTAGCTAAAATCCTAGATAACAAAAGCATTGCAACTATACAGCACCTGGCTGAAAAATCTTAACTAAACATCAACCTCACTGACCTTTTGTACGGCTCCCAGTGGCCCTGCACCTCTGTGCTTACCAGCTGATGGCAGTGCATCAGGCAGTTTTCTACATTTGGGGCCTTCTTGCAGGCAGCTTCAGTGTACAAACCAAAATGTAAACCATGCGATACTTCTGTGCAATTGGTTTGTTAGACTTTCTATAGGCTATCAGAAGTTTGAGTGATCCTTTTCTGTGAAATGATAGCAGTCCTTGATAGAACTGAGATAAAGTGGATTGAATTTCCAAACTAATAGTTCTTCTTTCTGCCTGACAGGAGGCAAAACCTGTATTTTCTAATCTAGGGGACATGCACACCAATGAATAAAATGTTCTTTCTTATCAAGAGCAAGACAGGAAAAATTATGTTAAATACACCCTTATGGCAAATTATTGACCTCAGCAAACATAAACTGCATTTGCAATAATCAGTGCTGCTGCATCTAAAGAACACTGTTAAAACCAGAAATTGATCACAAGCATCTTTTTTTACCTACTGCAGATTCAAAGTCAAATGGATTTGCTTAAATTGTCTATTTTTGGTGGCATTCGCAATACAACCTAGTTGGTTATGATGTTTCACTTGAGATTAATCCCCTAAAGTAGAAAGGTTGACATTTTAAGTTAAATGCTGTGCACAGCACAATGTATTTCGCACTATCTCGTGACCAAAACAAAGTAATGTGTTGAGACCTCCTCATCAGTCATTACATCATATAACAGAAAAAAGAGACTTTGTATTCAGTAAGCTAGGTAGCATAAAATACTTTTCAAATGAGAAGTAAGTAATGCAAACACTCAAAATCAAATGTCTGTAGTAAACAATTTTGTGGTGTTTGTTCACCATATTCTTGCTACTTCAGTTGATAGAGAATTTAGTTAAAATATATTCTCCTTATAGGAAAAAAAAAAAAAGAATGAAAGTGTTACTTAAGTTCTTACAGTGAATAGTTTGGCCATATCTACTTCAATGTAACAAGCAATAAAGAAGAATCTTTGTTTATATTTGAAATCTTTATTCAATTACATATCCAAATACAATCCAGATGTCTCTGCACAATACTTTGTGCATATGTTGAATAGTTTGTTTGTTCCTTTTGTTTGCTTACTAAATAATGAGAAACACTGCTGTCCTTACTTAAGCTTTTCTTTTGGCAACGAGCACTGAATATGCTAACCAACATCTGATATACAGCTTACTAACTTCTGTAGTATTTCTTGGAGAGGATCCATTTTTCCTGTCTGGCATTACTGTCAGGAGATTTACCTCAGACTCTCTATTTTTGTAGTTTTATCTGAAGCAGATAATACATTGTGCTCTACTTCTGTTCTTCTGAAAAAAAAATAGCATTGGCATAGTCAGTAAAATCGGTGAAATTTAATGGATTGTTCTATGATATCATTATTTTTCTATAGCATACCATTCAATTGCTGGCTTTAATCAAATACCCAAGGCAATTATAACATGCATTTGAAATTACTCTGAAAACAAAGATTAGCCTTTACATGAATAATTTACATCAAGTATTACACATACACACAAATGTGCTTTGCCAATAGCTCTGTTACCTTACCTCTTTGTAAGTTTTTCCTACCTCTACAAGACCATTGTAAATTGTTACTACATACAACTGTACTGCAGAATATGTGACGGAGGAAAAAAATGCACACAGGTCCTGCTGATTTTAGTTGATGTTTTAATAGTATTTAAAAAATTCAGTAAAAATTCACTTCCTTGAACAGATGTGAGTGGTCATAGAATTTTGTGTCACTGAAAGGTCATATTAAATTTGTTTTAAAGTGTTAGGTGAATTAATTTGTTTACTCTAAGAATTGAGAAACAGTAAACATTATCATATATGTGCTACCTTATGGGAAAAGTTGTTAACTTTTTCTCTACTTAATTATTCAGAAAACCAAGCACAGTAAGACCTCAGCTTAATGTTGTATCTCAGCAAAGAAGGTTGGTACAAAATGCACATTTTTTTCATATTAAAAAAACCCCAACACTCTATTGAAAAGTTGCTCTTTTCAACAATGAGGGTCTTACATTCCAGAACTTTAAACATGGCACAGAAAATTCAGATTTTGACTCCCATGAAAATTTGGCTAAACTGTTAAAAATAAGAGGTTCTGAGAAATAGAAAAATAAGAGTAAATCTGCACATGTTCTCTGCAGTCTTGCTTTTGTTTTTTTTTTGTCTCCGAGGCTTCCACCTGGATTGAGCTGGCTTTATATCAGGGCTTGAACTACAACTTCTGCCGGTTGGTACTGATGGTAGAGTAACATTGGTACAGCACTGGGGAAAAACAGGACACGGCTGACACAACAGAAAAAACTCAGTATAGCAGGTGATGTAGGAATCGCAGTCTAAGTCTGGTAAGAACAGAGTAAAGAAGCAGTTTATACAGTTCCCCAGATCCAAAACATGTCTTAAACTATCTTAAAAGCCAAATAAATGAAAGGTCTTAGTTCTTTGTAAACTTGAATCCTTAGCCTTCGGTTTTTAAGAATCTTAGTAGTCTGTATAATGCTGCTGGGATTCAAAGTAGCCCTGACCTGGTTATCAAGCATGAACGTTTCTTTACCATCATCAAGTAAAACAGAAGTTCATTAGCCAAGGAATTGCTGGGATTCTGTTTCCCTTTTTAAGTAATTCTCTTTTGAACTATTGAGTGCTTTCATCTTTTCCTTAGTATTTTTTAAAACTGGTTTTACCCCTAAAAATTCTGGCATGTTACAAGACGCTACTTCAAAGTGTCATCAAAGTCTTTCAGCCTGACATTTTAAAATATAAATATTTTTGCAGCTTTCCCATTCCTATGTATTTATTTTTTTTTTTTTTAGTGTTGCTGCTGTAAAACTGAATTTTCAAGTTGTCCTATTAATCGTCACAAATACATTTTTGGACAAATGCACTGATAGCTGAAAAAATCTCTCCATCTCTGCAGTGTGCTGAATGTACAAACTGTCGTATTTTTGTGTGGATGTTTCTCCTCATTTTTTCCTTCACAAAAGCTTTAATTTGAACTTAGCAGAGATATGAAGCTGCACTTCTGAAGTAGCCATTTGGCATCTGGTTGCTACTTGCTGCATCTCTTCCTTACTGTCTTATGACTACCCCTGTTATCCTTTCCCTTTATTATGGAATGGATGATGCAGGGTTATAGTTGCAACATTTAAATGGAAATAGCTCATCATGAGAGACAACCACTGCAAGAGGCATACTGTAACTTAAGTACCTACATTTTAGAACAAACTAGAAACATTTAGCTTGGTGAAGTCTCAAGCTCTCACAAACTCAAGCCATAGAATTATAGAAACATCTTCAGGAAAAAAGTCCATGTATTCTTCCCTACTCTTTTGTGGTAAACTGCTTCAAAAATAATACATACCAAGATACTTCAAGCTTTTCCATTCATTTTCAAAAAGCAATAGAGTCTCAAACTTCCAAACTAATTTTCTCAGCATTAATAGCAACCTTAGCAATGTCAAAGTAGAATAAATTCCCAACTGCCCAGAATGTGTGACAGTCAGATGTGCCACTCCGTTGATGTAAGCATATGAGGTCAGCATTAATATTTTGTATTAGTGTTGAATCTCTACTCGAAAGAAATCAATTTCAGCACTATTCTCTGCTAAGTTATTTATGGCTGCAAGCAAAAGATGATTTGAAAATAAAAATCTCCATAGAAACTGATGATGGACAAGACCTAAGACAGGCCAAAAAGATATTCTCAACTCAATCTCTAACATGAAGATAAATTTAAAAATTCCCAGTTGGCAGAATTAAAGAAAAAAAAGCCTTAAGCTGTAACTGTGTTCATTGTATTACTAGTAGTTCTAGTAGTTTTACATCTAAAAATAAAGGAGGATTTTTATAAAAGACTTCTAAAAGAGAAACAATAAAACATATTAATCTGAAGTCAAGGTTGACAAATTTAATTCCTAGATGAATATAGTGAAACACACAGGAAATTCTAGGTTAAGTTTCTGGTACAAAAACACTTCCTGTTTTTCAGATACAATTTTATTTTCATGTCCATGTATAAGTATAAATAGAGTAAATTATTACTTATTAAGATTATTTCTGACTATTCTTTCCATGATTTTGTCATGCATTGCTGGTACGTCAGAAATTTACACAGTATCTTATCTTTCACAATTTCTATAGAACCCTTTATCCACCAAAAAAAAAAAAATCTGCTTATTCTTTTTACAGCTATATAATCATAGAGTCATAGAATCACAGAATGGTTTGGGTTGGAAGGGACCTTAAAGATCATCTCGTTCCAACCCCCCTGCCATGGGCAGGGACACCTCCCGCTAGACCAGGCTGCTCAAAGCCCCATCCAGCCTGGCCTTCAACACTTCCAGGGATGGGGCACACACAGCTTCTCTGGGCAACCTGTTCCAGTGCCTCACCACCCTCACAGTCAAGAATTTCTTCCTAATATCTAATCTAAATCTCCCCTCTTTCAATTTAAAACCATTGCCCCTCCTCCTATCACTCCACTCCCTGATAAAGAGTCCCTCCCCATCTGTCTTGTAGGCCCCGTTTACGTACTGGAAGGCTGCTATAAGGTCTCCCCAGAGCCTTCTCTTCTCCAGGCTGAACAGCCCCAACTCTCTCAGCCTGCCTTCATAGGAAAGGTGCTCCAACCCTCTGATTGTCTTCATGGCCCCATAATCAGATCATGGCGCCATAATTACTTCTGCTAGATCTTCAATACAAAATTGCTACTGATGGTTTGCCAGAGCTTGTGCCATTTGTGTTGGAACAACATGAAGATGAAATAAGGAGCTTATGTGATGCTGTTCTGGAAATGCAATAAGGCTGACAGCACCAGAAAGAGCCTGTCAGTGAAAAAGTAACCCATGAATATTTCTAAACATATTTAAAACAGATGGACCATTTTATATGGAATCAGGATTCAGAGTATGTGGCCTTAGATTTTTTTAACTTGGAAATCTGAGGTTTAGAGGTAGATTTAATATAGGTTTGAATAATAGTTTCAGATACCTGACCTCTGCAGATAGCAGCTGAGTAGTTGTGTTTTTTCTCTCGTAAGTGTTCTCTGTTCTCAAATCCTCTACTGTCTTCAGTAGACAACAAAATTAGTAGCAGAAAGCAAGAAGATAAGCACTACAATATCTTAATTTCACAGGCGGCAAAGCTAAAGGCATATAAGCAAAGAGAACCAGATGAGGAGTCAGTCTCACAGTCTAGGAAAAGGAAATAGTGCTGATGCAAAGACTGCTTAAAACCTTGTGTCTATATACAGCCATCAACTCCCATTTCTCCTCTTTCAATAGGCCATTCAGCTGATGTTGTATAACTGCAATATAATGCATTGTAATTACATGATAATTCAAGTTGGAAGGTACCTCAGGAGGCCTCTAGACCAAACTCCTACTCAAAGCACTTCAGCTGTGAGATCAGATCAGACTAATTTTTCAGGGCTTTAACAAGTCTGGTCTTGAGCATGTTCAGGAATGGAGATTGCACAACCACTGAAGTCTTCTTCAGTGCTGATTGTCCTCAGGGAGGAAAAGTTCTTCCTTATATCCAACTGGAACATCCTTCTCCAGGTCACAGAATCAGTGAGGTTGGAAGACGCCTCTGGAGGTCATCTAATCCAACCCCCCTGCTCAAAGCACAGTCAGCTAGAGCAGTTTGCCCAGGACCATGTCCAGCTGGGTTTTGAACATCTCCAAGGATGGATATTAAAATTACACAACTTCTCTGGGCAACCCATTGGAATGTTTGACCACTCTCATAAAGAAGTTTTCTCTTAAGTTTAAATATAATTTCCTGAATTTCAATTTGTGGCTATTGATTCTTGTCCTGTCACTGGGCACAACTGCAAAGAATGTGGTTCTGTTTTCTTTACCCATCAGGTGTCTATACACATTGATAAGATCTCCCTCATCTTCTTTTCCTCAGGCTGAACAGTCCCAGCTCCCTCAGCCTCTCACCACACGTCAGATGTTGCAATCCCTTGGTCATCCTCCAGTAGCTGAGTAACTGAGTAGTATCTCTTTCCCAGTGAACAGTAGATCCATCTGTGTGGGCTCAACCTCTGGTTGGGCTGTATCAAGAAGTTATCCTCCAGAAATCTCCCTGACTGCTCATCTCCCATCTTGTTGCCCCTCTAGCAGATATCAGGGAGGCCTGAGTCTTCCATGAGAACCAGCATCTGTAATCCCAAGACTTCCTTGAATCATTTAAAGAAGGTTTATCACACTTCTTCATCCTGACCCAGTAGTCGGTAACAATCTCCACCCCCTCATGCTGTTGCCCTCACTGGCCTCTTCTTAGATCCTGACCAATAAGTGCTCACCAGACCATCATCCTTCCCATAAAAGGGCTCTATGTATCTGAGCTGCTCCTTCGCACAGAGGGCAGCTCCCTCGTCTTCTTCCCTGCCTGTTTTCCCTACTGAGCTGCTACCTGTCCATTGCAGCCTGCTGTGTCAGACAGACTCCATTGGCCCCCTAACTGACCACAGTCTGTAGCTGACTCTCCTCTTGGAGTTTGGGTTTCAGTTTCTGCACAGCCTCTGAGAAGACTCCATCAATTTCCTTTTCGTGTTCCCTGGAACTCGATGAGTTCACCTCCTCCTGCAGACCCTTAACCCAGTGATAGCCTTTCAGCTGGCACACACCTCCTACAGGCAAGGACACCCTCTCCATCTGCATGGGCGCTTCCTCCACCTGCCCAGGCCCTGGGAGCTGCATCCTCTCTCCAGATCCACTCTGGGCCCAGACCTCTCACGTGCTGCTCCAGTAAGTGCTAAGGATGGCACTCTGCTGTGGTCCATCACCATTTGTATGCCGAATGCAGCAGTTTCTGACCCCTTTCCATGCACGCTCCTACAAAAGCTAATGCATCTTTTAGCTGCTCCTGGGAACTGGCCTCTGGGCTGGGAGGCAGTACAGGTTTCTCCCTAGCACCAGCTGAATGGGGCTTATGACTGCCTCTTCAGAAGTCAGCTGAAGGCAGAAGGTTAAAGTACCCTTTGATCAGCAATCGCTGATGGACAGTATTAGCAACTGCAACTTTGCTAATAGAAGCAAAAGCCGCTAGGAGCCAGGCACCACCAGCTGCACCAGTGCACACCAGCAGCACCACCGGCATACACCTTGAGGCTCCCAGAAGTTCCCAGAAGACCTGGAAGTAGAGCCCACAAACCGCTGCGCAAACAACCGTGTCTGCTAGTGACAACTGTTTGCATCGCTTGTTTACGGAATAAGCCTACAACTAGCCATGACTAAAAGATGACCAAAATGTACAAGTTTTCATCGAAACAGACAGTACTAAAAAAAATAAAATCTTTGGTGGAAACACTGTGATTTTTCGGTGTTTCAAGATCTACAGGAAATAAGTCTTTTATCTTTTTAACTCCACTGGATTTTGACTTCACTTTCAGGTCAAATGTTTGTGTGAATAAAATAGTGAATGTTAATGATTTTATTAAGTAGCATTATTGGGTATTTTCTCATCAATAAAATGTGCAGAAACCTTGTAAAAGATGAACTTTGTAGTGCTGATCTTTTGACATATCTTAATTGAATCTTTTATTACTGTTTCTATTTTGTGAATATTTTAACTGTGTGGCTTGATTCTGGACAAAAGGAAATCTTCAAACACTGAACTTTCCTTGTGATCTCTGTATTACAGAACATAGATCATCTTCCCAAAAGTACATAGCTTGGAGTAAAGGAAGGAAAATACAAAGAGTATTATCAGAGCCCAGAAAGTCTCCAGAAAAATGATATCACAAAACAACAAGTTTGTCCGTGTACCCAAGTTGATAACTGCATTGCAAAATGATAAATAAGCACATAAAACTTATGGACACAGTTAGTGGCCCTTTCAGTGGGGGAGTAACTTTTTTTTGAATTATAAGATAATATTTTTCATAAATATGGTAAACTATTTTAATTAACCATTTTGGAATGGATGGTAAGAATGCAGGTTTTTTTCATGCTGCAAAAAATGTGTTCAGAGCATGGATAGACAAGGAAGTACATAAAGGCAAACATGGCACTGCTGAAAAAAAAAAGATTTTGAAACAAGCTGCATTTGTGCAACTTTGTCATTTTAGAAAGATACATTGAACATTCCACCAATGGTATTTTCAATGACAATGTACTCTCAGACTTATCTCAAAAATTTCAGCCTCACATTCTCTTGTATGTCCCCAATCAGGTTACCTACCGCAAACTAAAAACCTAAACTATAGCAGGAAATTTGTTCTTCTCAGATAGCCTGTGCCGAAATAACATTTCTATACCTTAAAAAAAATCCCAAATGACAAAAAGTGCATTCACATCAGGTAATTTACATCATAAAGGCTATTTCATTTAAACGTTGTTATTCTTTCCAAAGGCTTTCGATTCTACCTTCCTAAAATTCTGCTGAAACTGCTTCTTTTCCCCCTAATGTATATTGCCATTTCTTTTCAGATGTTTCACACTGATAGTGAAGGTTTCAGTATGATTTTGCTATACGTGTTTCTCACACTATTGTCAGATTTTTGCACAAGGAGTTAGAAGCAGATCTGTAAAAATGCCTGCTGTATTTTCCTAAAACAAGATTTGTTTTCTTCCTGTGTACACTGCCACAAGTCTACATGTAGCTTTTAACACTGGGCTCTTATATTCATGTTTTCTTCCCAATGTTCCTTTTATCCTTTGCCAGAAGTGGTAGATGTCAGGTGTTATAATAAAGCAGTCTGCAAAAATTATTCTCTTTCTTTCTGATTGAACTTATAAATTGATACCCTGTTCATTTCATACTGCTATACTTAAGAGCTAAGTAACACAATCCTTTACAAGACTCAGATGAGATATCTCAGCTATTTAACTTGTATAATAATGACACACATATGGCCAGATTTTAGCAAATTAACATTAAGATGGTTAACAACAGGACTGAAGTATTTAATGCCAAGTGTTTCACTGGATGGCTTTGCATACAACTAAACAGGTAACTTCAATTTTTTAACTGGAACAGCATAAGCAGTATTTTTTTCTTCTGTTAATGGAAATGTTTGCTACACATGGAAAAGTCATGCTGTATTCATGCAATAAAGGCTGCAGGAACTGGGCCACCAACACTCTCTAGAGTATTATGGTATTTTACTATTATAAATCATAATTCAAGTCCACCAAATTCAGTTGCACTATAGGTGTAAACAAGAGTTGAAACAGGCTTTTTAATATACAGGACCCTCTGTGCTCATCATTAAGTAAAAACTTGACAATTGATTTAACATCAGTTGTCTTTGCGCACATGAGTTATACATTTTTTTTCCCCACGAAGCATGGCATATATTTGTAAGTCTACAGAGATCACTTTATGCACTCTAGCTCTCACCCACGTGTCCATATATTTTGTAAACTTTTGAGACTGAAGTGGAAGCAAGTCTTAACATACCATTTTTCTTATGCTTTCATAGAAATACGAAAAGTTAAGTTCTGTGATTTTCATATATATTATGTTCAAGCTCTGAGCTAGAATTGAATCAATTAGGGCAGTTTTCCTAGTCAGAGGCACATATGTGACAACTTTAATCTCTGTTTAATGACATAAATAGCTTATCTTTAGTTCTTCTGAAATACTCAAGAAGGTTATCTTATACATAAATGCTCTATTTCAACTGTTCTTTCCATATACCTACAAGATACATTTCCATTACTGCTAACATGTTTCAGTCACAGAGTCCATTGTATCAGACACTGTATGTACCCAGACCAAAAGGAAGGTCCATGTCTCACACAATTTAGCATTTAAACATAAGGCAAGAGACAATGTGTGCATATGAAATAACAGCAACTTATACAGAAACAGTAGATAATTGATGACCAGCAAGACAGGCTTTGGCCACTTTTTCTGGCAGAGTAAGTCATTTCACAGGTTTTTGTAAACATCAGATAAATTTTTGACAAGATGGGTTAGTCTATTATGACAGACTAGGAATGAGGGACATTTTTAAAAACAATTAAAGGAGCCTTATATAATGTTCTAGCTAGCTGGGATCTAATCTTCTTCCATCATTTTGGCAGCTAAATTGAATTTGTCTAAAACTTTAGAATTTTCAACTTGCAGACCTAAGCTTGGGGTGGCAGATGCTGGTCACTGTAGAGACAAATAAATGTGTACATATTTGTGTTGGAGAGGGTCACTGACACTACCTTCTCCTGATCAACAATTTAAGACTGCGTGCCTCCCCCAAGGGTGCAGCTAGCTGTAACTGCCTCTTGAGATGAAGTTGTAATCACTGTAGTTTAGTACTTTGAAGGCCCACTTCTGTTCTTGTGCAGATTAAGCCAAGACCTAAAGGTAGCAACTCATATGAGCAGCTACTGGTGATCTTCATTTAGCAAAGTTAGTCGTGGATTTAACTTGTAATGATATCCATGCTTAGGTCTTGAATTTTGCCTAGCTAATTTTACATACACTGGTGTAAAGTCAGTCATACTGAAATGTGATTATGTTTTATCAAACTAAATATAAATCTTTTTTTTTTCCAGAAGGATAATATGACCATTAAGGTATACAGAATAATCCTGTGTTTATAATCACTCTTTAGCTACAGCTAAATGATTATTTCACTCAGAGTATTTTATTCATATCTTTTTTATTTTTTTTTTAAATATTTGTGGCAGGAGCATGCTCCCGCCCCCCCCAAGGGGAACATCTTTTGTTGGTCTTACACTTCTGTGACAATGTTGCACACAGGTAATTTGGAATAAAGTTTAATGAAGTTCACTCTATAAAACCACCTTCATATACAGCTTTTATACAAATCTTTTATTTATTTGAGGTTAAACCAGGGAAAAAAGGAAAAAATAAGTCATTTTTCATTTTTAATTCACAATGTTAATCCCAAAGGCTTTTGAACAACAAAAGTAGAGGATAAATTCATGCTGTAGTTTTTGAAATTATAAATGGAATGTTCAAGGAAATGAACCATTGCCAAAGTTGTTAGTAGGGACCCACAGTATAACTTTTTGACCAGAAATGCAAAATAAATGCTGCCAAAACATTTTATTACCAAACTTAAGAGGAGTGCACTCTGTTAGGAGATCTACCAGGACAATTTCTGGGAAGCTGGAGATTCGTCTAGACAACCCCCTGCAAATAAGACATGAAAAAAACCCCAAAAATCCAAAACCCAAAAAAACACAGCAAAGTTTTCCCAAGGTGCATATATTTCCAAAAGCTATAAAAAAATAGCAAAAAAACCCCCTTCCCTATAAATAGCAAACAAAAGAAAAAGTGACAATCACAATAAAATGGGAAGAGAACAAAACTGCAAACCCATAGTGCAGAACTGAAGAATTCAATGTTTGTTCTCTTAAAGATCAGAGAAAGGAATATTCACTACAAAATCTATACTTGTTTTAGGAAGTCCACAGTGTTCGGTGGGGTGCAGCTGGTAGATCAAATCCAGACAGAGAAGATTTCTGTCCTGTCAGCACACTCCATTCTCTCTTCAGGAATGACAGAGAGTAGATGTTTAAGTTGTCCATGGCATTCACCGAAAAGCTGCCTCCTGCACACAGCCTGGTTGTAGCGCCTGAGCTCCTGCAGCTGGCTAAGAGGAGGAACAAATGCAGGCACCTTACTGCCTTTAGATGGCCCTAATACCCAAGGGAGGGATGGTGGGGTTAGATGAAGTATTGATAATGGATGTGGTTTTGCAGAAATTGGACCTCTCACGTCTATCTACATCTCTGTAGATTTGCTTGCTTGTTTGAAGGTTTTCTGAAGCTGTTTTCATCCGGGCTGTTGTACTGCAGCTCCATAGTCAGAAATGCTAGGGGGCAAACGTGAGTGTTATGAGCAAGAAGATTTCTCCTGAACTTTCATGTTACATGCCTTTACGTCTTGACTTCAAAGTTAGGTTTTGAAATAAAGGAAGTGGTCTAAAATCTAGCAAGTTGCAGTTAAGAGGAATCCCCTTTTCCAAGTTTATAATTTGCTATGAATAAGGTGTACTCAGAGATGCTAGGTAGGATCTTCAACCTGTTGTTCACCTCAAGAAATGCATAGTGAGAATCACAATGTCTCTCATCCGTAGAAAACATCCCTTATGAGTAGAAAATTCTCAAGCATCACAAAAATTGTATTTATTATTTATCTACATTTTCTGTTTGTGTCAGAGAAAGAGAATCCAGTGTCTCTCCTCCTCCCTCTGTTTCACCTGCCCATTCAAAAATATCTATTTTTCATCACAGAGCCAAATTATCATATGCACAGCTCAGAGAAGGAAACAGTCGAATAAAAATGCACGCTGAACACTTAGCAACCTGGGGTGATTGAGGACTGCATTTTCTAGATTAGCTGTAACTAATCAGCTGTAACTGTCTTTTAAACAAAAAAGGTAGTTTTAAACAAAAAAAAAAAAAAGGAGTCAAATAGACTGCTGAAATAAAGCTACAGGAAACACTGCTTTTCCTTAACCCTCCAACTGTTGCTACTCCTATTTCTAGCCCTTCTCTTTTTCATAAGGGCTTTAAATTATATACTTCTAACACCTTCCTAATTTTCTGCTTTTTTCTTTTTAATTTCCTAAAGCTAAACTGGTTTTGGTCATATCCATCTGGCTTATATCATTATAACTGTCTGATTGGAATTACCTTCCCTATGGCTTTGCTCAGTCCATATATTACTTTGCCTCCAGGAATCTGCAATCTAGTATCCTCACCTTCCTTCTTTCTCAGGTTTTTTGGTTGTTTTGTTTGTGGTTTGTTTTTTGATTTGTTTTGTTTTGTTTTGTTTTTTTTTAAACTAGCTGATGAAACAGATTTAGGAATGATATTTTCTTATCATTTGAGAACTGAAGTTGGCTTTATCATAACCTCTCACTGAGTCTGCACACAAATGGCATCTTTACAGGCAACAATGAATGTAAATACACTTCTTAAGCACTCAAATCTCGTGCATAATAAAGCAAACAGAACATTGGGTTTGTTTGTTTTCTAAGTGAATGAAACATCTATAAAAATGACAGCAAATACGTGGAGCATATTTATGTAATTATGGCTTGAATGTCAGACAATAATGTAATCTATAGTATTTAAGTAAGGGAAAAAAATTCATTGACGTCAATGAACTTTAAATTAGGTTCATATTGTTTACTTGTTTTGTCTGCTCTGGTACCTAAGAAAGTACTTTTTCTTTTTCAAAGCAATAGGATCCTTCCTTCATAGGCTCCAATTCTGCATAGTATCAGCAGACTAAGCAGCTGACAGCATTTCTGAAACCATGATATTATACTGATTTCCGATGCAACTGAAAGTAGGCTGCATGAACAGAAGGATTTGTGCCGTAGATCACTTGTTTGCAAAGATAAAATTTTTTTTTCAACTAAACAGTGTGTTGCATGGTGGCTTTCTGGCCAATCAACCAAGCAAGCAATAAAACCCGAGAGTTTAAACTGATAATTTACTATGTATTTCTGCAAGACACAGACTGCAAGTTACAAATATTAATTGCCATTCACCATTTACCTATTTCCAGAAATCATAAGCAAAGTTCCACCAGCTGAATATAAAAAAGGACATGTACATGTATTGCCATTAGAAATGGAAACAACCTGTATAGACTCTTGGAGGCATAACTATATTTCATGGAGCATATAATTGTATTTGGTTGTTTACTAGACACAGAATGGCATGACAAATGAGGTGTGACACAGCAAGTCAACTTTAAAGTAAAACAAAACTCTTCTATTTCTGGATCTGCTGCTTTGGATTATGTCTAAAAAAACCACATCCATAGGAATGGAATGATAAAATATTCAATGCATTTGAAATGTCAAGGGTTGTGGCAGTTCAGCTATAGTTAAAGTGAGATGGAGGGAAGTTTGGCTTTCCAGCTACAGAACAGATTTTAGCCAGTTCCGCATGCCTAATTATAGTTTAGAAAAGCCTTCAAGAAGTTGAAAACAATTACAACAGTTTATGAAAACAGATTTCAAGTCATTTGTGTTCACTGATTTCGCAACATTGAAGGCTAGGGATTATTCTTAAACGTATTCATTTTGTAGAATCAGTTTATATATCAACAACACATGGTAACATTAGAGCTGAGAGAAACTCAGTTCTTAAGTACTGAAGTGGTATATTAGAGCAAAAAAATATCAGGAGCAAGAAACTAATTTTAGGTGTTTTAAATGATCTGGTAAAAAATTGTCTGTTATGTTTTTTAGATTCTTACAGAAACCATGACATACGTGAATACTACCTCCAAAATGTTTTTGCATGTGTCCCTCTGATAGTGGCATTAAGATCCAAGGTATTAAATTGAAACTATGACTACACTATTGTAAAACCAGTTTAGAACGACAATCATGCTTTAAGAAATCTTAAAGGTGCTTTAGGATAGCTTTACTATATTCCATTTGATCTGTGAATAGTGATCACGATTAAGGATTTCTCTTTCTGCTCCCTTGTTTCCTTGTATCCATATAAGCAAATATAGAACATTAAAAAAAAAAGAATATCAAAGCACAATACTGTCCTACTAATATAAAAATTCCACATTTTAAAGCTGTTATTTAATTATTAAGAGTGGTTGAATCTCTTAGAAGCTTACTTTCTGCCACGCTTCTGTGAAATTTGGCTTGGAGTCCTGACTGTAGGCAATAATACCTCTCTCTCATTATTAATAGTAGCATCTGTCATGGCTTAGCCCCAGTTGGCAACTTGGACCATGCAGCCACTCACTCACTACCCCCTCGGTGGGATGGGGGAAAGAATCAGAAGAGTAAAAGTGAGAAAAAATACTCATGGATTGAGAAAAAGACAGTTTAATAAGAAAAGTAAAAGCCATGCATGTAAGCAAAGCAAAACAAGGAATTCATTCACTGCTTCCCATTGTCAGGCAGGTGTTCAGCCATCTCCAGGAAAGCAGGGCTCCATCACATGTAACGGTTACTTGGGAAGACAAACGCCATCACTTAGAACATCCCCCCTTCCTTCATCTTCCCCCAGCTTTATATACTGAGCATGACATCATACGCCCTGGAATATTCCTTTGGTCAGTTGGGTTCCGCTGTGCCAGCTGTATTCCCTCCCAACTTCTTGTGCCCTTACAGCCCAGTCGCTGGTGGGGTGGTGTGAGAAGCAGAAAAGGCCTTGACTGCCTAGCAACAACTAAAACCATCAGTGTTTTACCAACACTATTTTCAACCTAAATCCTAAACATAGCACTGTACCAGCTGCTAGTAAGAAAGTCAACTCCATCCCAGCTGAAACCATGACAACATCCTAGGAAGTGCTTAACCAAAAGAATATTCAGTGAGTCAAAAGTGTTCTGTTGAGAAGTCTTGTGTCAAGACTCTGACCATACCGAAAAACTTGAAAACAGATCTCCCGGTTTTGCAAATAAGTCTCCTGGCCTTTGGGGAAGATAGGAACAGGCACACCTGTATGCGTGTCCCATATGCTCCAAAGTGGTTTTGGTTTTCTGTGTTTCTTTGTTTGTTTGTTTTTGTTTTGAGAATAAGGCCAAACTAGCAAGAGATCTCAGGGGAAAGTCAGATACATGTCAAAACTTTGGTTATTTTTATCTCTTCAATAGAAATGCAGACAATAACACCAGCAGAAATCTTATCACTCCACTTCCAAAATGTGCAAAGTAGTTATAGAGAAGATGGAGATTCCCTTCCCACAAGAATGGACACTGACAGGACAAAGGCAATGAGCACAGGTTGACTCAGGAAATTCTGTTTGCATATATATAAAAAAAAAAAATCTTCACCGTGAGAACAACTAAACATTGGGATGGGTATCCCAGAGGGGTGATGCAATCTTCCCTGCTGGAAATATTCAAGACTAAGGTCCTGCTTTCAATGGAAGGTTACGCTAGATGATCTCCAGAGGTCCCTTCCAGCCTGAACCTCCCTGTGATGTTAAGAAAGGCAACATCTGCTATCATCCAGGTTAATGAAGTTCTTTGTGGTGGTGGTGGTTTTTGTTTTGATGATTCAATAGTGACTAAACTACCACGGCTACAAGAAACCTCAAGAGTAATCTAGATCACAAACCTGTTTTAAGGCAGCATCAACTATACCTGTTACCATACTGATGATCAGAAGTATCATGGCTTAATCTTAAAAACCTTACTTGACCGATGCCTTGAGTGTAAGGAAGCTGTTATATTCCTTGTGCCTAACTTAAAGCTTTCTCACTGCAGTTTAAGCCTATTACTTCTTTTCCAGTCAACTATGGGCACAATTATTCTTTTCTTTTTCTTAATCAGTTTTGAACACATTCTATAATATCCTCTCTCTGTCTCTTCTTCAAGCTAAGAAAACCCCTTCATTCTGCATTTCCTGGTGCGTGCTGGACCTAGATGTTTAAAATAGAAAAGCTCACAATTCTCTCTATGGAGACAGCTATCATAAAAGACTTGGTGCTTAGTGCTTTCCTCCCCTCATTCCTTCACTGATATTGGGAATTGAGCACCTAAGTACTGCTGTGGAATTCTGCCCTAAATTTAGTAATTGTTCAATGCAATAATTGGATTTATTTGTTAACTCACCCTTTTGTCTTTGATGTTAGAACCTTGCAAAGGGATGTTTTCCTGCAGCAGAATTTGTTAGTTAGTTTTATCTGCATGTAATGTAGACAATCAAAGGTGGTTTAGGAAGACTTTGCATTCTGAAATAACTATGAACTTTTTAATGATAGGGAAACAAAGGGAAACTTTAATGAAATATTACTTGAGTTTTGTTTCAAAATTGTGGCCTTTTAAATAACCCGTACACAAATATATCTTATTTTCCATTCTTTTTATTGCTTGGGATTGGGAATAAGTGAAAAAGAAACCCCAACAGCTCATGATCATTCATATATGTAAACATTGTCTAATATAGTGTTAACAAGCCCAGGATAGAAATATTGCATTAAAGTACATTAAAGTACTAAAGGTTGCAAATGAGTTAATGTGCTGTAGAACTGAGCCTGAAATCAGAGCCCAAATGTAAATCCTTGCGGGATATTCATGGCTTTAAGCTCAATAACTATTAAAATTATTTCTAGGTATTTTAGCCTATCACTAATTCTAACCTTGTCTAATTTTTACTGTGCCATGCAGAAAGGTGCAGAAAGTATGACCTAGATTGAACAGTGCAAAGAGAAATAACACACAAGGGATACAGTGATGTTAATATCCTAACTAGAAAATGAAACAGTTAATCAGAGAAGAAACATATTTTCCTTCCATAATATAGAAATTACTCTAAGTACACACAGTAATGTCATCAATCCCTGTCTCTTCCATGGAGAAAAAGTTATTGGGTTATAGTGTTCAAAAATGATGATGTTTTTCCGTATTCAAGAGCAACATAGGGACATATCTATTAATTTTATTACAGATCAGAAATGGAGGCAGCACAAAGCAGACATTTCAATAAGATTAAAGGTCTGAGTTAAACTGACAAGAGACAAGAAAAACAGTTTAAAATGACACTGAATATTCCTGTATACCAATGTAAAATTTAAAATATATACCCACACAACAATTCTTCATTTCTTGCTTTTGTAATCTAACAAAAACTGCTTGCATTATATAAACAATATTCTTGTTTATGGAGGATTACAAAAATCCTTTAAAAATGTGGCAAATATATAAAAAAAGACCGTTTATTAAAGTGTAGACAGCTGCTAGATATTATTTGCGGTGTGTTTATCAAACTGGTAACCCACATATATTTGCTGTCCATTGGAGAACACTCTTGCAGCTTATCTTTAGAAAAATTATCAAATATATCTCTGTCCCAGCACATAGCTTGTCCTGTGTCAAGATAATTATCTTGGGCGTCCATTCCTGCAAACTGATGAATATTTGATGCAAGTTGATGCAGATTTGAATGAAACTTGACAATATTCATGGAAAACAGAAAATATTTTCTTCTTAATGATACATTAACAATAGGTGGGAGGATAATTTCCTATTGCCAATTGTCACACAGCAAAACATACCAGTACTATATTGTTAATATTGAAGTCTATGGTCTATACACAACAGATTAAGTCAGAGCAATATCTGCAGATCAAATCAGAGTAACCGTTCCCAGATCACTGTTTTGCTTCTCTTCTGAGATTGTTGCTGGAAGTCAAAATCCTAAAGCAATTACAGTAAAAAGAGTACAAACCAAAAAGAAGTTCTTATATAGTAGGTGGAAAGAAGAGCTAATAATAATAAAAAAAAAAACCACCAAAACAAAAAAAAAAGCCAAACCAAAACAAACCCCACTGAAATTACCTATCTCCGTTGCATTATGGCAAATGCTCAAAGTTGTAGCTTGTCAATATTTCCCTTCTGCAGTGTGCTGTGCTGTACCAATAATACTACTTTAAAGCCTGTTCCAACCGAGATTTCTGTAAAAGGCAAATGAACATTAGATGACATTCTTCAGTTCTGATAAGCTATCTAATTCTCAGTTTGACCATTACACATAAGCCGTCACCCCCTTTCCATCCCCCTGCCCCTCACTCCTTGTTTCTCAGACCAAGATTTTAACTCATTTTCTTCCCTTAAAACCAGCATACCCAGAATGAGCAACAAAATATTACAAACGAGCATAAAAACAGACCAGTATATTCTTGAAATTCCCATATTAATATATTAGAAAACTCTAAGGCAAAATTTCTCAACTGGTGGTATGGTTAAGTGAAATCTTACAGCATGTTTTTGCAATAAGAAGGCAGGGATAATGCTTGAAGATGTACCATATCTTGCTTTCTTGAAAAAAGGTCAGCATTCAGAAATTTGAGAACAGTTCTGATGATAATCATGATTCAGTGCTTATAAAGTAATATTTTCTTATCTGCTAAAACTTGTTATGTTTTAGACAGATAAAATCTAATTTTTTAAGAACCTTAGACAACTCTTTTCAATTTTAAATTCAGAGCGTTAAGTTTCAGTCACTATGAACAAATTCCTTCCAATGAGACCACATCACATCTAAGCTATTTGTGTAGAATTAGGATACCAGTCTGTATGTTTAATACCTTCCAGAGGGGAAGCAGAAAATAGGGGACATGGAAAGGTCTCCAAAGAGATTGTTTTCCAAGTCATCCAATATAGTAATCAGGATGGAAGTCTCTTGCTATACACTTGAAATCATTCAAATATTATGCCTCCATTACCCTTCCTAGGGTAATAATTTGAATAATGGAAAAATCACAATGTCATAGAAGCAAATGCAGAGCTGGAGCATATTCAGACACAGAAACTGACATTTGGCTAGAAAACAAGCAGTACTGAAACTCGGTAAGAAATGCCAGCAATGACTGTCAAGACTTGTAGGGAGGAATCCTTTATGTAATTAGAAACAAATAGTCCCCATATATTCTGCATATCTCAGCAAGAGATGCTGGCCAGAAGCAAGTTCCAAAATGCCTTTGATCAGCCAGTGATGTTACAAAGATTCACACTATTAAAATAACAATTTAAAAAAAAAAAAGCGCAGCTTGTTAAAATTGCTCTTCATGATCAGAAGGTGAAAAGGGGTTAGGGAGAAAGAGAAAGGAAAATAAGGTAAACCGGAGCACAATGAAATGACTTATTGGTCCAGCAGTTGTCCCCCAGTGAAAAATTACACTGTTGTAGATCCTCAGTTACCATATAGATGAAAACCCCCACATATTTAATAATCATTAACACATTTTCACAATCTCAATATACTAGTCAAATCAATGATTGATTCTCCCTTCCCCAAGCTGAACATACTCTGTGACAGTAAGCTTTTTTGCTGACTCACTTCTGCTGCTCTTAATGCACGCACTGAGGAAAAGTAGCTAATCTCTGGATCTAGCCATCCTGTGATCCTCCAGGAACTGTTGCTTGGAGGTAGCATATTAGCAAGTTGCATTGAAAATGCTTTTTCCCCCTCTCTTGTGTCCAAAAATCCTTACAGGGCAAAGATACACAGTGAGAATGAAACAGAACTTCATCACCTGACAAAGACAATAAGAATACTCCCAAACTGATCATATCTTTTAAGATGTTTAGAGACAAGTATAGGAAACTTGGAAGGAGGGATAGTAACTTTCATGAAAAAAAAACAAACAAACCATAAGCTGCCCTAATTTTGTGTCTTCTACTTGTCTTCTGCTTTATGAATCACAATTTTTGATCAAAGATTAGAATAATTAGTGATCAATCGCTATTAAAACCAAATCATTGCTCGTAAGAGCGCTGGGTAAAGAATGCAAAAAATATTCTGATTTTCACGTATCTTTCTATCCAAAAGTATTTTAATTTAAGGACTCTTTGGCTTTGTTTTTAAACCCAATATTTTACTTTTGAGTTGCATTTCATGGTCTTGAACTCTCATCATATGAATTGTATCAGTGCGGCACATATACCATTAGTATATTATATGTAAGCTTATTATATATGCAGTATTAATATTGCGTGTATATTACTCTAATATGTCATTCGCCAAGGGACAGATCTGCTGCAAGTATGTCTGCAAGGGAGTGGAGGTTCACGGCAAAAAAAAGGGCTTTTTCCGTGGAGCCGGGTAAAGGCAAGGAGAGCACAGGCAGCCTGTGACAGCTGGCAGCTCGCATGAGAGTTGTTGACGAGATGGCCGTAATGACATCCCCCCCTATTCCCACAAAAGGCATCCCTATCAGCAGTCATTTATCAGCAGTCCTGGCAAACGGGGGAGGTCCCAGTTGACTGGCATCTAAGAAATGTGACGCCCATCCACAAGAAGGGCTGGAAGGAGGATCCCAGGAACTACAGGCCTGTCAGTCTGACCTCAGTGCCTGGGAAGGTTATGGAACAGATCATCCCGAGTGCCATTACGTGGGTCATGAAGGACAACCAGGCAATCAGGCCCAGTCAGCTGAGTTCATGAAAGGCATATTCTGCTTGACAAACCTGATCTCCTTCTATGACAAGGTGACCCTCTTGGTGAATGAGGGAATGGCTGTGGGTGTTGTTTACCTGGACTTTAGTAAGGTCTTTGATATGTTTTCCCACAGCATTCTCCTGGAGAAACTAGCTGTTCATGGCTTGGACAGGAGTACTCTTCGCTGGGTGAAAAAACTGGCTGGAAGGCCGGGCCAAGAGAGTGATGGGGAATGGAGTTAAATCCAGTTGGTGGCCAGTCATGAGTGGTGTTCCCCAGGGCTTGGTATTGGGGCCAGTTCTCTTTAATATCTTTATGAATGGTCTGGATGAAGGGATTGAGTGCACCCTCGATAAGTTTGCAGACAACACCAAGTTAGGTAGGAATGTCGACCTGCTTGAGGGTAGAAAGGTGTTGCAGAGGGATCTGGACAGGCTGGATCGATGGGCCAAGGCCAATGGTATGAGGTTCAAGAAGGCCAAGTGCTGGGTCCTGCACTTGGGTCGCAACAACCCCATGCAGCGTTACAAGCTTGGGGAAGAGTGGCTGGAGAGCTGCCTGGCAGAAAAGGACTTGGGGGTGTTGGTCAACAGCTGGCTGAATATGAGCCGGCAAGTGTGCCCAGGTGGCCAAGAAGGCCAACAGCATCCTGGCCTGTATTAGGAACAGGGTGATGAGTAGGACTAGGGAAGTGATCATCCCCCTGTACCCAGCACTGGTGAGGCCCCACTTTGAGTACTGTGTCTAGTTTTAGGCCCCTCACTACAAGAAAGATGTTGAGGTGCCGAAGCGTGTCCAGAGAAGGGCAAAGAAGCTGGTGAGGGGTCTGGAGAATAAATCTTATGAGGAGCAACTGAGGGAGCTGGGGTTGTTTAGCCTGGAGAAAAGGAGGCTGAGGGGAGACCTTACTGCTTTCTACAACTACCTGAAAGGAGGTTGTAGAGAGGTGGGGATCGGTCTCTTCTCCCAAGTAACAGGTGATAGGACAAGAGGAAATGACCTCAAGTTGCTCCAGGGGAAGTTTAGGATGGATATTAGGAAAGATTTCTTCATCAAAAGGGTCATCAAACATGGGAACAGGCTGCCCAAGGAAATGGTTGAGGCACCACCCCTGGAGGTATTTAAAAGACGGGTAGACATAGTGCTTAGAGATATGGTTTAGTGATGATTTTTGTCAGAGTTAGGTTGATGGTTGGACTGGATGATCTGAAAGGTCCCTACTACCTAGATGATTCTATGATTCAATGATTCTGTGTACAATATTACTCATTCATCTCTTTTAATCAGTAAAAGTGTAAAAAAGTAAATTATAACAATTAAGTATATCTCCTTTAGTCCGGCTTTGCTACCCACCCCGGTTAACTAATCACTTGGTAGCTGAGCGAACTACTTAAAAAAACCATGTCATTAAAGAAATTAAGTCACAAGAGAAAAAATACTGTCTTTGTTCATACACGCAACTTCATTTGAGATTGCTGGAAGTTACCTGGTAATAACTAAAGGTAACCTTCAACCCATCTGTCTCACATGTCATCCTGTTCCGGCATATTAAAATTTATGAAATTCATTCTACTGTTTCACTGGGATTAGGTCTATAAATACCACTTTACTTCATAGTATCTATCTGATAAACTCACAGCTACATGAAGACTCCTGGATGCTTCCTGAAAAGCTGGTGAGCTATCATGTGCAAAGCAAATTATTTGGATGATCAATTAATCAGCATTGCATAGTGGTACAATAGACATTGAATTTGTCACCTGAAGTTCAAGAAAAAGATAGTTATCTTTTTGACCAAAAAAAATACAGATACAGAACAACAAAACATAGTTCCAGCCCAGAGGCTGCAAAGAAGGAAGGAAAAGACATAATGCTACAACTTGTCCATCCATAAAACACCCAGAACAAAATTGCTTCTGTGGACAAAATTAATTAGTGCATATTTTGGTGAAAATTACTTTTCTTTTAATTACCAATAGTAAATCCATTCTCGGTTTTTATGAAGATGTGATGTATTTTGTATTATGAAACCCAGCTCTCATTTCTGGAGTTTCTTCTAAAGTTTCATATCAGTCATACTGCATTTAATAATTTTCCTTCTCTGCCCTGATTGATATTGTCTTTGTACGCTAAACTCCACAAAACACATCATTACTAATAAACAGGCCAGAACCTGGAAGCAAAGAAATCTGTAGCATTCAACACAACAGAAGGATGTGACACATATCCCACTGTCAGAATATTCATTAAAGCTTGTGTCATGGTTTGGGCTGGGCTGGCCACTAAAACGAACGAACGACAGATCCTTTCTAACTTCTTTCCCAAGTGAGAGAAGAGTGAGAGAAAAAGAGAATTACGAGTTTAAAGAATCTCAACTATTTTAATGAAATATTAACCATGAAATAATAATTAGAGAAATATAATATTAATAAGAAAATAATGAAAATAACACAATATATATAAAACCTTTTCGATATATAATGTCAAAATACCAACAGGTACCTGATTTTTCAGTGAATGGTAAAATAGGGCTTTCAATGCTTTTAACTTCATCCATCATAAATATAACTAACTGCTATTTATTTATTTTTAAAGTTTCCATTTTCTCCAAAGAACACTGATTAACATTTTGAACAAGTCTGCCTTACACACAAACAGCAATACTGAGCATAGAAAATATTATTATCTTACACTAATGAAAGCCTTTTCCCCACTGTGCTTTAGCTTACCAGAATCAATCATTGCTTTATTTTGATCACTGTCTTTATAAATACAAAATACATGCAACTATTGACCCTGGACAGCAAAAAATAAAACATCAACTCATGAGAAGCAATGCAAATGACCCTATAATTTAGAAATCTTTAAAAAGATCAGAAGAAAGCACATTTAATAAGTGAGGTGGTTGAATCACTAGAGAGTTGGGTAGCTGAATGGTTTCTAGCCTTCATTTAACATGGATGAAGCTAGACACAATGTTGAAACTTTAACAATCCCAACTAACATAATGAGAAACAAGATTGTCTCATGTTATATTCATGTTATTCTGTTTAATGAAAAAACTCATACATTAGGAAGGGATCTGCAAGACTGGTACTACTCACTCTCAAGGCTTCTTGAGTAGGCTGCAGGTAAAGAAACGATTACACACACACACACCCCCCCCAAATAGGGCTTCTTTTTTCATTATTTATTTTTCCAAAGGTTTGTGTGTAAATGCATCACATACTGAAAAAAATCAGAAAATATAACCTGAAATTGTTCATAAGGTATAAATGGTTTAAAAAATAAGAGGAAATTTCTGGATGTTCTTCTAAAATAAATATCTCAACAGTAGTTTCCATCAACCATCTGCTGTTCCACATAATATTAAATATTTGAAACCAAATCTATTTGCCATATACCATTTAAGGAATTTGACCCAAGAGTTCCAGATACTTAATACATTCCAAAGTTGTTACCAATAAAATGAATAAGATTCAGTTAAAAGTATATCAAATATGTTAGACATTCCTTCTGCAATCAGAACAAGAAGAAGTTGTATTTCTTCTGAAGTAGTTTGTCTTCCTTCTCCAGGGTCATGCATAAGATTTTTCTACAACTGTTTTGGTAATGACAGTCTTTATAGTCCTTGCAAAACTAAATCATTTTGTGGATTTATTGTTCTTCTGAAGTGTCTGTTGCTCATGAAAACTAAAGGTAATTTCCACTCGTAATAAAATTCACTATAAAAATACATTAGATGTCATTCATGTTCCAAGGTAAGAGCCAACATCCAAGTTCCAGCACTGTCTCATGTAAACTTTCTTGCTGCTCCTTCTGTGGCTTCAGATACCATGCAGTTTGAGACAAGACCCTGACAAAGAGAAGCAGACTATTAATGTTTACTGTTATGGCAACTTCTATGAGCTTTTATTCTTAAAACAACAACAAAAACCACAAACAACAAAAAAATGGTCACCCCAATTAATTTAAGAGCATTTTCAGCACCTGCTGAAGGTGATATTCTATTTTGAGGTAACATTGGTGGGATTCAGTTGCCTGAATAGTAATACCCAAGTGCCTTTTTAGACACCCTAACGTAATTGAGCATATTCACATTAGACTGACAAGAACTATACTTTCAAGAGGAAATATCTTTCTTTCTTCAGGATAACCTACCTGGCCTTCAGTTATTCCAGAATGGTGCAAGCTGTTTGTTCTATCTGTCAGCCCCATTCAGATGTCTCAGAAGTTTGTCACTAGAAATCCAATATCTCAGTGAAATATTTTTTTTTTAAATCTTCATGAAAATATATATTTTTAAAAGTCTTTGAAACAGATAAAAAGGAACCTTGAACAATTTAAAATATTAACTAGCCAAATATTAGACCTCAACTGAAATGCATTTAATGAAAAAAAAGGTTGGAGAGTATTAAATGGAGATAGATTTCACATTTTCATTCCTTGCAGTTTTTATTATATATTAGCATCAGAAATAAGAAAGGAGAAAGTAAAACTTTAGGCTGTGCAATTCCAGTTGTTCAAAACTGAGAAATTTTGTTCTTGCTATTCTACAGCATTCTCTCTGAGCCAATGGCTTTCTGAGGAAGTCATAATATTGCATCTTCCAAGCTGTACACCTGAAAATAGAATTTTCTGTTAGTATTTCAATGCTTCACACACTTTCATATACTTCATTTATCTCACTCCCATACTTTCACCTGTATATTTTTTTACCTTTCCCACTGTTTTCATGCAAGTAGAAGAGCTGCTGTGAGAATTCTGAATAAGTAAGCCCAATAAGGATGAAAAAAAGTCCCTTTATGGCACCGAGTGGGATGCAATAAAAGATTACAACATGTAAAACCAAAGTAAAGACTGGAGAAAAGCTGATGACATGGATTTGAAAAATGTATATTTAAGACTAACAGAGATTAGGACAGCTTTATCTTTACTGCAGCTTTATTAACTTCACTGAGGTTACATCAGAGACTTAGCTATTGTAACACAAAGAACTCACATTTATTACTTTTTAAAGATTTGGGTTTTTTAAAAGTGTCATTGTTTTTTATCCTACTGTGACTGTTAGCCCTGAAAGATGAATCCTTGTGGGAATCTACCAGTGATCCATCTACACAACACTGCTTCAGCATGAATCATCCTTAAACGGATAACTCACACTGCTGTCTAGAATTTAGTAGTTTCTTTTTCACCTTTGCTGCTATGATAAAGTAGCTAAATAAATGAAGCAATTTATCCTTTCATAACTTCATGACAAACTCTTTTGCCTTTTTCTGAATCCCCACAATTAGAGAAAGAAAATACTGACAACAAGATTACTAAAATTCAATACAATATTCCAGGTACAACTGAAAATGAGCAGCGTAAATGAAGCATAAATGCAAAACTTTTTGCTCTCTATTCAAGTCTTCAGTTTCAGCTGACAATGAAAAGGAAGCTTCCAACCAGTATAAACATGGAATTCTTCCAAAGCCTTCCAATAGCATCAACAAGCACATCAATAGCAGAGATAAATAAGTTATTACCCCACTCTACTCAGCACTTGTCAGGCCACACCTGGAATACCGGGTTCAGTTTTGGTCCCTGCTCTACAAAAAAGATGTGGACAGGCTGGGGAGGGTACAGAGAAGGGCCACAAAGGTGACCCAAGGACTGGGAAGCCTGGCACATGAGGAAAGGCTGAGAGAACTCGGTTTGTTCAACTTTGAGAAAGGAAGGCTTAGGGAAGACCTTATTTGCATGTTCCAGTATTTAAAGGGTGACTACAAAGAAGATGGAGACTCCCTTTTTGCAAGGAGTCACATAGAAAAGACAAGGGGTAATGGGTACAAGTTACTCCAGGGGAGACTGCAATTGGACTCAAGAGGAAAATTTTTCACGACAAGAACAATCAGCCATTGGAATAATCTCTCCAAGGAAGTGGTGGATTCCCCATCACTGGACACTTTTAAGATTCAGGTGGAGAGGGTGCAGGCCCATTTTGTCTAGACCATGCTTTTACAAAGACAGGTTGGACCAGATGATTCTTGGGGTCCCTTCCAACCTGGTATTCAATGATTCTATGATTCTATGATGCTATGAACTATACCACCACTTCAGAAACAGAGCATGATCATTTAATGGAAAGGTTTTTGAGGCATGGTTGCAAGACCAATCTCCATGGTGTGGAGACCCCAAATAGTATTGTTTAAAGGCCACTTGAACAGAAAAACAATGATACTTAATCATTGTACAAGCACTAGTAAATACAATATAAACAGAAATTGTCTATACCTTTCTCTTTCTTCCATTTCCAATTCAAGGAATGTGTCCTGATTACATATCCACATAGTCTTCTAAACATATTACGGTAAAAAATTGTGGGATATACATCGTACATATGCAGTCCACACAGTGGATCTTTCACAGGTTTGTTCTTCGCACTTCTGTTTGCAGAGAGGAATCTCCATAAATAAATATTTTCTAGAATGGAATTATATTACAAAAATCTTTAGCTCATTTAAATTCAGAACCATATCCTAACACTTCAAGCCTGCAGATGTTTAGTTTTGAAATGTAGCCATTTGCCCATATAGTGTGATCAGTTTACATATGTTGTTATAGTTTAGTCATTGTTTAAGTTGATGTCTGACACAAATGAATCTTTTTTACCCCTCTAACATTTAAACTTTCTTTTTTACTATTTATATGATAATGCCATCATGACAAGAGCATTCTCTGCTCATGCAATCCTTTCCTTTTGTGGTGCTTTGAGAAGCGTTAACATCACTTGCATTTTTCTCTTTTTATGTGAAGATTGAATATCCAGCTGTTACCTTAATTAAGTCTGCCACAGGCAAGGATCTGGCTTTATGTACCTGCGGAGAAAACTTTCATGGTGTTTTAATGACTAGCTATAGATTGAGCAAAGTGACTCAAGAGCTAATGCAAGCAAAAGCTTAGCTCAAATGAGTGCCAGAGCTGTCAATTTCCAATTAGGAGACTTGTTTGTCTCTCATGACAGTGAACCACCACAAATTACATGCTTTAGCACTGTTGGTTAATCTTTTGCCACCTGACAGATGGAAGTAAATCAGTTGACTTATGTTAATCACTTCCAGGAAGTGAGAATTATTTAAATCTTGGCACAGTTTTGCATCTGTGAGGACAGCATTAGGAGAGATCACAACAGAAACCCATTATTTATAGATAAGGTGTCATCTGAAGTGTGTGTGTGGGGTGGAATGAGTGGCAGGGAATATGGGGAAAATGAAAGGCATTATTCAACCCTTTCTCAAAAGCTCTCCCACTTGAGGAGAAATCTTCTAATTGTTCATATCTTGCATATTTTATTTTTTTTACAAAGCTGAATAGAATTTTCATCAAAGTCAAGTTGTTATCATGTGTATGTAAATAGTAGAAATGCGAACAGGTCTCCTGAAGAGATGTTTGACAGTTTATACCTAGTAAAAGTATCAGTGAGTAATAATTAAATACACCTCTACTAAAAATAAGAAAATAAATTTGGGAATACCAAAAAAATTTGGGATGAATTCTATGGGGAAAAATGGAGAATAAGTTTCTTGATAAAAAAAAAAAAGACTAAATAATATTTGAAAACTTGTGAAACATCTGTTAAGACCTATGACATGTAGCTCTAAAAAGCCAAGCTGATGGCATGACCTTGGACTAGAGCCTGGCAACATGTGCCAACATAAGAGCAAACTGCATTTCAAAGCACGAGAAGATTGACTTCCAGTTTGCTTTCTGAAATTATCCCTGTTTAATGCAATTGCATAATAATTTAGAGAATAGTTTGGATTTCCATGGTACCTTGTTGTTCTCCTAGTGACTGCCCTTTCCGCAGGATTAATGCTGCCATAATTGCAGTCAGTTAGTTGATTTGGGATTTCAAACGCTTTTATTTAGTTCAAAATCACATGTGATGTCATGTAATTTAGGAAAAGAGATAATAGAATAATTATTTAAATTCTTTTGCTTTTTAACTCAAAATTCAAACTTCTAGAGTTCATATCAGGACTTCAAAATTTGGTAAGGAAAAATGCTTCAGGATAGAAAAGAACCTTTTTTGGGAAATGCCGACAAGGAGTGCATCAGAGGCATATTTTTTATTGTAAAAATAGAAAAAATAGTTCTATAGTTATAGAACGCAGTTTGCTATTTAGATTACAGGCAAGTAAGCAGGTGTCATTTTACCACTGATCATTAATTTGACGTCCTAGTGTTCATGAAGGATGATACAGTCTTAAACTTCACAGTCCCATTTTATCATTTTCCTACTTACTCATACATTTACTCTCTCCATTTCCCCTATGGTCTTACAAACAGAGCTCCACTTCGCTGAGATTGCAGGATAGAGGTACTCAGGGGCTGGAATAAGATTAAATGGACATTAAAAAATTCAAAACCTCTCCTGAACATTTCTAAGTTGTTTTAATACACTTATCTTTCTTATTTGTCTCCCTTTGGAGAACGTTCTTTTCTGTCCTTCATGGCTCTCAATGCTTTTCATAGGCTTCAGAAATCCTTGTGCATATAGGCAGCATTTTCGGGACTGGTAATTAAAAAGATAGCATTACTGCATTCTGAATATGAAATTATACTAAGAACTCTTAGACTGCACCCCACCCTGTGTTTTTTTCCTGACAACATTTACAATCATCTTCAAAAATAATTCATTTTACTCTGGCTCACAAGTCTAACTTGCTTGTTTTCCTTCTTCTACATAGTGATTTTGTACTGTGTGCTGATTGATCCGCTTTCAGAATCACACCGGGTTAATTATCATTCATGCTTGCAACAGCCAGCGCACATTCCACTTGAATGGGCAGAGGGGATTCTGCAGTGCTGTTTAACCAAATGAACAGGCCACAGAAAATCACGGTGCTAAATATCACTTCCCAGGTAATTAACTGTGTCTTGGGTGCTCCCTGTCAACCTTCTTTCACATTTTGTTGATGTTTTCATTGCATGCAGAAGGCTGTGTCTTTAAAATGTAATATATAAAATTGTGTTTTACGGTATTGTTTACACACACAGAAACACACATATATATAAAAGGCTGTTCATTGGCTTTCTGCCTATACAGATGATTTTTTTTTCCTGGCATATAATATATGTAAACACTTAAAGATCTCACATTCTGTTAGGGATAATAGAGGATGGTCTGAATGAGACACGAAGGAAAAATACTAGTTGAACCAAACCCAGTATACGTGCCGAGAAAAAGGACCTCAGTACAGTTGCTGCAAAAGCTATGTGTGTACCCATGAGAACCTGACCTTCGAAGAAGAAGATAACAAGAAGGGAGTACAACAGTGTAGTCGAGTATCAGACAGGCTTCGCAATAAAGCTGAGTTAACTTTTTTTCCCCCCTTTGTGTGAGCTCTGGTTTGTACCTTGGAATCTTTAAAAAAGAACCAGTTACACACATTCAGAGAAATTAGAGTTAAAAGTGAATAACAAAGTTAGGAAATAAACTTATTTATGACATTGTTGGACCTCAATCTGTCCAAAAGCTTACTGCTCTATGTAAGCATATACAGCTCATTGTATTTCAATCAACGCACATACAAAATACGTGTAACACTATTTTTTGAATATGCTACAGTTGGTCCCCTGAAGTTAAACACAAAATTCCTCAAGCTGTAAAGAATTCATCAAAATTTCCTTCTCTACATTTGAAAAGATTTCACTGGTTAAAAGGTAATATCTTGTTGTATTTTTTTCCTTCCCACGCATCGAAATTCCTGTCTGCTCTGCCATATTTTCCAAACAAGTTGTGTTGAACTATTACAGATATCCATATCTTATTTATGTCCTTAAATTACAGCTCTAGTAGTATAGAGAGCTTAGCAGGAAAGAGAACACAAATATCCACCAGTACTGAGCTTTCAGGTGGGGTCATTATATGGCATTCTGCTGCATTACATTCACCTTATAAAGCTGCCTTTTTTTACGTATGTAAGTGAATATCTCAGTGGAATATCTGCATATTGTGATTTGCGAGTAATTGGGGGAAAAAAAATAGCTAAACTGAGACACTGGAAGTCTGCCAGAGTGAGAACTATAAAATGACTGAAGTAAAATAAATAAATGAAATGAAAACCAAGACATCACCTTATTAACATGAATAATGCCGTTATAAAACATAATACAAGGGGTTTCTGTGTGTTTATGGAAGTAAAACCATCTTGTGTGTTCTATTTTTTCCACTTTATTAATAAGGCTATTTGAATATCCAATGGGTGTACATACTAATATTTTATGAGTATGAATTTTGAGTTTTTAGTCATTTCTTTCAATATACATGTAATAAAGTACAGCCTTTAATCATTAGAATGTTTATGTCATAGGAAGCTATAGATGGGGCAAACAAGTCCTGTCAAAAATAATGGAAAAACAGGGGAAATAGTGGAAACTATGATATAATTTCAGCTTGATTTTCTCAAAGAAAATTTGCTTGTCTTAAACAAAAAGGGAATTTAGTTTCCTGGAAAGTAAAATTCACCTGTAAGTAATTCATGAAGAGCAGAAGCTAAAAGTTTCAAGACTGACAAGCCTAGAAATTGACAAGCCTTGGATGAGGCTTTGAGCAGCCTGATCTAGTGGGAGGTGTCCCTGCCCATGGCAGGGGTGTTGGAACTAGATGGTCTTTAAGGTCCCTTCCAACCCAAACCATTCTGTGATTCTGTGTGATTCTGGGTGATTCTGTAACATATATGAAACTTCTAAAGGGACTGAAACTCAGAATATACTTTAAAAAATTGTTATTGATGAATGCAAATGCAATACTTTCACTTATAAATAGAAGTATAGAGACTCACATATAAAAATGAGACTTGGAAAACAAAGTTTAAAATAATAGACTTTGGGTCTTCCACTCTCTACATTGAGTATGAATTTCTACCCTTATAAAAAAAACCTTGAAACAAAGCAATAAACCGTAATTCAGGAAATTGGAAAATTTGTATTTCTGTACGTAGGAAATTTAAAGAACACATATGAGTACACAGATGAATATATAGCACTTACAGTATGTTTGGGGGGAAAAAATAAGGAAGAGCATTATCAAACATTTGATAATGCTTATTAATTATTTGTTGAAATGGTAACTGTTGGATGAAAAGCTGAGAAATATCTGAGGTTCTTGGTCACAGTTTAAACCAAAGACTACAGTCGGATTCCCACAGCATTTGATAGAATCATAGAATCACAGAATGGTTAGAGTTGGAAGGGACCTCAAAGATCACCTAGTTCCAACCCCCCTGCCATGGGCAGGGACACCTCCCACTAGACCAGGCTGCTCAAAGCCCCATCCAGCCTGGCCTTGAACACTTCCAGGGATGGGGCATCCACAGCTTCTCTGTGCAACCTGTTCCAGTGCCTCACCACCCTCACAGTAAAGAATTTCTTCCTAATATCCAATCTAAATCTACCCTCTTTCAGTTAAAAACCATTACCCCTCATCCTATGCTACACTCCCTGATAATGAGTCTCTCACCATCTTTCCTGTAGGTCGCCCCTTAAGTACTGGAAGGCTGCTATAAGGTGTCCCTGACCCTTCTTTTCTCCAGGCTGAACAACTCCAACTCTCTCAGCCTGCTTTCATAGGAGAGGTGCTTCAGCACCCTGATCATTTCTGTGGCCCTCTTCTGGACCCATTCCAACAGGTCCATGTCCTTCTTATGTTGGGGAGTCTGAAGCTGGACGCAGTACTCCAGGTGGGGTCTCACCAGAGCAGAGTAGAGGGGCAGAATCACCTCTCTTGACCTACTGGCCAGACTTGTTTTGATGCAGCCCAGGATACAGCTGGCTTTCTGGGCTGCAAGTGCACATTGCCGGATCTTGATAAGTGGAAATTCACAGAATCCATGTCAACTCTTGTTGAAATTAATGGCTTGTCAGCAAATGAAGAATTTTAGACTAGCATTGCAGTGAAGAAGGTGAATATATTGTGAACAAGCTTTTAAGTCAAGTCAGCTGTTTTCCAACTTAGCTGTTTCCCATTTCATGAGAAATGAGTTTAAACTTTGTTTGATTTTGATCTCCATATGGAGAAAAGTACAACATCAAGTAGAGCACCACAGAGATCAGTACTGGGACTTATTTTTATAATTTAATAGTTTCATTAAGAGTACACTGGAAGAGATGAAGTCAACCTATTATTATTANAGTAATCACAGTATCCGCAATATTATTAATAATAATAATAATTATTATTATTATTATTATTATTATTATTATTGTTTTCACAGACAGATATGAAAGAAAACAAACACTAAGACAGCAGGTCAAACCTAAACACATATTTGGGTATTTTGGAATAGAAGCTTGTTTTCAATGCGATTGCTTTAATATTAAATAAAGAGCAGTTGTATACCAGGAGACAGCTAATAAACACAGGCCTTATAAATATTCCTTGACAGCAATGTATGAAAACAAGATGAAGAAACACCTATGGTGCGTGAAGCTAAATAAGAATTTGCTGTATTATTATGTCTGAATAAAGAGACAGTTAACAAATAACTGGGAAGGTCACAAACTAGAGAAGCATTACTTTTTCTGCACATGCAAAATCAGATATGGCTGCATTTAAAATAAATTTTAATCGTAAATAAAAGAACACCAAAACCAGAAGAGTCTGATTTCGCTTTATACTAGAGAATAGCCAAATGTAAGGGGATATGATGATTTTTTCATAAATACATTCAGCAATCTACTGTTGTTTCAAGACAATCACAGAAAACCAAGGCGACAAAGCTCATTTAATCTCTCTCCTTCTTTGCCAAGACCTATACCAATGTCATTCTTAAAGGAATATTTCTAAGACTGTTCCAAGGATATTATAAGACTGTTACAAGGTTTGGATCTCTATAATCTCCTTCAGCAATCTATTTTAACACTTTGTTCTTTAATAATGGAATGCTTTCTGCATGTCTTCTCTGAATATTTCTTGCTAAAATTTAGACTCAATATGCTAAAATTTAGACTCAATACTTCTCTTCCTATTTGTCAGGGCCACAATAGAAATTCTTCCAATTTTTTGGATCAGAACAGTGCAATATTTTTACATATTTGAGGAACACTTGGGCAATGTGAGGGAAGAAGGAAAGGAGAGAGATGGAAGGACACTCAACTCTTCTTTAAGATAAATAATTTCAATTTATTCAGATGTCTCCTTATAAGCCATTTTATTAAATACCTAATTATATTTTTGGTTCTGACCAAGACTTTTCAGTGTTATGTACCTTTCTTGAGATGCATATTCTGTAAATAGCAGCCCACACCTGTGTTGGCATTAGTAGAATAAATACTTCCACAGAACACTTACAGGTTGTAAAACTCAATTTCATATACAGCTAAATTGTCAGAATTGCTGCTTGTCATATTTTGGCCCATACAAATTAGCATTTTCCAAAACAATTCTCAAGGACACAAAAGGAAAATTCCCAATAGGCATTCTAGATCGAATCATCCTTTTCTGAAAGGTAAGAAGTGGTATAATGGTGTGATATTAGCCATTCTCTGCCCATTGTTTTTCATGACAGAGTCCCTGGCATATTTAATTTACTAGAACACACTTAGCCTGACCAGTGTTGAGACAAGTGAAAGGATTACTACATTTCTTGAATAGATGGAAGTATTGCCTTTTACATATATAGCAAATATAGGCTTGACATTATTGGGTTATATCCGTCTTATATCCTTTTTTAGCTCTTCCATCTTTTTCTTAAAAGTGTTCTTACTTATGGAACTGACAAATTAGAGAAGAGACCTTAAAAAAACAATGAAGTGCAAGTTTATTTCTAATTTTAACCCAGGCTTCAACATACCTGATGGTACAAACCACCTTTCTGTTGCCTTGAATTTAATAAACATACTGTCTATTCCATCATTCAGTTCCTTAACAAAATAACTCAATATTATTGGATCCAGGACAAATTTCCTGCAGATTTTTACTTGGTACATCCATTATTTTCATCATTCAGAATAATGTGTCAAGTCATTTAGAAACTAAAAATATGTAAATGTCTACAAAAGTTTGGCTAGTAACTATTTTGGGAAAGAAAAAAAAAAAAGAATGGACTTCTATTCCTCTTGTGAAATGTTAGGGGAATAGAATGTGTTAAATGACTTCCTAGGGCCCTGTTCGCACCTATTCTCTATTTATTTATGCCTCAGATAACCCAGAGGTATTTAAACAAATCAGAATTTCCAGTACTGTGATGCTGAACACTACATCTGAAGCTGATAAAACAACAACCTGTAGTGTTTTTATGGATGTATTGTGTCCTATGCTCTTTTGGGACCCTGGGACTAGAGAGGTCAGAAAGGATCCACTGTTAGACCAGCCTAGACAGTGACAAACTGGGAATAAAGGTTTTCCCCCACAGAAGGGCTGCTGAAGATAAAATATTACAGATGCTAGATCATCAAACCCTTTGACTTGCCCCCTAAATTTCTGATCTTCTGAAATGTACAGGCATCCCTAACGTTTCTTTCTCTGATCCAAAGGCTATACCTTTATGGGGCTCATTTTCAAATAGCTGCTGTTAGGAAGAAAGCTCTTCCTTAAATGAAATCTGTCTTCTAAAAAAGCTGGATGAACTTCACTCCCATTAACTACTGCAAACTTTGTGGATTATAGAAGAGTTTTATTAATGACTTTTTTCAAGGCCTACTGCTTTGAGCTCTGCAATTATCCAGGCTTTCATCTTAACAGAAGAGATGGTCCAGATTGGCGTGATCTTTTGAACTTCAGAATCTGCTTTCTTGTGGGATCCAGAAAATGTAATCTGAATTGTACAACAGAGCAAAATTAAGAAAGGCATACTTATTCTTAGTACAGATTCTAATGAATAGGGTATAATTCTAGTGAGACGGAACACCATTTAGTAAATAGTGATTTGTCTTTTACATTAAAAATTAAAATTTTCTAGTTAGGAAAGTGAAAAACAGACAGTTGCTTTCTGGGTTTTTTTTCATTCCATTTTTCTCTTAAATGCATTTACTCATCTAGTTTATCTTGTCCGTATTTTTACAATAATTCTATTTGTTAGTTTATCTACCCTGTCAATTATCACACCTTGATTAAGCAAACACTCTAAACTCTTTGTACACTAATGTCCTAAAATTTGGTCTCCTTGTAAAATACGGTAGAAACAAAGAGAACAATAAAGACAGAACATTATAAGTTGCACCCAGTAGTTAAGACATACATCCCTGATGCAAGAGAATACAAGCTAATATATAATAAGGTCAAATATTTAAAGGAAACAAAAGGAAATTCAAAATACATATCTTGAAACATTCTACACTTCCATAAGCATAATCCTTTTATATTTTTGCATATTATAGTTTGAGAACCATGTTGAAGAGAAGCTTTCAATTTGATATGTAAAATAGACACTCTGAATATTATGTAAGTTTCACTTAAAAAAAAGAAAATGTTTTATAATTAGGATAAATACGTAAGCAAAGTGATCATTGACATTAAGATTTCTCCATAAGTTGTGAGAGTGTTTCCTTTTGCAGGAGCACAACATATTTCTTGATGCCAACTTAATTTAATTGGATGCTCTTTGATACAGCAGAGCAACTGAAGTGTTCTTAAAATGGTAAGCTGTATCATAAAAGTACAACTGGTACGTTTGGGAAGTTGATTCTAGAAAATATACTTTTGTTAAGAGAAGAGAAAAAAAAGTCTTTCAGTGTCACTGTACCAGGTTAAAGAAATAATATGAAGTACAGGTAGGCAGTGGTAATTCAGAATATAAGTAGGTGACCCACAGTAAAACAGTAACACCTTTATAACTTTTTAAAAGTATTTATAATGAAAAATAATACAATTCAGAAGAGAAAACCAAACCAAAACAAACCCCAAAACCCACAAACCCACAAAATAGGAAAAAATATTTCTTCTGGATTAATATCTGAAGACAGTCATGGTTATATGGAATTGTGAATACAACTATAATTCTCTTCAGTTCACAATGAAATGGAAATGATGGCAACCTTCACCCAAGCCTTGCCTCTGGAAGAAAAAATGTTAAGTGTCAGGAAAACAAAGCTTTGGGGAAAAGCACTACTGTCCCTCACAAAGAAAAATGTTCAGGTATGCTTATGCCTCACTTAGTCAAGACAATTTAGTTTCATAAAAAATAGAAGTACAGTAGAGGAAATACAAAATCTGTAGACACTTAATGGAAGCCATCGCTCACAGTATCATATTTTCTAGATATCCATTTTGCATAATGCATAATCCAATATGAAAATTTGCCGGCCATTCAAAAAGAGGTCCAGGGAGTTCATTTCATGATCTAATGCTGTTGCTGTTGCAGAAGGGAGGAAGTGCAGGGTTGTTTAGTCTCTGCACAAACTGAAGCTCTCCACTATCCCCAATGCAAGCAGGAGTCCAGTTCTGTGTTTCCCCCCAAACAGGTGCAAGTTTGTATGGATGGAATGAGGATAAGGAAGAAATTGCTCCTTCAAGTCAACACAGAATCATGTACTCAATAAGGAGAGTGTGTCTCCTTGTATTATCTTCTTAAAATCTGAAGTGAAATCTTTAAAGTTCCTTCTCAGTTTTGTATTCCTGGTTTCATTCTCACTAAAATCAATAACTGTCATAGACCCCTGCATGTATTTCCTGTTCTTCTTTTGATAAAAAACATATACAACACTAAGCTGTCATGAAGGGAAAACGCAGATTTGGGGTTTTTTTTGCACTCCTTATATTTTTGTTCACAGAAGCATTAGTTATGATCTCATAGAAAGGTTCTGTTCCCTAAAGTGACCGGGGAATTCAGCTTTACAATACGTTGTCGAAAAGATCAGCGTAGTGTGTGAGGGTTGAAGCTTTTGTTGGAGCTTTTAAGCTCCAACAAAATCAGAGCTCATTATAACAAAATAATTTAAGAAATCATCCTTATTCTTGAAGACCTAACCCATAGCAGAATTGGATAAGCAAACAAATTTCAGAATTAAGGAGAATTTACCTGAAAATAATTTTTATGAAACAATTCAGAGCCTTATCAGGGAAAAGGTTTGGAGTGAATTCAAATAGAAAACAGTTCTTCTGTAGAAATGAAACTGTCCTCTTGATTGTGAATAAAAGCACACAGAAAACATCTAACGTAAAATTGAAATCTCTCATCCTTTACGTACAGGACTGTATAAGAGTAGGATGCAAGAAGGGATATTGCACAATAAAAATGGATTCTTACATTCAACCATGCCTAGGAGACCTATGAACAAAGGGTATATATTTGGAAGTCTATGATAAGTAAGCCTCAACACTATAAAAGCAGTGGAAGTTGTGGAACTATCCCAGTGTTCAGCTTAACAAATTTCGTCAAATTTAAGTCTTCCAACAAACCTGCCTCAGTTAGAATCTAGAATAATTGTGTTCATATTTCTCAATCAAACAACTGAGTTTTTCATATCCCCCCAGTGCAACCCTATTTTGACAGCAAATGCATGGAATTTTAAGTGAAAGAGGGACTGTTGCCTTTGGTCTTCAAAAAACAGATGAGCAAATACAGCAGCTTCTTTCACAGAATAATTATGGATACTGCTTTGCACTAATATTTTCTGCTGAAATACTTTAGACCAAAGAGCATCACTACTGGTTTCTAGAAGTTTTAAATCTATCCCAGATATGTGGGCCCCCAAACTCAACTGAGTACAGAAATAAGACAAGAAATTGCATTTCCCAGCAAAGAAACCGGAAGCTGGAAAAGGGAAAGACAAGAACTCTGTAACATTATTGTCTGATTAACATTAATGTTTGCACAAAGCTGAGTTCAGAAACTTTTTATTTTTTGCTGTAAGCTAGATCACTATCCAAGTGAAGACTGCCTTTGACCACCAAAGATGTGAGAAGGAAGCTTGTATTTTTGCATGGTCTAAAATAAAAACCCCCTCATTTCTCAGTGTTTGTGAAAGCACAGGACACTGCTACGACCCTATCTATACTGAAATTCCAAGAGGACTTGGAAACACATTTGTCCCTGTGTAGCTGAATGTTCACAGAGATGACTTGCGTTCTTCTCAAAAGCAAAACATTTACAAAGACTTATGCTATTCCATGGGGAAAATCTGCATAGATTCGTGTCTTTTTTGACATTAAAGAGGTTTGAGAGCTGAACATTTTTGTACCTTTTAAAGCATTCAGTTGTAAACTGCAGTAGATTAATCTAAGGTACTTATGTAATTTGTTAGGAGTTGTGTAAATTACAGGCTTCAAGAAACTCATACTTTATATTCCTTCAGTAAGTTTTGTCAGACACATTATTGGAGAGCTTCTTCCTTCTCCTTATATAAGCTTCTCCTGGGTATATATGCTCAAGTGCCTCCCTACAGCTATTCTCTGAAGCAAATAATATATTTACATTTTCATTCCTGCAAATAATGTGGATTTGTGTGAGCAAACTTGCTTCTATCTATTCTTATCTCTAAAAAAGGTATAACAAAACAAAATATTCTGCATTTTTCTCAATTTTAATTTCATTTTTTAACACTTTAGGTACATCAAGCAGCCTCCTTCAACTCACAGAAAATAGGGGAGAAGTGGTGGAGAGAATTAGTATCCGTATTTCATGTATTTCATCAAGTATAAAACTTGAGCATGTTTATAGTTTATACCTACATATCACATCAGTCTGTATTAAAGAACAGATATACAGTTTATGTTAAGAATAAGTCCCAACGAATTTCATAATCTTGAATCATGTGATTCACTGTGGTTGCCAAGGCTCTAAACATGTTTTTAGGCTTTATCTAAAGTCCTACTCAAAAAGAAAAAAAACAAACAACCAAATAAAAAAAAAACAAACAAAACCAAACACAATCCAAAACCAACCAAACAACCAAAAAAACCCCAAACAAAAAAGCATCCATGATTTATGAAAACATATAATATGTTAAAAAGCCATTCATTTTGATTCTTGGAATTACACAGGAAACATTATTACTCACTGCATTTTATATATAAATTCATCCTCCTATATATGGGAGGAGGAATTTCTCTTGAAACCATTCCAAATGGTAGGACTGAATTCAGGAAGCGGAGCCTGTACATGTAAAAATTGTTCATAATATATTTTTCCTCAAGACAACATGTATATAAAACTGGTTGCATTGCAGTATGTGGAAACAGCATTTCTGAGAACTGAAATATTGATAGCTTTAGAAATGTAAAGATATCAACTAGAAGTAGAAAGTAATTTCTTGCATGATAGTCTACAGGGAAAGACTGTGCAACATTTTCGTCTTGGAGTGTAACAACTGGTAATACCCTGTCAAAGGAGGACAGACAAAAAAGGATTTCCAAGAGAAGCTGTGAAAGTTTTCTCAAACTTCATGCACAGTTTTGATTAATTTTAGAATGTTTTGATAAACGTTTTTCAAATATAAAATTCAAATTAAAAATCCCCCAGAACACTTCATTTTACTTCCTCCCCACCCAAATGCATTTCTCTTTGCCTTTTCAAATAAATGTTCTCTGTGTTTTGCACAACAGCCATAAGCACCTTATGACTTAGGATTTTTGGGGAAGTGAGGAGTGGTTATGGTTTCTATTTTAACAAGTGGAATATTTGTGTGGTAGATGAAACCAAGGGAACAAAATGTGTCATAGGTGTACTTCAATACTCCCTCGTGACCCAGCTATGATAACAAAAGTTAACATCGAAAATAAGTACCAAGCATGCCAAAGATGACCTAATCTTTCCTTTTCTGCTATTGCTCATGTCCTCATTCTGTTAATGTCATGGTTTGACCCCAACTAGCAGCCAGAAGCATGTAGCCGCTCGCTCACTCCCTCCCGTTGCGATGGAAGAGAGAATCAGATGAGTAAATGTGAGGAAAACCCTATGGGTTGATATAAAGACAGTTTAATAAGTAAAGCAGAAACCACGCACGCAAGCAAAGCAAAGCAAAACAAAGAATTCATTCACTACTTCCCATCAGCAGGCAGGTCTTCAGCCGTCTCCAGGAAAGCAGGGCTCCATCAAGAGTAACGGTTACTTGGTAAGTCAAAGTCTTGGGAAGACATCACTCTGAATGCCCCCCACTTACATCTTCTTCTTCCCCCAGCTTTATATGCTAAGCATGACATCACGTCGTATGGAATATCTTTTTGGTCAGTTGGGGTCAGCTGTCCCAGTTGTATCCCCTTCCAACTTTTTGTGCACCCCCAGCATGGTCCTCAGCAGGGTGGCATGAGGAGCAGAAAAGGCCCTTGAGAGCTTAGCAACAACCAAAAACATTAGCGAGCTATCATTGCTGTTTCTCCTCCCAAATCCAAAACATAGCATTATAACAGCTGCTAGCAAAAAAGTTTACTCCATCCGAGCTGAAACCATGACTCATTCTGTTAACAAACATTCCCATGATATTGCTATATGACATGACCTGAAACAACATAAAAAGTAGCAGCATTAGACTGTTAATAACTGAATAAGCCTACAATCTATCATATACACATGCTTACAGAATTAACTCTCCACTCTTTCATTGAAAGCAAAACTGCTCATTTTCCTGTTGAAATGTTTTGCTCCCAACTTTTCTTTCAAATGCCACTCTTTTCAATGATAACAGATAATTTGTTTTTAAAAGGAACAAGTATTTAAGCGTTAAATACTATTTAACCGTTAAAACTATTTTGCCACAGTGAAACAAAATAGCTTCAATATATTTGGTCTCCCAATTGATAAATAAGCAATCTAAACTAACAGTTCAGAACTCTTGAAAATTACAACACAACCTCCTTTGGTGCATTTAATACGTAAAATTTCCTCACAGAGAGAATCTCTTAGCTTATTTGCAGATTATGTAAAACTTTGTTAGGCAAAACATATCAAGAACAGGAGGTGTGGGGAAAAGTAGAGTAATTGTCCCACAGAAAAATGTATTCTGTAATAATTTCAAAAGAGTGTGTAAGGATGAAATATGCATATTTTTCAAAATGTAAATGCTGAAAAGATTTTGAAAGGACATGCTGAAAAATTTCAAAGAAAATACAAATTTTTGATGGTTGCTGACACAGTAATATTTAGTTGTTGTCTTCTTATTTCCTCACAATACTTAGAGTAAGATGACTGTGGAACACTTTTTTGTGATGCATTGTATATACTATGGAATTCCATGTTTCAGAATTACGGCTCTTTTTATTTTAGGTGTGATATTTTGACTCAACTAGTTACTTGGATTGCCCCCAGTTGGAGGCAGTCTAAGTTAGTAAATCAGATGTAAGAAGACACTAAGCAGCATGTGCTTCAAGCTGCTTCTGCCGTCTTTGATATTTCATCAGTTTGCATTGAGTTACACACCTTCTATAGAAAAGTTGTCAAGAACATGTAGGAACGTTAAAAAAAAATTTCCTCCTTTTGAATAACAAGAGTTGAATTCTTGAAAATAAGTATATTTTCATACAATAAGATCTCCCTCCCACTTCAATTTTCTCTGGGAACAAAACTGATCTCCGTAACCAAGCTGGTTAGGACACTTCCCTGAGTTTCAGTAGAGAAAATTGCCTCGCAGATTTCCGAACAAACTAGTATATTAGCTATTCTCAATTTCTTCTGTGCAAAATATCTAATTTTTAAGAGTTTGATCTTTCATTCTAGCCCTACATTAATGTGGGCAGTTTGGAAGCTTTTTGAGACAAGGTAAGTGAAGTAGATGTTTCTGGATTAAACATATATTGCAACATCGCCCACAATGGGGGCATAGGTTTAGAAAGGACCCTGCACTCTTTCAGATCACAGGCTAATTTCAGTTTCATATGAGTGCCATCTAGAAAACTGTCCAGCTGTGCCCTAAGGGCTCCCATGCTGGCTGTTGACAGGAGCCAAACTTTCATTAAAAGCAAAGTGATCACAGCAACTGAAGAGTTGTTGCTCTGGCAAAACAGACTATTCCTGAGTTGCAGAGCTGAAATCTTGTGCCCACCTCCTGTGAGGCCACCTGGCAGTTCTGCCAGAAGCCTGGGTGTCCTTTCACTCTGTAAGTTAACTTTCCCAGTACTGCAGCTGCTCAAATATAGGGCTGCTACATCAGCTCCGGAGCTGACAGCTGGAAGCACCGGGTCCAGGCAATGTAGGAGGCATCTGGGGGCAGTTCCCCTGGAAGCTTCCATCACTCTGGAAAACTGTCTGAGACCTGGAGGAAAAAAAAATTTGAATCAGTATTTTGGGATCCAGTACTGATTCCTACATGATACAGGGACAGTAAATTCTGTTTAGCTGTGATTTCTGTACTAAGATAAAAAATCTATTTCAGTTAGAGTATTCTTCTGAGAGAGATGCTAACAACTGAATTAAAGCCTCCAAATTTCACACTTCCTTGGTTTTCCACAGCAGTACCATGCCTCCTGACAAATAAAAGTCAAGTTGGCTTTGCTACATACACTTCACCTCTTAACAAAATCATGTGATGCCTCTTTCAAATGGGACGATAATGCTGCTTTCCCTGAACTGCCATTTCAAGTGTTAAGTCAACACAGTGTTTGGAGCAAGACTTTACCTAAAGAACAACACTAACAGACAGTTGTATTCCTGAATGTTAACTCTCGGCAAGTTGCAATATTTTAATAATAAAGCTGAATGTATATTTATACTATAACTAATCACTGTAGATTTTCTATTGGCATTCTGGGCCCCTTACTTGAAGATATGTTATACCACAAATATCATGAATACACATTTTTAAGGAACAAAGTTATCAATTTGAATTGGATGAAGAGTTATTTAATAACATTGGCTGCTTTCTGATACCCACTTCCTGATGATATCTAACTTCTAGAATGAAAAGCATTCCTTTTTCCCAGACCCAGAGAGAAATAGGAAAAATAGGCTATAAATGTGAGGCAGAAAGAGGCTTGTATTAGATTGTTCCATATTCTTTTCTAATCTCTAGCTGAGGAATGACATTGTAAGTTTTCAACTCATAGCCAGACTTTCCAAAATACGGTCATAGATTTTTAGTAAGAGGACAGCTGAAAAAAAAAAAACATAGAGAGGAGGTTTCTCAAGAGAACAGGTATCAATCCAGTGTATATGGAAAGAAATCTCCCTGAAATAAAGGTACAGAGTTTAATAAAATATTTCTAACATATTGCATTTTTGGTTAAAACTATGCTTAAAATGACAGAACAGTAAAACCAAACATAATTATTTTAAAATACCAAAAGAAGGGAAAACAACCCATGGAAAAAAACATTAAAATTATCATATAGTAAAAATACACATTTAGCTTTAATATTGATGCAGAATGATATTGCAGCATGCCTAGATTCATCATGTGGGAATACAACTGTGACCATTCCTGAATCTTTTAGAACTAAGAATATAGCACAGCTGGTATGAGTGTATATGTTATTAATTGCTAATTGCATAAGGCTTTGCCATCACAAGGTCTCTCTAATTCAGTTTCAGTAAATTCAGGAATAGGCATTAAGCACAAGATATTTCTCCATTCTGTCATAATAAGACACATAGTCACCAAACACCACTCTTGCAGCTAAGCTCTAGACATGACAAACTTAGTCTGAATGACAGCACCTACCTTGGAGACCTTGCCACCTGAATACGCAAAATTGTACACGTTCTACATATTGCCTGTCTGCAATACAGAAAGGTAAAGAGGTCTGCACAAATTCAGGCAGTAGGTCAATTCTAGGACCATGGTAAAAATCACAGCATCTTAAGTGACTATGCAGCTCTATCATGCTGCATGTGAAAGATAACTTTCAGCTCTGGCGTGTTTTACATCAAGCCCTAAGGATTACAGAATGTGGCTGATGACTGTGATTAGTATATATTTTTTGTTGTGTACCAACAGCATGTTCGGAGCATAAACCAAAATGAAGACAATGCCTGCAGTAGAGAGGGGAGGGGAAAAACTAAACATGGCAGATAAAGAAATGAAAACAATTACAGATCTATCATGCTGGCTTAGAATCCATGCAGTTACAAAAATAATAAAGTTAAATAATAAAGTTGCCTACAGGCAATCTAAAAGGGATTTAATTAGTTTTGAATTACCCATCTTGCATGAAAAATAATTTCAAGAACCAAGAGAATTAAACATTCTTTTGACCCTGGCATGAACTATATTTTAAAGAACTTTTATGTAGCACAGTTGTGCATCCCTCCTTTGTTTATAGAATGTATGACATTGCATCAGCCACAAATTAAATTACATGAAGCACATTTGTAAATACAATATGAATTTGTGATATATTTAATGGTAAATACAATAACTGTAACCAACTATTAATTGTGAGCTGTGGTATATGACGTTTATAGATTTTACAGAAAAATAATTTGTTTCAGTGTTTGCTTTGTTAGAACTACTGTATTTCCCTCTGCTTTGCAAATGGAACATTTTTCACCATATACAAGCTATAAAATATAACGGGAAAAAATCAGGCTTTTTTTCTCCTTTTTTTTTTTTTTTTTTTATAAATAGGCAAACTGATTCCC
>VYZM01021916.1:78925-102984 GCA_013398915.1 Dromas ardeola | reverse complement strand
AAAAAAAAAAAAAAAAGATACACACGTAGGAAGCCATTGCAAGACTGGCTAAAAGTTGCATTAATTCATGTAATTTAACCCTTTCTAACAGCCATGTCTTAGGTCTGTCTGTTTCTAAAAGCAGGTTCAGTTTGACCTCTATAATTGCACACCGTAGTAAGGTCCTGAAGACAGCTATCCTTTGCAGTAGTACCTTCCAGAATCAGGTCGCATTTTTCATTCCTGTAGCTACAGCATCCTACCTGGAATCCTGATTCCTTGCCCAACAGTTGAAGAGTTTCCATGTCTCTACTTTCCTGTGTAGCAAAGACACACTCAAGCCTCCTATCGCTACTCACCTCTGTGCTGATTTCACCCAGAATTATGGATTCACCAACCGACCCAGAACTGATGAGGGTCATGATCCAGAAGAATAGGAATTTCAGGCATGTTCTCAAGAATATTTGAAGGAAGTTATTAGTTTATTCCCTAGCTACCAAACTACCTTCTTGAGCAAGTCACTACAGCCAGCCTTGGGCCCCAAGACTGACACAGAAGTTTAAAGTTTTTTTTTAGAAAAAAAAAACATCTTTAAAAGGGACATAGAGTAGAAATAACACAGTAGTCTGCAAAAACAGTCCTTTTTCTGTCATGGTACATGAACGTAATTTAAGAGGTATATAAAATATTCTGAGCATATGCAGACATTGTTAGGTTAAATTACCTAAACATCTGTTTTGGTTAACTATTAATAAATGAATGGCTTAACTGTTTACTTTAAAAATTAACATTTTTAAATGGGATACACCACGAAAATACTACCAGAGTGGTTTCCTCTGATAGTTCTGATATTTCGGTAATAAAGCTTTCCCTGCCTCCAAAACAAGGAAGTCTAACAGTCAAGAATTACAAAATTGCAAGAAAAATCATTCTTCATGGAAACTTAGTTTTTCAGAGCTGGGCCAAGAATACGGTAAAAGCAGTCTTTCATGATGGTTCCTGACCACGAAAGGTACAGACATATAAAGCTGAAACGCTATGACAAATAATTTTCCAGCTTTTTGAAAAAGGTCTAATAAAAATTTTAAAAATCCAACAAAAAATCCCACAACCCTTTGATAATAGAGATGTAAACTTAGTTTAGTTTTATCTTAATACATATGATTAATATACTTATGTTAAAACTACTGATTCGAGTTAACTTTATTGCAGGAATACTGAAATATAGAGGAAGTTTTTAAGTTACCTCTATATCTTATTCCATACAATTATATTATAATACAATAACACAGTTAAATTTAATTATAGTGTCTAACTTCACACCAGAGGAATCAAAAAATTTTAAAGACACATGTCCTATCTGCCTGCAATAAATACTTTACTGCTAGACAGGTAAATTGCCTGTCAAATATTCTCATGAAGCTTTGATGCGCACTTCTATTTTATGGTAGTCTTTTTTTTTTCTTTTTACTTGCATTAGAAATACCTTGGCAGAACATGAAACTACTTTAACGGTCCCTGTCTTTTGCCTCAGAAAAGAGTCTGGCATAAAAAGTAAGACCTCTTACTTTCTGCAAGTGTTCTGCAAAAGTTCTGTTTGTTCCTTAATTTGGAAGAAGGACCTTAATTAATTTGTTTAAAGTTATGTTTGAAAATATGCATGGAAGGCAGTCTTAGAAAGGTCTAAAACAGTTAAGGCTAAAAATTGCCTTTCTGCATTCTTTGACTGAAAAGTTGTTGTCAGTAAGATTTACAACACTTTTCCCAGGAACCAGCAGCACCATTCACCAGCCTAATACGGCCTTTTGTCAGACAAACAGGAAAAAGCAGCATCTTATGAATTCCCAAGTGCTGAAATTTCAGGGGTCTGTGCCTTTTACCTCTTCCTCCTTCAGCCAGATGAGAGCTTAAAGTGATACAGGAAAGGGAACCATCACTGTAAACCAGAAGCCTTTTCTAAAACTTGCAGTATTTTCAAAAAATCTACATAGACAATTTAGCTTTGACTACCTGAAATGTTCAAAGATTTGCATTTCAAAGATCATTACCAGTCAGGGGAGATGGGCAAAATTAATACATGCTATAAAACATTACAGTATTATTTTTCTGTATTTTAGTTGATTCATGATTAGTTATTGTCAAAAAATCAATGTAGCTAATGAGGTATTCTTTAATAATGATTATAATTTCCTAAGAAAGGAATGTACTGTTCATATGTAAATGAATTTTCCGGTTAATGAATAAAACCGGTCAATCAATCAGATCTGCAGAAGGAAAAATTATGAATAAAAGATTTTTTTTAGGCTGTCCTTTGTTCCTTAATTGAAGAAAAAAGTGCTCCTATTAATGTGCTATCGCCAAAAAGTTTATATTTTATAAACAATTACCATAAAAAATTAAAAAGTAAATAAATTTATCAAGAGGAACACAAATGAAAAGTGTTTTAAATACTGCTTGAAATAAATATTCTAAAAGATTTTGTGTGGAATGACATACCAGCATCATCCCCTAAAATACTAAAAAATCACAGAATGATCATTGCACTGAAACATACACTATTGTTTCCTTGATCATCTCGATGATAAGTAGATAAGGAAAAGATTGCTTGAAAAATGTTTTGGGAGGGAATAGCTATCTTTGTATTGAACTTGTAATTGAGCAATAACATAAAAGAGTTACAATGCAGCCCAGTTTTCAATTGATGCGTCATTATAATGCCTCTGATAAAAAGGGTTAATAGCATTTTCCTAAGGTACATAGGTTTCAAGTAGCTTTGCAACCATTTGCATAACAGAACAATTTGTTCAGAGCTTTAGCAAGTGAATATGTTTTTTAGTAAATATATTTGCAGCTTTTTGTCCCACTCTCTGTAGGACTTTTACTTGGTTTCTGGAATCTGTCAGAGGTACGAAAGGAGGTTACTCATTGGACTGCAGCAGAACACAACCCATTATCCTCTACAAATCATGCTCAACTATAGCCCAACTTTAAAAGCCTTAGATTACATTTTACCAACACGATGCTGAGTGTAAAGCTCAAGTTCGACAAAGCACTGAAAACTATCTTTCTTTTTAAACATGCAAGTAATGTTATTTAGAAGCAGAAGTTTATTGTGTACTGATTCTAGAGGGCCTTGGGAAACAGAAACCAGAATACTTTGTACTTTGCAAGACTGGATAGTCAGTATAGTTTTCAAATTGGAACGGCGGTAAGTTGAATCACTTATTTTTGTGCCTATGTTACTGTAATGATAGGAATTCAAAAAATAGAGAAAGAAAATAAGATCAGAATAGTTCTGATGCCTTATCTAGCATAATATTTCAGCATGTCAAAGGATATTTGACTTTCCTGTTCATCATAAAATTCTAACATGCTGATTTTAGTTAATAAGAAAAATATCACTTTGTGGCCTCAGAATGAACACTATGTTGTTCATCCAAAGCTTTTCTATTAATATTCATCTTATCACCACTGAATATGACCATTTCACAGATAATAACAAATTACAAAATTTTTTTCAGATCTGGTCAACGTTGTCATACTCCCACCGAAGATTTGACTGACAGAAATAGTGAGCCTGACACTCTGAATTAATACCTTGTGCATAAACGTGTCTTCTGTGCATGCTGAATAAATCAAGTGCATCTGGGAAACACCTTTCTGTGATAAATCATGAGCCATAACAACATACTATACCTTCCATAGGCTTTACGCTTTGCAGCATTTCACATGTTATTTTGCTTATAAGTAATATGTTCAATGCATCCTGGATGGCTCCAGTTTACCATGCACTGTACAGCCATGCAGTTTATGCAGAAATTTCATGGTTTCCTTGAATACTTCTGAGCAGAGTTTTCAAGCAAGAAAGGAGACCTTTTTGGGGGAAACTCTAAATACATGTAACTCCAGATGTAGTATAAAATATCAACAACCAACACGGATTCACCAAAGGCAAATTGTGCCTGACTAATCTAGTAGCCATCTACGATGGGACACACTCATGAGAGCGTTTCTTAGACATCTCAAACAACGTGTTACTCTTGCCTAGGTGAAATCAAGGTATGTATATGCACTAAGTGTGAAGTCCGCTGTTAGAAATTATTCATTCTATTAGAAATTATTCATGGGAATTATTTCTTGTTTCATACAGTACTGGATATGCCATGTTACCTGAATTATAACTATTACAACACATATTTTGGAAATTGTAATAGCATACAGCTAATTAGCAGTACCAGCTACAGTCACACTTTCTTCCAAAGCACTTCTGGGGAGGGAAGCAGAATGAGACTAACGATACAAGTATTCATGAATTGCAGTACCCAGATGTTGTTTTCTGGTTACCTGTTACTCTATTTATTTATCTAAACAAAATAATGGGGAAAAAAGAGTAAATGGAAGAAATGAAAAGGAGGTAACAACGGTGTTCAGCTGCAATCAGAAATGGATGAGGCTTGATTAGACAAGCTAGTTTTAAAACATCTTCAGACACAAATGACTCCCCAAATTTAAAAATAAATAAGTAAATACATAAATAATCAGGCGCAGTCTTGCAAGTCAGATTCGTTCTTCGCTTCTCTACTGGAGTAACGCATTTCTCAGAGTCTGTTTAATGGACTAGTTTGTCACACACAATGCAGAAACTGAGATTTAGATTTTACTTATATGCCTACAGGTATCATCTTTATTAAACTGATTAGCCTCTGGAAAATGGCATTTGTGCTGCAGATTTACCTTTGATTAGAACAGAGCATCGCACAAATTCCAAAATTAAACTAATAATTCCTGCCATGTTCAGCACTATAAGGGAAAAATTGAAACTTCCTTCAGAGGAAAAAGTTTCAGAAATAGCATCACATAACTGGACCAGTTAGGTTTTGATCAAAACTTGTTTGATTTTATCCAAAACTTGAGTTCATTCTTAACACCTAACTTTTTTTCTATGTGATAAGTCATTTTGGCATATATATATTTTGTTGCTGTATTTTGCATACTTTCAAATGAAAATTGTAAAAAAAGTCCAAAGCCACCTAAGCACGGACAAAATTGCAACAAGGTAGTCTGAAGCAGCCTAGCACCCCCAACCTCATTTGGTTTTACACAAAAATATACAGTTTAATAAGTGTACTTGAGCACTCCATTTTACAAAGAATAAAAGAAAATTAGGTGATTCAGAGGTTGGTATGAGATTCAGAGATGCCTACAATGTTTTTTTTCCAGAGATACTGAAACTTGGTTTGTCTTTGGCTGATAAAAGGAGACATTATTTTTATATACAGAGTACAGCATAGAGGAATTTGGGATTTTTGTGTACCCTAAGCACTTTTGAAAATACATATACAATCTTACTTCAGCTCTTAAACCACTCAACATCAGAAAGGTTACCAAGGATGTTTCATTCTGTAATGGCCAGCTACGCTATGTACACTGTTCCACTGATACCAATTTTTCTACAAACAAAAGTAACAGGGAAGATTTTTCTTGTTTGTTTTTTCCCATCCCACACCAGTTTCAATGCAAATAAAGCACTAGACAAGTAAAACAACACTGGCTGCTCTTGGACTCAAGGGGCCACTGGTGTGATGCAGTATTCTTCACAGACTGGAGCAGCAAACTGACCAGAAGGGCAACCTCCACAGGGTTTGGAGTCAAGACTAAAAACACCCTGTACTTATAACTTAGTCCTCGATTTCCGTTCAGGATCTCTTATCATAATAGATCACACAATACAGACTGTTTTACATTTCTGCAATCTATTCATGTCGTTCTGATTTCTGCATCAGGATGTTATGGCAGGCAGAAAAAAATTTTCTTTTTTTTAATCTACTCTCTAATTCTTTTAAGAGTTACCTAATATCAACAGCATGTGTTTTTATAAGCCTAAATTAGAAATGTACCATACTACTAAGAACATTTCACATACTCCAGTTTTCTTCACAAGCATTACTTTTTCTTTGTTTGAGCAATTAGAGGGAGATGGCTATAACCGACATGCACTAGAACTAATATTCTGGTTTTGTTTAAAAAAAAAATCTCAAAAAAGGGGAAAAAAAAAGAAATCAGCTATTTTCTCCATTTGACTTGATATCCTAAAGCTCTTGTCCTATATCTTTTGTCCATTTTTCCTGTTACCTGAGTTCTTCATCTGGATAATTTAAAGTTGGAAGCTTTCCACTTTTGCGTCTCAACACTACCAGAATCAGACTTGAAGTTGTCTGGATCTAAAACAATGACTCAGACACCATGTTAAATGGATGTAACATAACCAATCCAACTGTATTTTGAAAGTTATTAGACTGCTTCCTCTGCAATATTAACATATGCACACACAGATTATTTTTTATTTAATGGCCAGCAAAATTAGAAGTTTATAAATCAAGTTTATTACACACTTCTGTAGCCTCAAGCTGATGAGCACAAATTAAATTTTATGTTAACCTGCTTGAGTAGTTAGCACACAATTAAGATCTTGAAGAATTAGGCTGGTGGTAATAACAATATATAAGAATTTGATCTAAATCTTGGGATTTAACAGCAGTCTGTGAATGAGCTTGTATGCAGTCTATCACCACTGGAAACCAGCTTAATATAATAAAACCAGACCAAGAGGGAAAATGAGTGAGGCACTGGGTAAACTAAACATTTTTCCTTTCTTATTTGCTCATGTAGTTTCTCATCTACTGCCATTTCAGTTGGAACCTATCTATCTGCTTTGTTACACGAAACAAAACAACAGCAACAAAACAAACAGCCCTGCAAAAGTTAAGAATACCCTAAATAGTCTCATAGACTGTAAATATACCTAGACCTAAAGAGACTAAATAAAGAAAATTTTGTTATTACATCTATGATTGTCTTATGATCCAGCATTAAAATATTTAGATAAAACACTAAAGATAGAAATACAGAAATATTTGTCAGAGAAACTGAACATCTCTTGAGTTTGATATGTTTCCTTCTTTTTTAAGTTTTCTTTTAAACTGAACGCAATTATTTTGGATATCTTACAAGTAAGAATAGTGTATTGTAATTCTAAGAAGTAGATGAATAACTGATAATAGAAGTACAAATAAAAATGTTCATTTAAAAAGATATGTACACCTTGATCTTCAATATGCTGCCATTATTCTTTGTTCTTAGGTTAATTCACAAACACAGTATTAAAAAAAATAAAAAAATTAGGCCCTAAATATAACCTTGTTCTGGAATTTTTACTTTCCAACTGCAGCACAATTGTGGGTCTCTGATTGACACATTGATTTATTCCCAGCAAGGGTCCTGTAATTAATGTGACCTTTTGATAAGGTGGGAGATATGGGGTGAGACAAGTGCTCTCATGAGAGCTATTAGCAACTTCTGAGCAATTGCTAATGTTAGAGAGTTATCTTTTTTTAATACAGTTTGGAAGATAATTGACAAACCATGATAATGAGTATGTATAGGGAAGGAAGGAGAGCATAAAATAAGTGCAAGAACTGTTAATTACTAAAAAATAGGCAAGATTTTGCCGCTGGATAAACTGTGCATTTTGGGCTGTGGCCTCAGGAACACAATTAATAATTCCAATAAATGTAAGAAAGAAATGATAGGTCTACATGGGCCAGAATAAAGAAAAAAAAATAAAAAAAGCCCTTCATCTATCTTAAGAAGACAACTCTGCCTTTACACAGCATAACAGGTGGTTTTATTTCTTCTTGTCAGATGGTATTTGTACCAAGGGAGTTTTCTCATTTCCCTTCCCATCTGGTTCTGCACACAGTGATATAACGTAGTACCAAGATGACAAAGATCTACTAATGTTATTCGAAGATTAGTTCTATAGCGAAGTAACTAACCTATTATTTCATCATCAAGATCCAGTAACACATTCATGACAACAAGACAAGTATTTATGTTTCAATCATTTTTGAAACACAAGGTAAGATTAAGTTGACCTATCAGTAAACCAAAACCGCATGAGAATATGTGACTTTGTATTCAAAAGGATTAGGCAGTAAAAAGAAGCCTGACTATTCAATGTATGCACTTATACATATTAAAAAAATGTTTACAGTTATCAGAAATATATACTTCTAGAATGTGAATTATCTCATTATAGATACAGATAGAAGTTGTGCAGAAAACAAAATGGCAGAAAACCCTGTAGGAGCATAAGAGAAATGCAAATAAATAGAGAAAAATGTGAGGAGGCTGCTTCTGGTTCAAAATGAAGCAGTATGCTGTGACTATAGCCGGGACAAATTTGATCATCTAAAAAGAGAACAAAAAACCCTCCACCCTCCACTATGTATGGATTTTTGAATACTCAGACTGCCTGCGTACTTCCTCTTTCTCATTTACAAGTTACAGCCCAGATCCCAAAGCAAATCATTTGACGAAGCCTGTCTTTTTATTTAACACATCATCATAAAATTTTGTGGGCTGAAGGAACAGCAGAATTTTTCAGCATTTCTCCAACTCTAACTTTGACAGCAATTGTGTGTAGCCAGTAGCAAGTGGCAGTAGATTATACACCAGAAACTTATCTGGGGAAAGACTCTTTTGGGCAGAGTGTCTTTATGGAGTTGCATGCAAAACTTAGCCAAAGCAGGATGCAGTGAGGGAAATGTGGTGGCAGATAATACTTATATCACTAGACAGAAGAAAGTATGTGATAATTTCAGTACCCATGAAGAAAGGGTGCTGCTGATGAGTGAATACTTTTTTGGAACTCTGAATTTCTCAAATAGTTTAGAACAATAATAATCTATGTCACCTCAGAATCTCTGATTAATACTTTAATTTTGTAACTATTTGTCAGACTGCACTGTATTTCTGTCATTTTAGAAAATTATAATTGAAGTCATTCCCATAATGTAAAAGTAGCTGTACAAAAAACCACCAGTATTTCTCTGTAAGGTATCATTTTACTCTTCAATATTTTAGCTAGGTGTTTTAGACCTCGCGCATTTGTTTGTGCCTACTTACACACACATATACACGTATTTTAACACTTTTTGGTTTTACCTAAATACATTTTAACAACATGACAGTCATGAAGGAAATAAGAAGGACAGAGATGACGAATGGAAAAATAGACAGATATAACTATTGTGCCATTATTGATTTCTGAAGATCTCAAACTGAGCCCTTCACATTATTCTAACATGAAGTTTTAATAATCTTGTTGCCAGCCCCCCTCATCACCTCTCTTCCCCCATCAAATCTCTTTTTCTTGATTTCTTATTTAGAGATAGTGAGGCTACAGCCATCAATACTAACAGAAACTGGTTGCTACAATTCCAGCCCTCTGGAACAGGTAAGGTATTTAGCAATTGATTATGGAGGAGTCAGCATTGCACCCAGAATACTAAGTTAAAGAAATGTAATAATGTCCAATAGCTCGAGGACGACTGGCAAGAAATATATCAGAGATGTGATCAACCACTTTGGTGCAAAATCCTAGACATGACTGAATCTATGCTCCCACACCAGGCAAATACAAGGGAGCATAACAAAACTCTCTAGTTGCATGAAAGCAGGCAATTAACATCGGTGCTTCCAAGTAACATTTTCTCCTTTGACCAGAACATGGAAATGATCATGTGTCACTGCACATCACTATTCCTTTTAACTGCTCATCAGCATTGAATGCTGGAGTGCTCCATCAAACTGCAACACCAGAGATGGGATAAGTAAATGCTAAAATGCCAAGCACAGAGGCAAATGTGGCATACCAGCAGTTGTGCCATGCAGGTATGCCCTTTGAAAACAAATGGGAATGTCGGTTTGTGGCTGGAAAAGGACCTGTGAAACAAAGCTGTTTCTCACGATCCAACTTCAGTTTACATGGCAATAAATTAAATTAATTTTCCCCAGGTCAAGTCTGTTTTCCTTGGATGGTAATTGGTAAGGGATCTCCCTGTCTTTATCTCAAGCGTTTCCATCTTATTTCCCCCCCCCAGTGCTGTTGAGGGTCGGGGGAGAGAAAGCAGCTGGGTGGGCATCTGGCACCAGCTAAGGTAAACCCATCACTAAAAACCACGTGAAAAATGTCCCCAAAAATCTATGAATAGGTGTTTAAACATCCATATTTTTAAATGCTTTGCTCACTTTTTTTAGCTTGGGTACTTGATTACTGCATTTTCTCCTTTGTGGAACATTTCTTTGGTGCACACTGTATTAACACAAACATCCTTCTTGGATGTTTCTTTTCCTTCATTTTTCTCTGGCATCAGCATGATGCAGGTGACTCTTGCTTCTCCCAAGACATCCTGAAGTTCTGTCCCCACCCGCTACGCAAGAGTGCTGAGAAACGGGGCGGGGGGTGAATGCCTCTGCTCAGCCCAGCAGGCTGATGCGATGTGCACAGCACGCAGCTGGAGCCACAACTGGTGAACAGTTAGCACGAGTGTCAGAGGCCTTGATGTATGCGCACCGCCTACAAGTCATCACTCATGGATATTGCAAAGCGTCCGAACCACCAAAATATAAATCAATGCACAACAGCAATAAACAACTGCTTATGTATCACCAGTGGCTACTGAAATCTTGCACGAAAGAACAAATCACAGAGAGGCTGTATGTTGCAATAGAAACGACTACGGGTAACCAAATTGAGTCTGTTTGCAGTCACATGTACGTGCTCTGCTTTAATAAAGGTTTTTGTTTGTTTTTTTTCCTTTCTTTAATATATTACATTGCTTTCAAGATGAGCTTTTGGAGGGAATAAAGTCTGCATCGCTTGGTGTTTATCATTCTGCATATATGTACGCATTAAACATACGTATGCATTAAATATATATATGCAAGTGTCGATCTGTCACCCTGCAACGCAAAATAAACTTGCCTGTATGAGGCCTGCACACGTGTTGTGACTACTATGTAAAAAAAAAAAAAAAAAAAGAAAGAAAAAAAAAGGGGGAAAGACAGTAAAACAAAGTTTTAAGAGAAATAGTCTAACTGTGTCACTGGTGCTCATTAGTACTGCTGAGAACTGCCACGCCAGCACAGCCATTTTGCTGTCGGCGTTCATATGCTGCTTCAGTGTGCCATGCTGATGCTTCAGCCTACTTGGAGCTAGCTGGGGACTGTTTGTGCTGTGCTCTGCTGCACAGTGTAGACATACCCTCAGGGTCCAATGCTGCTTATTCACGTTTCCTAATAAGTGCTAACCCACTAATAACAACTCTTGCAATTGTTACAGAGCAAGCAGTGCACATCCATTCTGCATATGTTTCCTTACAGTTTACCCCATGGCATTCTTAGCTGTATCAAAATCTAGTCAAAACAGAATGACAGAACATATTGGACAAGAGAGAAAGCTAAAGGGTAGAAAGATTTTTTTTTTAATTTTTTTTTTTTCTCCTTAACTGTTTCTTTCTTCTGCCTTAACTGCTTACTTGCAAAATTACATTGCATCATATTTGGGCGAGGGTTTTCACCAATAAAAACATCCCACTGAATATTGAGCAAAATGGAACTAGGTGACAACGAAATAGAGAAAGTTAAAAAAAAAAAAAAACACAAAAGAAACCAACCCCTGACCCTTAACTTTATTCATGATTCAGAATCCGCAGCAATTATATTATCATGCTAACACCACTGTCATTAGTAGTAATGAGAAAACTGCTCTATTTAAAGATCACCAAATATGCACTACAAATCTATAAGAGCCCTAAGGAATTAATGATTTTAGTTCCTAATCTGCAACACAATTAAAAGGTATTGTCTCAGCAAAGGGATATTCATCCTTTTCAAAAAGGGACAAGAAAGAAAAAATAAATAAGTAACTTCAAAATATTCAGTATTCAGCCCCACACATTAAGCATTAAAACTTTTACGGAAAAGACCAATGATTTCTGTCATGGATGGTGTTATCTAAATGCAAGGAAACTGGGACATGGGAAGAGAGATCATCAGAGCTCTCTTCCTCACCCCCACACAATAATATCAACATTGCCCTAAAAAGTATATACATACTCTTAAAAGACCCTGCACACAGCCGTTTTAGACTCTAAGACCGAGAGAAAAACATGTAGAGTGAAGAGGAAATAGAAAAATGTCATTTGATAGTTGCTTATCCCTTACAGAATACATTCAAACACTGGAGGAACGAGAAATGCATTAGGACTCCAGAACTGCATGAGACATCACCGCAAGTTTCTTACTCATGCCTTTTCCCATTCATAATGAGTAACATTATGTCTGAAAAGCCAACTGCAGCCTCTTTTATTTTGCTATTGTGAAAACAGAATGGGGAAAAAAAGGGGGAGAGACCACAGAAGAAAATAATGTGTTTTAAAAGTTCAAGATAGTAGAAAAAAAAGATCCAACAGAATATGATCATGAGAGGGGGAACCAACCAAAAAAAAGTATAAAATCTAGCTCTACTTGCAGTTAAGGTCTATAGCTCTGTTACGAACACCTGAGGACCTGTCCCAGGTCTGTGAAACACTCCGTACAGAACTTCCAAGACCAGAGCATTAGGAAATTTCCTGGGGAGGATCACTACCTCACAGCACATAAAGACCTTTCCTTTCCTAGAAGGAAAATGTAGGATTTGAAAGGAGAAGATAGAAAGTGGGAGGATGTTTGAATCTTTTGCTTTGTAGACGGGGAACATTCAGAGCCTCCTGACATATCTACAGGCATGAGCCTTTCACACCAGCATCAAGAGGAAAATCTTAACTGATGTTACTCATGTAAGAATGTTACTCATTTGCAGCAAAAATTACCTGGGCCTCATTTTGAAGTCTTTTCAAAGTATGTCACTTCAACTGACTTCACATTTCAGACATTAAAGCTCTGCCTTTTCTCCCCACCTTACAATCACGTATTTGAAAAGGCTGTCGCCACTTAGGTATATTGCTCTCCCTCCCACCCCTTTCTGCTTCCTCAAATTCTCAAAACCACTCTGACTCCATTTATTCTAATGATCTTACAAATGCATCACTGAGAAACAAGTGGTATGATGTCAGGTTGAGCCTGATATCTTGAACAGGGAAGAGATGATGTCTTAGTGACTTTTAAAGAGAGATGGCATTGCTCCTGCCAGATCTGATCACCTCATGAATTGTGGCAGATGGTGCAAAGTCCTAAGTTATGGTTAATAACACAAAATTTACTCTAGAACACAGTCAATCCCAGCCAAACTCTGCTTTCTGAGAACCTCCTTAAAAACTTTCCTGACAAGCCTAGAAAGACACTATGACATATTCTCCTTTGTATTCAAGAGAACCAGCTTCTCCTCCTACCAGTAAGGACTGAGGCTAGAAAGGGGCTTGGTTGCTGGGAAATTGAGCATACATACACAGGAAAGCATTCTACTACACGGTGTCTCCAGCAGTCTCTAGTGATACTTAGACAATTTTAACAAGCATTGAGGACGTGTGCTGTATTCAGGAGGCAGGCTTAGTAGGTCAGGCTTAATAATGTAGCACATCATTAGGAACAGTTAAGGTTATATTAGAGTATTCCTCTTCATGGGATTCTTACGACCCTCTAATTACATTCTCGCTTGAATGAATTTAAAGAAAAATAAATTCTGTATTCTATTGCATTCCTATATAATACTGTGTTCTGCCTCATTAACAAGTACTGTGTTAGCTCTTGGCACATAATCATGCAATCCTTCCAGCTTTTAAAAACAGAGGACTATGAAAGAGAACTTGGCTAAAAAGGATCTAGAGGAAGCAGCAGGCTGCAGTCCAAATATTTAGAAAATCTAGGGTTACAAGACCAGAAAGGCAAACACATAAAGAAGCTTGGCTTGCTTGCATCCAGCCATGCTGTTGAAGAAGAAACGGTGAAGAATACATGCAGAGACACCAGAGCTAGCTGCTTACCAGGCAGCCAGCTACAGCCTATCCAGCCTAGGTGCAACACATGGCACTGTGCCCACATTAACATGTCTTTGGATCAAAACTACTAAGTTTATTGCACCATGTGGACATGCCACCTCTAATCTCTGCTACTTGAAGTTCTCTACTCAACTTCCAACTACATAATAAAAATGTTCTTCAATCTGTGGAGAAGGACTTGGGGGTACTACTGGATGAAAAGCTGGACATAAACAAACAATGTGTGCTCGCAGCACAGGTAGCCAACCGAATCCTGAGCTGCATCAAAAGAAGTGTGGCCAGCAGGTCTAGGGAGGTGGTTCTGCTCCTCTACTCCACTCTGGTGAGACCGCCACCTGGAGTATTGAGTCCATCTCCGGAGCCTTCAACACAGGAAAGACATGGGCCTGTTGGAGCAGGCCCAGAGGAGGGACACAAAAATGATCAGATTGATGGAACACCTCCCCTGTGAGGGAAGGCTGAGAGAGTTGGGGTTGTTCAGCCTGGAGAAGAGAAGGCTCTGGGGACACTTTCTAGTGATCTTTCAATACTTAAAGGGGGCTTATGAGAAAGATGAGGATAGATTTTTTAGCAAGGCCTATACTGACAGACAAGGTGTAATGGTTTTAAACTAAAAAAGAGTAGATTTAGAACAGATAAAAGGAAGACATTTTCTACAATGAGAGTGGTGAAACACTGGCACAGGTTGCCCAGAGAGGTGGTAGATACCCCATCCCTGGAAACATTCACGGTCAGGTTGGACAGGGCTCTGAGGAACCTGATCTAGTTGATGTTCCTGCTCATTGCAGGGGGGTTGAACTAGGTGACCTTTAAAGGTCCCTTCCAACCCAAACCATTCTGTGACTCTATGACTCTAATCAAGTTGCAGGATTAGAGTTCATCACTGTGACTGTTCCCACCTCTTACCAGCACCTCCTTGGGCTGAAACTTAATCTCTGCCCAGAGAGCCTCAGCTGCTCCCAAAGCAGTCTCTCCCTCCCACCAGTGTTTCACCTGACTCAGACACTCCTTTTTTAAAGGAAAAGAATTCCTCTAACTGAGAACAAATAGATAACAGCCAGCACCCCTATATATATGAAATATTTCAGATATTATTCATATCAGAGATTTATCATCTTCAGGGCCCCAAAGGAATATTGCCCAAGAAGCTTTAGTGACAAATTATCAAAAGAGAGAAGGGGAAAGAAGCAATAAGTGTCAAATAGAAAGAGGAGGAGAAGGTATAATCTAACACCCTACCTTATCCCCAGAGGCTGGTGATGACTGTAAAAGTATAGGACAGATGAATAACAGCATTGTACTAAAAAATGCTTGCTCCCTCTGAAAACTAAGTGCTTAGATATTGCCTCATAAGAGTGATTTCCATTTCTAATCAGCAAATGATTTCAGCCCTCATTATCCATTCATTACATTTTTTAATATGTGATTTTCTACCTTTACCTGTGCTCTCACTCTCAAAAGACCTTTCCATAAAGCCACTTCTCAGTCCGCCTTCGAAACTCTCCATGGAAACTTTTCTTGATGTTAAACTTATAAAAACCTTAGCAATGGCTAAAGAGGTGGTAGCTGTGACTCCAGATGATCGTATGGACAAATACTCTCTTTTTATTTCCTTACGTTTGTCTGTTTCTGACTCTCAAAGGCCATAGGTTCTCTTGGCAAGGCTTATGTTTTCGAGTTTGCACACTGTTTAGCACAGTGGGACTGTAATCTCCAGGCTAGAAAAGCTAGGTAATTTTGCAATGCAAACAATAACCACTATCACAGTAGCAAGTACTGGTATGTCAAGCCTCTTTGGCCACAGTTACAGCTACTCAGGCTGCTGAATGAAACCAGTTGGATGTCAACCACCACACATTATCATCCTACCCTCTCTAAACACTGCTAGAGGTAATTGTTAAACCTCTATAGAAATGCACAGTGATTTGTTTCTTTTTTCCTTGAAACAAATAATCTTTATGTTTTTTTGGTTTGTAAAATATTATTAGTCCTTAACTGTCTGGTAGGTGGCATACTATAATTAAGAGAAAGGAGCATTCCTCCTCCATCCCAGACATCTGACTGTGCTCCTTCTCCAATTAGATATTCAATAAACACATCTCATAAGATTCCTTTTTCCTACTTAGGATTGGACGTGATTAGAAATTACCATCTCTAGTAAGATTTACCTAACTGAAAGTACTAAGCCTCAAACAGTTAGCTGGAAATATCAGTTTACCAATCTGATAACTTTTATTACCTTTGCAACAGACTTTCAACTGCTACTGGTTGAAGAGTTTATTGTCAGCTGGGGATCTGGCTCCTATTGTTTTATTTTGTTTTTCTTCCACAATGTCAACAGCTGAATAAAATGGTGAGGAAGGTTAGAACCAAACAGCCTCAGTATTAAGCCCTGCTGGTGTGAGTGGGGGTTTCTTCGTTTAACTTAAACGGAAAAGTGAAATTGGCTGTTACCCTTTTAAACTCTGTAGTGAATTTGGGGACATAGGAATCCCAAGCAATAAAGATTATCAAAAGGAATGCAAATGAAAGCAATATCACATCATTAGATCTTTAGGTATTAAGTTAAAGTAATTAGTCTTCAACTCATAGTAACTATAATATCAACATACAGCTCTGCTACAGTAGTTCAATTAAACCAAATACCCACTAGATTTGAAGTCTTAATAAAGATGAAAAAGATCAAGGCCACAAAGTTTAAAAACTCTGAGAAAAGAATAAAACACAGGTGGACACAGGCTCAAGTCTAAAAAAAGGCGCAGGAGAAATAACTGACCAATTTTCTGCATCAGTAACCTATGAATGATGGAAGAGTACCTATGGTTGAAGAGGTGAACCCAATTTATGACCCTGCCTTGCTTCCAGATTCCACAAGAAGGGTTTCACCACATTTTTTACCACAGGAAGAAATTTTTAATTAAACCAAAGCAAAACAAAACCCCGATAACAGCAACAGAAGCGAAAGAATGAAATTACAACCCTCGTTTCAGCTATTTCCTCTCTCTTTGTGGTGCACTGTGCTGCCAACACTTCAGTTTTGTAAACACCACAATTCTTTCACTGGCTTTACCAGGAAGAGATAAAAACAATCTTTAAAATAAACACTTCATCCCAAGCTAGCCAGAGTGAAAAACAAGTCAAAACTTCTTAGACTAAGAGAGTAAAAAAACAGGCAACTATGGAAGTGGCACAAGTTGGATCTAGGAAGCTTGCTGTAAGTACATTGATCAAAAGAGATGCAGCAGCTACAGGGCACAGGCTATTATCTTTTACAGTCTGTTTTGTTTGTTTGTTCTTTTAATAGCAAGTGGATAAAAATCCCACTCATAAGCTCCCATATGTTCAGCTAGAGCAGAGAAATATGCTGCACATAGATCTATTTCTGAAAATGATGCTTTTATTCTCTACTAAATTTTTACACCTTATCCAACTGTTACGAGCCCTTGCAGATACCTACAGTGATACTTCAGACACAGGCATATACAACTATATCTCTGAGCATAGAGAGTAATATTCATGAACATACAAATGCCAAAAAATCTAAATGTGGCCTGAAATTAATTTGCAGGCAACACACAAAGAATTCTCTCCATGCGGTCAAGTTTTTTTTTATTACTACCATCCGGAATTTGCAGCTTATACTTGTACAGTTTGTGGAAACCTAACTTTGTCCTCTAAACTATGAAAAATTTTACTCAAAAAATCAAAGTGCTATTCCAACATTTAATTTCATATAAAATTATCTATTTCAATTTGCTAAAAATGTTAACATATATTACAAACATACCCATTCATCATCCTACTTATTTTTAATACTATACTCTTAAATAGGTATGTATTCTTTATATAAATCAGTGGTGCAATGTAATTTCATGCATCAGCAAGCTACGTATGTCCATCTTTCTTAACATTTTATTTAATCAATGGTCTCGGTACATTGTTTTGAATGGTTTTGAGGAGGTTTTTTGGTCTTTTTCGGGGGGTGGGGGGTGGGGGGTGGGCAGAGTCAGGTGTGGAGTAATTTGTTTCCTTTTTTTTGTATCCTAGAGCTATTTCTTCAGGAATCTTTACTACATATTCTGGAAGATTCTGAAACTCTATCTTCATGGAACTACAACAAAATAAGTAAGTTTCTACGGAGGTGCAAAACTCTGTTCAAGTTCAGATTAACTATATATATACAAGACAATTGTATGTATCGTACATTCTTGGCTTGGTTTATAAGAGAAAGAGTACAAAGGTAGAAATGAAAAAGTTGTATACATTTTGAAGGAATTACTGTTTGGAGAAGGACAGAAAAATAGCTCACTTCACAGATTCCTTAAAATATGCATTTCATCTGTTTTTCTATTTGGACTTTTACATGCAGTAAATTTTTAATATTTAATAAAGGATACATTTCTGCACGTGCTAGCTAGGCATGAAACCAGCTAGAAAGGCATATCCTCATTATGCATCAATCTAAAGAATGATTTTTTTTTTGTTTGTAAACAGATTTTAAAAGCACGTTGTCAAGTCCATACATGGGATGGTCTCAACCAGAGAGATATTACTCTTGGGAAAATCAATGCATACTTTTGTTGGCTTAATATTATGCACAATATTTCTTTAAGTTTTCAACTAATGACATTCACAGATATATGCTATGCCATAAAAAGTAACCTTTGTACAAAAAATGAGCAATGCAAATGCTCTGTGCCCCTCTGGTTGCTGTTGTCTGGGAAACTTTTTTTTTTTTTTTAAAAAGTATAATGTCTTTTTTCCCCCTTAGAATTTAATTCTTCACTTTTCCCGTTTAGTCTACCCCTCCCTAAATAGTTCCTTTAGAATGGAAGACAGTTTGAGGAATGGCACATATTAATATAGTTATACAGAAAACACATTCAAATCAGACTCTTCATAGTATTCAGTAAAACAGTACTCATTACTATGCATTGTTTCCGATACAGTAGTTGAAAAAATAATTGAATAATTCTTTCTCCTCAAACTCACAAAAAGTCTAACTATGCAGATACAGCTTTCATGAAATTTAAGCTAAAAAAGAATACTGTTCTTTTCATATCCAGAACATTTAAATAACAGGGATAAGCGGGCTAGGCACAATTAATTATGTTTAACTAGTAAGAGAAGTCAGTACTGTGTGTAGACTACCGTTCAGCATGCAGATGAATACTTCATCAAAAGAATTATCACTTAGCAAGATGGCGAGGGCAATATATCAATTATCAAAAATATCTGTATTCTAATCTGATGCTTTGCATTATTTAGCATTTTCTGACACAAAATATATCTTAACTCCCTTTTTTATTCTGTGGTCATTAATCGCTTGGTGTAGAACACAAATGCCAATGGCACAGCAAAACACTGCTGAGATTAAGATTTAAATGAAAATCAATGTTTCAGTTGGCTGAAAAACTAACTTCTCTGACTTGCTGAACAATAAGACTGAAAATACAGTTCACAGTTCCATTTCATGTACAAAATTGTATTCTTTTTTTTTCTTTTTTTTTTCCCAATTGTTTCAGAGGAAGATCTGATGAGTTGAAAAAGAAAGGTAAAGGGAAAAAAATGCATGAATACTGGTTTCAGTTTTACTGAAACAGATTAGAACATCTCTCGGTCAAGCATCACTTGCATTAGTTCTACCTGACAAGCTACTTTTGCTGAAACTAACTTTGCATGCATAATTAATTATTCAGACCTCTTTTTTCTTCTTTTCTGAGTCTTATTTGGATGCTAAATGGAGGAATTTATTCGTGTGTCCTGGTTAACATCTGGGGAATTACTATAAAGCTGCAATTATATTAACTGACTAAAAATCTTATAAATCTCCATAACTGTCACTTACTCTGATTTTGACATGTCTGATATGACACTTTTTCACTGGGAAGTGGAAATATAAAATCTTTTTTAGCCTGTAAGAGCTTTGTGCTCTGTGGCTGAAAATCCAGCAATAAATGAGTTGCACATGACCCATCTCAAAACTCTGCAGTTTGCCTGTAACGTCCTTGAATGTAAATGACCTCTTGGGTTTGTACATTAGAGTTGTGTTTGAGTTTGCTTGTTAGAATGGTGCCTAGGTTCTCTACACCTACGTATGAGAATTCCTCCTCTATCTTGTCCCCTTAAATTAAAAAAAAAAAAAGAATTCTCATCAGATATCTGCAGACAAAGCCTTTGAGACATCAGCAACTGAAATAGTTTGAGATAACATCTCTAGTGGCATGAATTGGAGAATACACTTGTATAGGAACACCTATTACTGTCAAATATGATGAGTCAGTGCAAGTGGCATCAGTTTCAATATTGCTAAAATTTCCTCTCTTCTGATTTCCTCTTTATCACCTTGTGTCCATGAACAAATAGTAATAGGAAATATACTCCATGAATGCACACTGCAAGCTGAAAAATTTAGGTTCATTGGAGGCTAAATTAACATTAAACAGCTTTCTGTAAGAGTATATCATCAAACTGTACCATGTTTCCTCTGAAAATAGCGTGTGGGATAAAGAAAGGGCTTAATTAAAAAACAAGTTTAGTATATATGTGAATGAGGTAAAGTCTACCAGATGGCAGAAGAATTGGATGTTTTGGCACCAGTTTAACCTTTCAGATGTAAAAATCTGATGCTGAAATCCCACCTTTTTTAAAATTTGATTTCTAGGCCTGCCTGAGGCATTACTTTGAAGCTATGTAAAATTTACACAGTACTGTAGACATGCACAGGAAACAGTTGCTTTAGACCCCCGAATACTGTCAAAGCCTTATACTGAACACTGTCTACGTGCCTCCACTGCTGCATTCCTTCCTTTATGTGAGACTGAGACCCATGTAAACTACCCTGAGAAGTAATGTTGCACATTTTGCAGACAAAGAAAGACAACTGGCCTCACCATGCTAAGGCCTGCATAGAGACCTGTCTGACAGAGCTTCTAAGGTTTGCTGGCATACTGGGTCTGGCTGAGATTTATTTTTTTTTGCTGTTATCTTCCCCATAACCGCCCTCATAGTGCTGTGCTTTGTATTGGTAGCTAGAAAGGTGACGCATCAGTGTTTTGGCTACTGCGGAGCAGTGCTTGAAAAATGACAAGGCTGTCTCTCCACCTTCCCCCACCTCACCAGTAGTCTGGAGGTGGACAAGATCTTCAGAGAGAATATAGCCAGGACAGCTGACCCCAACTGACTGAAGAGATATTCCATACCATATGATCTGTGAGAGGAGCGGAGTGGCTTTGTTATTATGATGTTTTTCTTCTGGAGCAACTGCTACATACTGAAGCCCTACTTCCCGAGAAGTGGCTGGGCACTGCCTGCTGATGGGAATTAGAGAATAAATCTTTTGTTTTCATTTGCTTCTGCACGTGGCCTTTGCTTTTACTTTATTAAAGTGCCTTTATCTTGACCCATTAGGGTTTTTTTCCGTCTTATTTTCTCCCCCTGTTGCCTGCTGAGGAGGGGAGAGATAGAGCAGCTTGGTGGGCACCTGACATCCAGCCAAGGGCAACCCATGACCGCTAGTCACCTGGTAAGTACCCTTGCTACCAGCATTATGGAGAAGCTGCTGAACATAAGTAAGTTTCTTTGTCAAATCTGACCATAAATTGCAAAATCAATTTAAATGCAGTGTATCGCAAAAGGCATCTCATAGATGTACTTCTGAAAAGATTTGCTCAGGGAAGCTATGCTGGAATGTCCTATAAACACAGGTACCAACTATTTTGCTTCCAAGTAAAGTTTGAGTGGAACTTAAGTTTATGCTTTTCCATTTTAACTATCATTTCTTATTGCACTAAATCTCTCCTTTCTTCTCAGGTAACATGTACTTGATCACAATGTAATTTGCAGAAAAAGTCAGTGAAAAATTCTGGTTTATTTGTCTTCAACCAGTTTCTGTTTAATCAGAATAACATTATAAGTTTAAGCAGAATTTAGATGTACAGACTACTGACTCTTCCACTTTGCAAGTAAAATTATGTGGATTCAGCAGAATGAAATCCTGCACCAACGTATTTCCCCAAGAATCACCTAATTTCCCTCCATGGTCTAATTTTTGTCCTCTTCCCCGTGATATGAAAGGATATTACAAATAATTCCATATGCTTTGAATAATGCAAAGACTGTTTTATCCTTCCTAAGCATATGGAAGTATATATCAAAAGGTTAGCAAAACTATGCTATGTTCTTAAGCACCTTTAGGGGAACACGGTGCTTTTCTGTAAATCCCATGCAGAAAGTACATGTAAAATTACATTCTGACCTAACAAAATCATAAGAAAAAAAACCTCTGAAGTTCTGCTGCATTCTAACTATGAAGAACTGGAATCCTTTTTGCACAAACAGTACATTGAAGTTGCATAATTTTTAATAAAGTAATAAAGGCAAATGGCATATCAATAAAATATTAATAGCTACATGTGAAAGATGGGTTTATAAATAAATATAAATATTTATGTACTTATAGTTAACTAGAAAGAAGGTTGCCAAACAAATTACTAGGGAAATAAAATTCTATGTTTTTGTGATGTTTAACATAACACAAAAGGATCAAGAAGGAAAGCAGTACTTCTAGGAACCATTCTGTTGATATTGATATTATCACTTTAGCTGATTTTAAACTATTATCTTTATTATGTTTGTTGCACTGGAGTACAATGAACTCAGTTTCTACAGTGAAGCAGTAGGTTTCAATTTTTATATTTTATCCTACAGAAAATTTACACCCTTTGTTTATTTTATTACTGTTACATTACATGTGAGAGGATGAAGTTACTTGAATAATTTTCTTACACAAGTTAATGTGGGTACTGTGGAAGAGTTTATTGAATTAAGCAGCTCATCTTCCCTGGGATGTGCTTTATTATGTAGTCAAGTTTTAATAAATCTCTTTAAAAAATTTTGAATTGCAAGGCAGCTCACAAAAGACAGCTCTCTCTATGCATCGTCCTTGGAAAAAATACTATTTTTTAATGAAAGATTTCTAGATAACAAAGACGGATGCTGAAAATAACCTAAATATGTGTGATGATTTAGAGCATTATTTTAATGCTTGTCAATAATAACTGGGGAATAAAGTGAAGACAAATCAGTAAGATTAATTGCAAGGTTTGTTTTCATCAGAATATACACTATCCTTCACATACCCAACGTGTTCACTCATTCAGACATATTTCTCTTTATGTTCTGTCCCTACTGTTTTCTTAATTTTCAGGTTCTCTATAGAAAGTAACCTTAGTAATATTAGATAGGAAAATCTCTGTCTTCCAGTTAGAAAGCATGTAATTTCCTACATTAAGTCCACCCCTCTGCTGTCAGAGGCAAACCCCATTGTGTAGTTACATCTATAGACAGGTATTCCAATAACTAGTGATAAATGCCGGCTTCATATTTGCAAAATCTCTTTTCTAAACAGAATTTCAAATGTTAACTTTATTTCCAGTAGTGCTTTCTAACCCACTTTTAACACGTGAACGTTTTGGTCTTAAGTTCATTTGCTTTAAAAAAAAAGGGAAAAAAAAAAGGAAAAAAAAAAAGAAAGGCGTTTTGAAGTTCAGCATGTTCTGAAGCTTGAAAAATACTGATGTAGAATACTGAAACTGTTGGTGTCATTTTCTCAAAAAAAAGTAATAGTTAATACTGAAGTACTAGAAATACATTCACGGTAAGTTAAGGGGCCACACTCAAGAAGATTTTTCACAGAATCACACAGAATCACAGAATGGTGTGGGTTGAAAGGGACCTCAAAGATCACCCAGTTCCAACCCCCCTGGCCATGGGCAGGGACACCTCCCACTAGACCAGGCTGCTCAAAGTCCCATCCAGCCTGGCCTTGAACACTTCCAGGGATGGGGCATCCACAGCTTCCCTGGGCAACCTGTGCCAGTGCCTCAGCACCCTCACAGTAAAGAATTTCTTCCTGATATCCAATCTGAATCTACCCTCTTTCAGTTTGAAACCGTTACCCCTCATCCTATCATTACACTCCCTGATAAAGAGTCCCTCCCCATCCTTCCTGTAGGCCCCCTTCAGGTACTGGAAGGCTGCTATAAGGTCTCCCCAGAGCCTTCTCTTCTCCAGGCTGAACAACCCCAACTCTCTCAGCCTGTCCCCATGGCATAGGTGCTCCAGCCCTCTGATCATCTTTGTGGCCCTCCGCTGCACTTGTTCCAACAGGTCCATGTCCTTCTTGTGCTGAGGACTCCAGAGCTGGACGCAGTACTCCAGGTGGGGTCTCACCAGAGC
>VYZM01021916.1:14133-71277 GCA_013398915.1 Dromas ardeola | reverse complement strand
GTCTTAAAAAAAAAAAAAAAAAAAGAAGAAAAAAAGCAAACAATAGTATAGATTCAAGGAAAAAAGAACTCAACAGCTCTCCGACACCAATGAGAAAGCAATCCTAAAATCTTTAGAAATCCATTTTAAATAACAACAATCATAATATATTCCTATACTTTTTCATACACTGGGCCTAAACCTCCCCACTATGTTGGTATTAACATCTACTTAAAGGCACGTGTAACCAGAAGGTGTCAAATGCTATTTATCCTCTCCAGTATCTGTCTTTCAGGAGTGGAAGAAGGGGAGGAGAAAAAGAGATATAGATAAATTTGCTTCAAAGCCAAAGATATTCCTCCCTTCTCTTATTACATAACACTATTTGTTAAAAAAAAGACCCTTGTTCTAAGAGAAGACAAAGGGGTAAAATACAAATATATATCCAATACAAATATATTTTAAGAATTCTTTTTAGGAATTCTTTATCATAAACAAGAACACACATTAGCAGTGTACTGTTCACACTTCAGAATTACATCTATTTTTTCAGCCCAATAACTTAAGCTGCTACATTAAGTCTAAACAGCGTAAGAAATTAGAGTCTTCTCAATTCATTTAGTTTCACTTCAGGGATGGTAAAGTGCTTTGCCAGCTTTTCCATTTTCACCAGTCTGAATAATTAATTGTTTTAAATACCATTTACATTTTGTGATGAAAAGCAATACGTAAAATTTCATAAATAATAAGCATGCATAATTTGTGTTTCAATTACTGAATTTATAATGTCTCTGAATGCTGTTTAATGCATTGCTAATGTATTTTTGGCCAATAATTTCTAAATAGATGGCTTTTTAATTTATACTTTTTTGCCCAGGAAGTACATATCTCAAGCTTTTCTTCATGCTATAGGTGCAAATAAAAACAAATTCTTCAATGTACTGACCACATATATTTATATTTCAGGATTTATTGCTAATCTAAATTTTTAAAATGCAATTATAGCCATACTTTCCCCTTCATCATTCTAGAGCAATTGTTAAATATAAGATAAATTAAACTTCTTTCACTTTCATTTGTTAGAATTACACTGATACCACCAACCAGAATGGAAATTAGAAATAAAAGTTAATTTTGTTACAATGAATCTGCTGAATTCTACAAATATGATAGTGTTAGTTCCTCATGCTTTCTAGCCAAAGCTGACACCTCCCATCTTTAGTCTGTGCATCTAAATCACTTACAGAATTACTGGAAGTAAAACCAGAAAAACTTGTGCAGTGATGGAGCAAAAATGCAATGTCCCTGTTGACATACAAAGGTGGAGAATCAATATTTTTTGGACCAAAATACTTTAATTGGGAGTTAACAAGGGTTACACTGGAAGCTATATTGGGAGTTATTGATAAAAATAATAATTGCTTAAATATTCTTCTGTTGCCTCCTTCTCACACCAGTAAGTTCTGCTTGCTTTTATTTTTTTTTCTCATGGTTTCAGAGTCTAGTTGTTTTATGGGGAGCCACCGAAGGACACCTCATCAAGAGATTTCCAAGTCCATTACATCTGTTTATAAACATATTAGGACTGATTCAGTAAATTTGGAGGAGGAGTAACTTTTAAATAATTAAAAGTAATTAAAGTTGTCTTTTACTTACATTGAGGAAGTCACAATTGACAACGGCAGACATTACAGCTACTTGACCTTGCTTAGGGACCCCCATCAGATGGAAATATTGTAAGATCATGCGGAGTCTGTACTACTAGAGTGCCTGGAAGAAACAGCTCCTGAACACCCTCTATCTTTTGCCTTCAGAATAAAGCTGGGTAGAATTTAGCCCCTTTTCTTCTCTTTCCATTTTTTTTTATTTATTTTTTATTTTTTGTTATTAAGTGTTCATACTGGCATTAGTGAGGAAATGTGAATGTTTATTAGAAATCAGTCAGGAATCTCCAGAGATCAGGTAGATGAACATTTATAGTGAAAGTACCATCTGATAATTTTAACTGAAGGCCTTTGGCAACTAATGCTTAATTGCTCTGGTCTGTTTGAATCTTCAGTGAACGGTGTTTCCAAGTAATTCTCTCAATTTAAAATAAATGTAATTGCTAACAAAGCCATATGCAACCTGCACAGTGAATGGTTCAGTGATTAGTGACTAGAATTTCACTTAGATAATGATTCATAGTGTAAGCTCTAGCTATCAAAATCATTCTGATTACACTGCTCATGACAAGGATCAGGCATAGGCTGAGGGAATTAATTTTACTTCTGTGAGACAGAGACTAAAAGCAGTTCTTTTTACTGAGGTAATTTACTATGGTCAGATCAGAAATCAAATATCACATAATGTTTTATTTGTGAGATGAAGTATCAGCCTGCTCCTATAATACTTCCTAAAGAAATAATCTTTTTGTGGCAGGGTTACTGAAAATTTAAGAAAGTATGAGGTGGAGTTTCATAGTTTCGGCAACCCTAACTTCTGATCATTCTTGTTGTCTGTGTATGTTATATAGGGAGTCTATGAAAAGTTTGTCACAAGTTAAATATTAAAATTATAAAAGGTTTTTATATCATTAACATCTCTCATTCTCTATAATTTTTAGACTATATATCACTGTAACCTTGAACTTTGAGGTACCTTGTAATAATTCTACTTCCAGTGGAAATGGTGGGAATTGTGCACTGTTGAAAACTTAAATATTTTCTGCTTTCATAGATTTGAGAATTGCATATAATCTAAATTTTAGCTATTTATTAATAGTAGGCAAAGGTAACTTCATTTCCACAAAACAGAGACAAGTATTATAAATAAGCCCCCAAAACAACCTACATAATGTCTTTGTTTTACATTAAATTAATCTTCAAAGTAAACCACGCCCTATGACTTCTTAACTTATGGGACTAGCATACTATTTCTGTAAACAGTATTATTTTTGCAGTTAACTTCTTTAAAAAACTTTTTAAAATGCTTTGAATGTCCCTACATTATCAATATCTTGTAGATGCCAACAGCATACCCTTCACTCATATGCGACATCACAATTATGTAAGTCTGAGGGGGGTTTACTGTTTTATTTTTCTTGATTTTTATCCATTAAAAGTATCAACAACATTGGTTGTGTACCACGTTGGAGGGTCGGAAGCGGAAGAGTGTAGAGGGTTCACACCTGTGGAGAGGTGCGGACAGGACAGGTGACCCAAAACTGACCAACAGGGTATTCCATCCCATCTGCCCCATGCTCAGTATAAAAGCTGAGGGATCAAAGAGGTCAGCCTCTTTCTTCAATGGCCAGTGTCTGGGGAGGACTCTGTTCGCCTGCCTTTGATCCCAGTCTGCGTGTTCCTGAATTCAGTTCCCGTCTGATGCTGAGTCCAGTCTGAGATTTTCCCAGAGCCTGCTGGAGAAGTGATCGTCATCCTGGGAGCTCAATATTGCTTTTGTATATATTACATTATTTTCTTATTAATATTATTATCTTTTTTTTTATTGTTAATATTTCATTAAAGCTGTTTCAGTTTTTTTTCCCAAGCCATAAGTCTCTCTCCCTTATTCTCTCTCACTTCCCCCTCCCCTTCTGGGAAGGAAGAGGGGTTAAAAAAATATCTGTCATTGATTTAGTGGCCTGCCCAGCCTAAACCTTGACAACCTTAATCTGACCCATCCAACTGGAAAATATTAACCTCAAGAACAACAACAATAATAAAGAAAACATTAATAACGAAACGTATACTTTGGTGTCTCATTTTATCAAGTTTTAGTGGGTTATGTAAAAGAATCTGTTGTCCATAACTGTAATATAAATCATCTGTATGAAGAGATAAATTGATATTTGTAAACTAACGGTGTACAGAAAGCTACCTAGTCAAGCTTTTCACCCACACGCATTACCTCATTACCCTGTGAACATTCAATAATACAGTTGAACATAAAATTCATACAACTATATAAATGTGAGCGATAGAAAAAATGAAAGAATATGAGTATCATTTTACTTACGTTTGACCAAATATCTATTTTTACATTTAATATCCATAGATGCCTGGAGCAAATTATGGTTATGGAAGGCAAGCAATTACATACACACACTTGGTACAGAAACTTCCCAGATTTTTGTCTCTATCTCAAGTGGAAATACAAATACACTACCACACATCTGATACCACTCCCACTCCAACTTTTTAGGCACCTGGAATCAACTGAGACCATAAACAGGCACTGCATTATCTTACAGGTGTTACCTACTAACAAACAACTCACAATAAACATGTACTTGACAAGCAATGGAAAACGGTGCTTGAACTAATTCCAACCTGAATTAAACACTCATCCTTTAAAGCACAGCACTGTTTGGAGGCAGAGTACATTGTGTCTGCGTTAGCATATATATGTGTATTTAATGAGAAGACTGTAGCTGGTCCAAAGAGCGTTCTTTGAGTCACACAAAGCATTAGAGATTGTACAGTTGCGGTACATAACTCCCTCGCCCCGACCGCGGTGGCATTAAGCATGACTAGTACAGTGACAGAGATGAGTTCAAATGACCTTGTTTTTCCAGCTCCTGAGCAGGTTTGAACAAGAGCAGCCCAGGCCTCTCTGCCTGAGCACAGCTGCCATTGTCACGGTTTAACCCCAGCTGGAAGCTAAGCACCACACAGACACCTGGTGGGATGGGGGAGAGAACCGGACAAGTAAAAGTGAGAAAACTCATGGGATGAGATAAGAACAGTTTAATAATTGAAATATAATAATAATAGCAATGAAAATTATAATAATAATTTGTAATAAAAAATAAATATATAAAAGAGAAATAAAACCCAAGAAAAGACAAGTGATGCAAACGAAAAAACAATTGCTCACCACCAACCAACCAACGTTCTGCCTTTTCCCAAGCAGCAGCTGACTCCCAGCCAGCTTTCCCCCTAGTTTATATGTTAAGCATGACATCATATGTTATGGAATACCCCTTTGGCCAGTTTGGGTCAGCTGTCCTGTGCTGTCCTGTCTTGTCCTGTCCTCCCTGCCTCTCATGCACCTCCAGCCTCCTCGCTGGCAGGGATGTGTGAGAAGCTGAAAAGTCCTTGACTTAGTGTAAACACTGCTGTGCAACAACTAAAGCATCAGTGCCTACTCAACATTATTCTCATCCTAAATCCAGAACACAGCATTACACCAGCTACCAGGAAGAAAATTAACTCTATTCCATACAAAACCAGGACAGCCATGCATAGCTGTATTAGAGAGTGCTGAAAGTTATTTCAATCTTCTGAAGTGATGCAGCTATTTAAAACCAAGCAGGAGTCACAGGTTGCTGATAATGTGCTCAAAAGTAGTAAGCCCACCTGTCGCCTTGTTAGGAAAGATGTTCAGCACACTGGAAAGGAGTTATTCTCTCCTAAGGCTTTTAAATATTGTTGGTGTTAATAATAACTATGAGTACAGTTTGTACTCAATACATTTCTGTTTTAATACAAAGTTACAACATCAGATGAGCAATGTTCCCCATTTGGGAACATCTCAATTCTGGTATAGACAGGCTGCTTGAGAGGAAAATAAATGCATATGTGAACCAGGCACAAGAAGTAAAACACAGATCAACAATTTGTATTTATATAACTTCAAATCACACAGCTTCTACCAAACAGTTGAGCAGTTCTTTAAGTAATAGGAGACACCCTGAGTTGCAGTGATCATGCACTGGTGGAGTTTGCAGTCCTGAGGGATATGGGACATGCAAAGACAAAAGTCAGGAACCTGAATTTTAGGAAATCAAAATTCCAGATCTTCAAGGAGTTAGTCAATATGACCCTCTGCAAAAATGCCCTCAGGGGCAAGGGAACACAACAGGGATAACAGATCTTTAAGGACGCTTTCCATAGAGCACAAGTGCTCTTGATACCCGGGTGTAAGAAATCAGGAAAGGAAGGCAAGAGACTGGCATGGATGAGTTGAGACCTGCTGATCAAAATAAAGGGCAAGACGGAAATGCACAGGTAGTGGAAACAGGGACAGGTATCCTGGGAAGAGTATAGGGACGCCGCCCGCTTGTGTAGGGGTGGGGTCAGAAAGGCCAAGGTGCAGCTGGAGCTGAACTTGGCAAGGGATGTAAAGAATAATAATAAGGGCTTCTGCAGGTATGTCAGCCAGAAAAGGAAGGTCAAAGAAAGCATATTGCACCTGATGAGCAAGACTGGCATACTGGTGACAATGGACAAGGAAAATGCTGAGGCACCCAACAATTTTTTTGCCTCAGTCGGCACTGGCTCTCAAGTGGATAGGACAGCAAGACAGGGACCGGGGGAGCAAAGTTCCTCCCACTATAAGAGAAGATCAGGTTCAAGACCACCCGAGGAACCTGAACATACATAAGTCTATGGACCTGACGAAATGTATCCCAGAGTCCTGAGGGAACTGGCTGATGTAGTTGCCAAGCCACTCTCCATGGGATATGAAAAGTCATGGCAGTCAGGTGAAGCCCTCTGTGACTGGAAGAAGGGAAACATTTCACCCGTTTTTAAAAAAGGTAGAAAGCAGAACCCTAGGATACTGACCTGTCAGCCCCACCTCTGTGACTGGGAAGATCATGGAACAGATCCTCCTGGAAGCTATGCTAAGGCCCATGGAGGACAGGGAGGTGATTTGAGACAGCCAGCATGGCTTCACCAAGGGCAAGTCTTGCATGACCAACCTAGTGACCTTCTATGATGGAGTGACTTCTGTAGGGCCTGTGACATGGTCACATCCAGATGGTAGTGGTCAACAGCTCAATGTCCAGATGGAGATCAGTGACAAGTGGTGTCCCTCAGGGGTCCGTACTGGGAGAAATGCTGTTCAATATCTTCAACGACATAGACAGTGGGACTGAATGCACCCTCAGCAAGTTTGCAGATGACGCCAAACTGAGTGGTGTGGTTGATTTGCCTGAGGGATGGGATGCCATCCAGAGGGACCTGGAGAAGCTCAAGAAGTGGGCCCATGAGGTAAAACAAGGCCAAGTGCAAGGTCCTGCACCTGGATAGGGGAAACTCCCCATATCAATACAAGTTGGGGGATGAAGGGATTAAGAGGAGCTCTGTGGAGAAGGACTTGGGGGTACTGCTGGATGAAAAGCTGGGCATGAGCCGACAGTATGCGCTTGCAGCCCAGAAGGCCAACCGCATCCTGGGCTGCATGAAAAGAAGTATGGCCAGCAGGTCTAGGGAGGTGGTTCTGCCCCTCTACTCTACTCTGGTGAGACCCCACCTGGAGTACTGTGTCCAGCTCTGGAGCCCTCAACACAGGAAAGACATGGGCCTGTTGGAGTGGGTCCAGAGGAGGACCACAAAAATGATCTGAGGGCTGGAGCACCTCTCCTATGAGGACAGGCTGAGGGAGTTGGGGTTGTTCAGCCCACAGAAGAGAAGGCTCTGGGGACACCTTATAGCAGCTTTTCAGTACTTAAAGGGGGCTTATAAGAAAGATGAGGACAGATTTTTTCACAGGGCCTATACTGATAGGACAAAGGGTAATGGTTTTAAACTGAAAGAGAGTAGATTTAGAATAGATAAATGGAAGACATTTATTACAAAGGGGGTGGTGAAACACTGGAACAGGTTGCCCAGAGAGGTGGTAGATGCCCCATCCCCGGAAACATTCATGGTCAGGTTGGATGGGGCTCTGAGCCACCTGATCTAATTGAAGATGTTCCTGCTCGTTGCAGGGGGGTTGGACTAGATGACCTTTAAAGGTCCCTTCCAACCCAAACCATTCTATGATTTTATGATTCTTTAAATAAAACATTGTTTCAGTATCTTTCTCACAGATGCCTGCACCTGCACAGGTGTGATTTAAAAATACCAGGTACCTTGCACAGGTGGGTGATGTGAAAATGCAGAGTAAATTCCAATCCAGTGAATGATACATTTAAATGCAGAGTTTTCTGAGTGAAACAGAATACAATTCACTGGCTCTGTAATTGCAAATAATTCCTAATAGTAAAACTAAAGTAAATGAAGTCATTACCTACTTACACTATTTCATGGTGCATGATATAACTGAGCACAGTGGACATTTTACATTGTCACACAGAGTTTTTAAGTACTTTACATATTTTTATATAAATATATATAAACATATAATGTATTTTTATAGTTTTAAGTATTTTAACCCTTAAGAGTATTGGGCTGTATTCCCTAAAAAATGAAGGGAAAAAGCTCCACCTTCACATCCAATTGCAGTTTTCCAGTTGCAATTTGGCAAATTAGTTCAACCAGAAGTGCAAATTCTATTAAAACAAATGGGACTTAAGTGTACACTTAAGTAAACCTTAGAAACAGGAATTGTGTTGAATGGGAAGTTTTTACTTGTTTGTGATTGTACCGGGTGAGGGTGCCCTGATGCCACCAGCAGCTATTGCTAGATTTTGCTAAGTCTCACTTACACATATATTGTGTTTTCAGTATATTTTGTATCACTCTTCTAAATCAGAAATCCTGTGTAACACCAAATATCTTCAAACAAGTATATTTGATATTAAACATTGTACCCTCCACAAGTGGAATACCAAAAAGAACCTGGTCAGAGTATTTGACTCTGTCAATCTCACCATCCTACTCCATTTTAATTGGTAATAAATTAAATTAATTTTCCCTGGGTTGAGTGTGTTTTGCCCGTGACAGTAAGTGATAAGGGATCTCCCTGTCTTTATCTCAACCCATGAGTTTTTCCATTTTATTTCCTCCCCCTATCCTGTTGAGGAGGAGTGAGAGAACACCTGAGTGGGAATCTGGTTGGCCAAGGTCAACCTTGGGAGCTTGGATCCCCACCGGAAAGGGACAAGTAACCCCACAAACTAAACAGTTTAGTCTTGATTATTTCAATTTAAGAATAATGGCACTATTTTCTAGCTACAAGGAAAACAATCTGACTTGCAAACTAGTTGTGAGATGAGAGTGTAAAACATTCAGCAAACAGATAAAGCACAGACTACTCTTCTCAGCTGTTGGTGGAAGACTTGTCAAGTGACGTTGTTGTTGCTGCCAGAAACCTGTTCCACTGTAGCAGAGTTCCACTGCTTTGTACTTCAAGTGATAAAAAAGAAAATTTAAATGAGCCTGTAAGAAAACTCTGTACCAACTCAAGAAATGAAGAGTTGAAAGTGAAATATCACTGCATTTCTTCCTTGCTCAGGACCTAGAGATATTGTATCTGACTACTCAAGATGGGATTATAAATCATGCTGTAGAGATTAACTAACCCTCACCAATCATTCACTGCTTTAGAGCATTTGTCTTCCTATGGATAGGATTCCATAAGTAACAAGACTTACTGGGATATACATGTATTAAAAAGAAAAATGCACTAATGCATAGGCTAAGGTGAATGTTCACTCTTACGCATAATGACATTAATGCTGCAAAATCCATATCGGTGCAGCTTACATCTAAAATTCTATTACTACATTATTGATTAATCACTTGAACTTTCAATTTAGTTGAGAATGATCTGAACGATTCAAGTACTTTATCAATTTATTCTAGAATACCTTGCCTGTCAAAATGAAGGGATTGGAAAGTATTCTTTACTTGAGAAGTAAAAATTCTTATTTTGCCCACTTGCCCTTGAAAGTATATGGTACAATCTTAATTGTATGCTAGAAAAATAATATAAATTGGAAGTAACAATGAGTTACATTTCAGATGTTTCGTATATCTTCCAAAAATATACTTTCTTATAACAAACAATTACATATTTATTGGTTTTATTTTACTACTGTAATACACATTAAGGAAAGCCAAAACTTTCTAATTTACTACTAGATCACAGCAAAATCTATATCCGTATTTACTAAAAGTGAGTACTTATAGGAGAAGATCATAGAATCATAGAATGGTTTGGGTTAGAAAGGACCTTAAAGATCATCTAGTTCCAACCCCCCTGCCATGGGCAGGGACACCTCCCACTAGACCAGGCTGCTCAAAGTCCCATCCAGCCTGGCCTTGAACACTTCCAGGGATGGGGCATCCACAGCTTCTCTGGGCAACCTGTTCCAGTGTCTCACCACCCTCACAGGAAAGAATTTCTTCCTAATATCCAATGTAAATCTACCCTCTTTCAGTTTAAAACCATTATCCTGTGTCCTGTCATTACACTCCCTGATAAAGAGTCCCTCCCCATCCTTCCTGTAGGCCCCCTTCAGGTACTGGAAGGCTGCTATAAGATCTCCCCAGAGCCTCCTCTTCTCCAGGCTGAACAACCCCAACTCTCTCAGCCTGTCCTTATAGCATAGGTGTTCCAGCCCTTTGATCATCTTTGTGGCCCTCCGCTGGACCTGTTCCACAGGTCCATGTCCTTCTTGTGCTGAGGATTCCAGAGCTGGACGCAGTACTCCAGGTGGGGTCTCACCAGAGCAGAGTAGAGGGGCAGAATCACCTCCCCTGACCTGCTGGCCATGCTTCTTTTGATGCAGACCAGGATGTGGTTGGCTTTCTGTGCTGCAAGCGTGCATTGCCTGCTCATGTTGAGCTTCTCGTCCACCAGCGCCCCCAAGTCCTTCTCAGGACTGTACCCATGTACCCACGTACCCACAAAAGCATGAACTAACAAGTTGTTCTAGCCACGTTTTTCTAACCTATCTGCCAAAAATTAGAGTCATAGAAGGAATTTCTCTTTAGTCTCATGTCTGATCAGGTAACTCTTCTATCTAGTTAGCAAAACACGTATATCAGCTAAAAACAATTCTTTATATGCCACTGACTAGATCTGACTGGACTGATGTGTCAGGAAGAATTTCCATAAATCATAACGCAGGATTTCAGAGTCACAGCCCAAGGTAATATTTTTATTTTTGTAATATTTTTATTACAACTTCCAGTTGTTATTTTACTCTTGTGGCTGTCTTTCACAGAACAGAATAAAATTATTTAGGGTTAATAAAATTTACATTAATAACATGGCTGTATACAACTCAACACATGATATAAACACGTGGTGGGTTGACCCTGGCCGGATACCACCTGCCCACCAAAGCCACTCTATCACTCCCCCTGCTCAATTGCACGGGGGAGAGAAAATATAATGAGGGGCTCATGGGTCAAGATAAGAACACGGAGATCACTGACCACTTACTGTCACAGGCAAAACAGACTCACCAGGGGGAAATCAGTTTAATTTATTACCAATCAAATCACAGTAGTATAATGAAAACTGAAAGCAAATCTTAAAAACACCTTCCCCACCCCTCTTTTCTTCCCAGGATCAACTTTACTCCAGATATTCTCTACCTCCTCCCCCAGCAGTGGCACAGGGGGACGGGGAATGGGGATTGGGGTCAGTTCATCAATCGTTGTCTCTGCCACTCCTTCCTCCTCAGGGGGAGGACTCCTCACACTCTTCCCGTGCTCCAGCGTGTGGTCCCTCCAATGAGAGACAATCCTCCACGAACTTCTCCAATGTGAGTGTTGCCAAAGCAAGCACTTAGGAGCTGAGCAATTTGTCACCAGCAATCATCATCTTCACAGGTGAGACTGATAAGGTGATTTAATAATTATACCCCAGGCTTTCATGGACATACAGTCACAAAAAAACAAGAACCCGTAGCTGAAAACCAAAGCCAGTCAACTTAATCTGCTAGCAATGACTAATTAAACTGAAGAAAGCTGGATTTCACATAGATTTTGCAACTATCTATCTACAACATCAAAGCGACAAGAGTCAATATTTCATGAAGAGACAGAAATAAAAAAGCAGCTGCAGTGCTAGGCAGCAGAACACAGTTTGATGATTTGTGCCCCAGTTATGTCTCTAGTATCTCCCAAGCATGCAGAGAGTTGAAACTCAAAATTTCTCCACTTCCTGTATTTTATTTTCGTTTTCTTTTAGCAGAAATCAGTTTATGCTAAACAAAAAATATCATTTAAGGCTAAAGCTAGGAAATGTGAAAGACGAAGGCAACTAACAGCGTAACTGAAAATAAACATAAATGTGATTCACTACTGTTCTAACAAGGTGACTCGTATTTAGAAAAACAAAAAAATTAACATTTCTAGCTCAGATTTTAAAACAAAAATCTTTTCTCACACAATAGAAGAGTGTAGATGTTTTATACAGCTTTTTTGAGGTACAACGAACATTGCAAGCAATGGTCTAACTTACCTTCTCATTATTCTAGACATCTAACAGAACAAATTTACTGATTTTAAATATAAGTTGTGAAGTCTTTCTACATGTACCATGTTTTCCACCTAACCAGCTTACCTCCAAGGCCTTGTCTACAAAACAATTGCTTTTGTTTTGTAGGCAAAACAAAAAAAAGACTCAAGTCTTATATTGCATAATTTTTGCATGGATATGATAAAAAAATGAAGACTAATTAATAAAAATTCATTCTAGTTCTTTCTTCATTCTGGAATCTTAATAAAACAGAGGTAATTTAATCTGTTGCATTTGTCAACAGTTGCAAAGGTATGTAACAAGACAAGCTCTTCTGACATTGAATCAGAGAGGAATCCCCCACTGCATTTCAACATCCATCTTGATGGAAGTTTTTTGGAAGAAATGCTGTTGCCTTCAGATTCCATAATTTCCTGTCTTCCTTCTTTTGATGACTGTTGTTTTGGACTGCAAGTTCTTTGTATTTAATGTCTTCCAATAAAAATCCTGCACTTCATCAGAATTTTACATATTCCATATCAAGTAGGAGCTGCTTCAATATCCTGTTTTCTGTTTCTAAATTGCACAATAAAAAGAATTCCAGAATCTGTTTTCCTGTTTGGCTATGGCTCAGAGTTCAGTGTTTCAGGAAGAAATTTGCAGTGGTGAGACACTTCTTGTGAGATATCTTGTGCGGTGAGATGTTTCTCCAGTTGGCAGCAATTGGTGATCTGTACAGTCAGGGATGTTAGGAACTCCCTCCCAACACTAAAATTCATTATTGGTTGAAAAACCTCAAATATAATGATTAAACAATATGTTTATATCCTGTAGTCAAATATAATTCAGGTCTGAATTTCCATAACTGATCCTGGAACTGGCCAATTTTAATTTAATTGGCTGTTCTGGAAAAAGTTATGACATTCTTAAGCCCTTGGCAATATTTATTCACCATTCAGTGCTGGCAGTCAAAATTTGCAAACCACCTCTTAGTGTATCTTTTTTGTTGTCTGTCAAGCAGCAATGAGTTTATAACATATGTATGGAAATATATTTTTTCCATTTATGCATTTGTCTATACGTTATATTTATTTTTCTTTATAAAAAAATGCGTAAGTAAGCAACTAAATTACTAAAAGAAAAAAAAAAAAGAAGAGGGAATCTATTTGACAAGGCCTGAAGACACCAGGGAAACATTTCAAAATAAGTGCAAAGCATGTTTGTTACTAGTTTGTCTAACTGCTTTACATTAGATCTATGATAGAAGCAAACTTCTGTTAGGAAGAATTAAAACACAGGTGTCTTCCATATGTATTGCTGTACCACCAATATTGTATGCAATAGACCAGAGTGAATCTTTTTCCTGCTCAGAATCATAAACCTGGAGTTAGAGTCTCCAAAAAGGAGACATTACTATACAATGGGGTCAAAAGCAAGTCTAAAATTTTATTCTATATATTCCTTTAATGTATTTGGGTTCATAAAGGATACAAGTTGGTAGAAATAAGATGTTTACTGCTGTTGGTGCTGATGAGAGCAAGGCCAGTCAGAGATTCAGAGAGGTCTTCCTGTGAAGGCTGCTGGCCTGCGTAAACATAAGAACTTCAGTTACTGTCACTTATGCTGAAATGACAAATCTGGTTTTTTTGTTTGCTGGTTTGATTTTTTAAAGTATTTGTTTAAGCAAGTTTACACAGCTTGGGGGTAATTATTTGCTAGGAAATTAAATCTCTCCAGCTCTTCCATCTTACTTTCATACTTGTCAGCTCTTCCTATCAGCCTCCGTCCACCTTTCAGAGCAATGCTAATTCATATTGAAGTCAAGCCTGTGTTTATGATACGCAAAGCTTTTGTTCACCCCAATTAGAGGAAATAAATATAAATAAATTCTCCACCTAGGATTTTACTTGTTCTTTACATTGAATACTGTCTAATTGAAAGGGACATAACATGTTATCTGTAAAAATTGCTGTTAAAATGCTTAAAATGAAAAATATTTTAGTCTTCTAGTAAGTTAAAATGTAATTGCCAAATAATTTACAGAACAAGTTATTTGTACATTGCTCTATGCTTCTTAGCCAACTAATCACAGGACAGGAGAACAGTAATTAATATTAAGTAAAATTCCAAATTTATAAGACTCCTGTAATTAAGAACTCTAAAGCTCAATTCCATTATTTTTATGTAGTTTGAAATGATACTGAAATACTACTAATGATAATGTCAACTGATGATATCCAAAAACAAACAAAGGAAGACTGTGAATCTTTCATTCAGGATCTTCAGCGTCACAGGGGACAGAACAAATACATCTGCATCAGCAAACCAAGAAAACCACAATATTTTTCTGAACTAATTTTAGAGAGTGAACAAAGAGAAAAAAGTACTATAAGAACTTGGTTGTGCAGAACCTCCCACTCACCCCAAAAAAACCACAACAAAAACAAAAGCAACAAAAGTTTTGTAGTCAATTTCATGGTTTAATAGTAGGTCTATTGAAAAATTCTGTTGGGGATTAACAGCAAAAATACAAGATTTCAAGGGATTTTAAATATTTCTTTCACCATAGAAAACAAAGTATTTATCAGGGACACTCTAAAAGGGAAAAAGTGTGTGACTCATATTAATAGAGGAATAAATCTGAGAATAATGATTTTGGACACTTTCGAAATTAAACAGTAATACATTTTCATTTGCAAGAAAACTAAACCAAGAAATTACTCATAATCCAATTTGTGAAGGTCAAAACTGTTTAAATAACCACATAAACATAAAATCATAGAATCATAGAATACCAGGTTTGAAGGGACCTCAAGGATCATCTGGTCCAACCTTTCTTGGCAAAAGCACGGTATAGACAAGATGTCCCAGCCCCCTGTCCAGCAGAATCTTAAAAGTGTCCAACGATGGGGGATTCACCACTTCCCTGGAGAGATTATTCCAATGGGTGACTGTTCTCGTTGTGAAAAATTTTCCTCTTATTGTCCAGTCGGAATCTCCCCAGGAGTAACTTGTACCCATTACCCCTTGTCTTTTCCATGTGACCCCTTGCAAAAAGGGAGTCTCCTTTGTAGCCACACTTTAAATACTGAAACATGGTGATAAAGGCTCCCCTAAGCCTTCTTTTCTCAAGGCTGAACAAGCACAGTTCTCTCTCTTCCTCATAGGGCAGGCCTCCCAGTCCTTGGATCATCTTTGTGGTCCTTCTCTGGACCTTCTCCAGCCTGTTCACATCTTGTTTGCATACTGGGGACCAAAACTGAACACAGTATTCCAGTTGTGGCCTGACAAGCACCGAGTAGAGTGGGATAATGACTTCTTTATCTCTGTTGATGATGTCCTTCTTGATGCAACCCAGCATCCTGTTGGCTTTCTTTGCCGCAGAAGCACGCTGTTCACTCGTGTTGAGCTTGCTGTCCACCAGGACCCGCAGGTCTCTTTCCACAGAGCAGCTCCCCAGCTATGTAGATCCCAGCCTGTGCTGCACTCCTAGATTATGTTTTCCTACGTGCAAGCCCTTACACATGTTCTTCTTGGAGTTCATAAGGTTCTTGTTCGCCCACTCTTCCAGCATATCGAGGTCTTCCTGCAGGGTGGCTCTTTCTTCCAAAGTGTCCACTTCCCCACTCAGTTTGGTGTCATCAGCAAATTTCACGAGGGTACACTTGATCCCATCATCCAGATCACTTATGAAGATATTAAACAACGTTGGGCCCAGTATTGATCCCTGTGGGACCTTACTTGTGACAGGCTGACAGTTTGAAAAGGAGCTATTTACCACCACCCTCTGGGTGCAGCATGTCAGCCAGTTCCCCACCCACTGCGCAGACCACTTGTCTAGACCATAATGCATCAGTTTCTCTACAAGGAGGCTGTGGGGAACCATGTCGAAAACCTTGGAGAAATCCAGGTAAACAATGTCAACCGTTTGCTCCACATCAACTGAGCAGGTTACTTTGTTGTAGAAGGCAGTTAGGTTTGTCAAGCATGACTGACAAGAGTAGCAATTTTCTTAGAGAGGGCATTGTAAATTATGATGCAATCTTGCTTTTGGACAAAGACTTGCTTTGCAAACTAACTCTAGACCAACAGCAAGCAGAAGTAGTTCATCCTCTTCTTTTATTATCTGTCTTAAAAGAACAGGAAAATTTACTCTGCAGGAATGCTTCTGTTTAAGTGGCTAAAACTTAAACATTGGCTTCAGGAACATAGTTGATTTTATTCAATAAGTATTAAATATGTCCAGAAAAATGCTGCTCTTTCTGTAAAAACTTGTCTTGTTGGGAAATATCATCAAGGCAAAGGAGGTATAAAAGTAGAACATTTGAAACTTACAGGAATGGGAGGTATATTTGGTAACCTATCTGAATACTATTTGGTCTTTTATAAGTTCATCTTTTATTAGAATTCAGGATCAGAAACTTTGGCTTAAAATCAAAATTTAAGAGAGGAACTTCTACTTTGTAGAAATTAGGTTCACTATATATATAGCTAACATGATCATTGCATTTTTTTTTTGCTGTGTTCTCAGCAAAAGCTTACCAATTCTGTTAGGCACTGCAAAAACATCACAAAGAACAAGACCCAAACAAGAAGTGGGGCAGGTGAAAAATTCTGAGCAATATTCCTAGAAGAAACGTTAAAGCTTACAGTATTTAGATTTAAATGAATCCATCCTTTCAAATACAACTTCATTAATCAAAGGTATTCTTCCTACTCTGTCATGTATGATGAACAAAAAACATGTGGGAGAATATATCTTATTTGTGTACTACTGCATTACTTTGCTAGAATACACATAACTAAAGTTTCTGATACTGACGGGGTAGCTCATCAGACACAGTGTATGCTCTCCATTCCTCTGGTACCTGTTTGTTTCTATTTCTAACGACTCTGTTACTTTAAACTCTGGATACCCTTTCCCAATTCTCTTGCTTTTCCCCCTGACTGTCTGGTTAGGGCCCATCTAGGTGGACAGTTAGGGGCAGTCAATAGATGGACAGAGAATTCAGTATAAGTTATCAGATTATATCAGTATCAGTCCATTTCTTTATATTTTTCACCACATTTTAAGACACCATTTATTTTTAAAAAATACTTATTTCCCAGGTGCAGAATGAATAGTGACATTCTCAAGGTTTTGGGGGGTCTTTGGTGTCCAGAGGTCAACAATGAAACTTTTTCAATACACTTTTATGTACTACTAAATGAAAACGGCCCAATTGAACATCCCTAATTCAAATATGGCTTTAAATTCTGTGTCCCACCTCTACATTTCATAGCACTAAGTTTTGGAGTTTAGTTCACATCTTTCCTTTACAGGTTATATGCAGTGCAGTAAGGAAAGTGGTGACCTAATTTTCAGTAAAAGTATAAAGCATTTATACATCTTAAAAAAATATAGATTTTTTTTTTAATATTTGGGTTTTGTTGGACCTTATGGTTTGCTTCCAGGTTGAAACACCTCATTTCATAGTTTCCTAACTTAACATTTGTTAAAAGTAATTGTATTGCTTAATTTATTGTAGTGGCCAACATTTTACAGTTGGCCAAACCACTTTCTATTGTCTTCTCTAAGTTACTTGTTCAGAGACTGTTATTGAGTCAGGCTAAAAGCAACCAGAGAATTCAGGTTTTTTCAGTTTTCATTAATTCAACAAGAATTGCCTTTCCCTACTTACAGATTTTTTTCCAGCTTATTTGGCTTACTTGTGAGTTCTGTTATGGGATTTGGAAGGTATCTGTATTGCTTTAAATTCATTTAGTAAACCCCAAGAGGGTTTCGGAGGCAAATCTTCTTAGCAAAGGATTGCAGACTTATTGATGAGAAAAAGTTCAGCTAAAACTCTCACAACATCTGCAGTTCAATGCAATTCAGTTACTTGGAGATGTTAAACTTGTTTATTTGACTTAATATTCATCAATTCGTTTAAGTGGTAGTACATACTATGCAGTGAAAACTGTATGTGAACACACAGGAATGTATAAAGTATCTTCTGGATTGCCAAAAGAAAATAAGATAAACGAGGCAATTAAGGGAGATATATATATATATAAAAATATCCGTTAATGTGAGAATTTGTTGTGCTGTTTAATCAATAGTTTGGAAACTAATATCCACAGTCATTGCTATAGGAAACATCTTTTTAGCAGAAAAGCTAGTGCACTGAAAACTATCTAAATTATGAGACCTGTATTTTTTACAATAAACTGAACAAATAGTAATTATAATACAGAGCATCAATAAGAAAAACAAACATCTGTCTGTTGGGGTAACAAAATGTTGTTTTTACAAAACCAAAAAATTAATCAATGGTATGAAATACAACATTCCTCTTCAGCAAAACATGTGCAATTTTGCAATTGTCTAATTAAAGAGAAAACATAAGTAAATATATTTTTCTTTCTATATTTTATTTGCTACAGGGGCATGTTGCATTGTTCTACAGTACCAGTGAGGTGGATGCAAATAGTTATTAAATATCCATATTATATAAATAAAGTGAGATTTGAGTAAGTTACTCAAGATTTCATAGAACATGGGATGAACATCCAAAAAGGTATATCAAGGTATTTTACTCTTCGTGCTTAAGTAGGTCTGTCTCAAAGCGCTGTCTTCCACCTTTCAGTCCTTGTGCATATTACTGAAAAATCTTTGTATCTCAAACTGCCTAATCCCATATAGATAATTTATGACAGAGAAGTAAGTTAAATCCTCATTTTCCAGACCATGGCCACCTTACTGGAACCCCCTTTCTTTAATAGTTGCAGTGAAAACAATAACAGATCTTAAAAATTGTCTTGCCCCAAACCCAAACCACAATGCTAATGAAAGCAACATCAAAAAATAAAAAATAAGAAAATATTTCCCATGCTTTATTTGAAAACTGAAACAATGAGTAAAAATCATCCATCAAAAAGGGTAGTCCAAAAAAAAAAAACAACCACCAAAAAAGGAAAATCTCACAAAAAGAAAAAAAAATTCAGACCTTTGGGGTGAGTTGACATTCAAAACTCTTAAATTTCTGGCAGAGGCCTACTTTTTACCCTGAGGTTTCCATACCTCTGGATATGCCCCATTACTTCATAGGCCAATGTTTTAATACTAATAACAAAACCAGACACCTGGTCTCCAATACTGGAGCTCAGATATGCTATCAGACTTGAGACTCAGTTTGCCTTCTGTCTTCTATCACACAGATCTGATACTGTCGAGTTGGAAATGCAGCTGTGAGTCTGCAATGAAATGAGTAGCTTTTCTTTTGATCCCCGAACTCTGAAGGTCCATGCAGCATACATTTCACACAATATTTAAAACTTAAAACATTTAGTGCAATCCAGATACAGCCAAAAGCCCCGGAATTTTGCAGAAGGATAAAGTAAGTGACAGAAAAATCACAAAAAAAACCTGAGATCAAAACTTGGAGAAAGATCTGTATTTTTTAATTAAATAAAATTATTTTTTAAACATAACTTGATAAAATATATATAGAGGGGTCTATTATTAACCCCAGCAAGGGATATTTTGATAAGAGGATGTAACTGAATTTCCTTAAAATTACTGAGGGACTTGGGGACCTGCTTAAATTATCTCTCTTGTTTAATTTGCCATTTGGACATGAAGAGCTGAATATGAATCTTCATAGAATTGAGGAACTTACTGATGGAAGAAAAAGCCCTTAAGTGATGACTTCCCTATGGAAAACTATTCACAGCCTAATGTATCTTCCTGTCAGAACTTTTTTCATGATATTTAGTATAGGCTTTTCTGTTCGTAATTCCATCATATTATTAATATATATCTTAATGTACAACATTAAAACCACTTCTAGCCTTCTTGACATTTACATAATTATGTTCTTACGGACGCCCTTTTAAGTCAAAGCTAAGGTGTCCCTATTTCACTGCTAAAAAGTTTCCTTCATTCAGTCTCTTCAGTATTTTTTTTCTCTTCCTTTCTCTTCCCTTCTCTTCCCCATTAATAATAAACTATTTCCCAGCATAGTCATTTCCTCCCATTCAGTTTCTTCTAATTTTTGTTGCAAGAAATGGAGGTGCTACTTCCACAGGTGGTGGAGGTTTTAATCCATCCCTCCATTTCATAAAGCAAAGATGTATTTTTGTGGAGGAAACCTCTGCACGGGAACAGTCCCTTGCATTGGTTGCCCATGCTCCAAGGCTATGGGTGCAGCAGTCCCCTTTGCAACACAACCTTCTCCTTCACCAGCTGCTACTGGAAGCTGACAGCTGCAAATATCAGTAGGCAGGCAACCTACATGGTGAGAAACACTTCTTCTGCAAACTTTTCAGCTTTCATTCTCTGATTTTACAAACTTTTCTTCTCATACTTTGCCACTGGTCCCAAAACAAAACACCAAAACCCACCCAACCACCCAAATAGCAACAAAACCAGCAGAAGAGTTCCGCATACAGAAATATTTTCTGATATATACTCCATCTTCTGAGATTTTGGTTGGTTACTAAAGTTTGCTTACTTTAGTTACTTGCTAAAGATGCCTTTGTTTCCTTGGATGCGTTGCACCAAAGAAGTGCACTGATGTTTTCTAATCAAATTGTGATGTTATTTAGATCTGTAGTGGAGCAAACAAAGCACCTCAAAACCCTAATAATGGAAATATAAAGTGAATATAACACCATGCAAATTAAAATGCGACCCTGAAGTCCTTACCTACATCATTGCTGAGTATCTATGCTTTACTTTTGAAGGGCATATCAAAAGGTGAGATACAAAGGTGGTTTATTACACGTTGATGAGAAGTGCCAGTCGCTTGTGTCATATATATCTATCAAATGTATTTGTATTAGTTGTCCAAGTTACCCCTAACAAATTTCACTTCTTTATTGCCCATTTTATTCCTTCAGATGAACTTGTTAAAATAATGGCTCTTTAATGCAGACTTAAGAGAACTAAGAGGCCATACCTTAGGTAGCCTCACTCCAAAAACTTGATCCTAATAATAAATTTAGGAAATTTCTTTACTGTTTGAAATAAATTATGCCAAACAAGCTTCTCACTGACCGACACTGAGCCCTGCCAGTTGGTTTGGTGTTGCTCTGAAGTAAAGCACGTACAGAGAAATAAAGACAAGTCTAACAAAGTAACAATCATTGCTTATGTCCTCACAAATGAGTTAAATGTGGACTACTCTTAGCTTTGGAGCACATTTCAAGAGTGTAAAAGGAGCCAGTAGAACAAAAAAAGGAGGAGGTTAAGAGCGCAAAGCTAAAACAGGAAAATAGATTTGACAAAAAATTAGGAGGACATATGGAATCATCAGGCATATGAAATATATCTCATGGATGGAAATGTTCCATTACTGCATGCTGGAAACAATTGCGGGTTCTACACTTGAGGCATTCTTAAACTGTTTTGAGAAATTAAAGTGTAGAGAATGAGTAAAACAGCTAAACAAGAAACAACTTGTTACTGAAATGTGAGTTGAAATGATTAGATGATCTGTTAATGTAAATATTTGAAAGAGAGAAGAGTAGAAATAACACATATAGGAATTTGAAGTTCCTGAGGTAGTGGTTACAGAGCCTTTCATAAATTGCACACTAATACTGCTGAGCCCCTGCTATTGTTCATAGCCCATAGCATTAAAATCATATCAAAACAAACAAATTAAGCAGCACAAGCATAAAATAAATGAACAACTGTTGTGGGCTAAGTATCGGTACTGGATGATAATAGGCTACATCCAGGGATGGGAGTAACTGCTTGTCAAGCAGCTGAACCATTAGTGCTACAGATGTTTCAAATATACCTACACTGATGTAGTATATTTGGTACAATTTTACTCAAAACTGCTCTGCTGTTTGTTTCTTTTAAAACTTTTATAGAGGTTGAAATTTAGGAGAGTTCATTGGGAAAAAAAAAAATAATAATAATAAAAAAAGACAGTGTCAGGAGTGTATGACATCTAAATCACACCATAAAAATCTAATTACAGAAAGGTACTATAAAACTTTCAATGTAATGTTTGGTTTTATATTAAGGGTATGGTTTTAGATAATTTACATATGTTTGTTAGATTGTTCAATAACTAATTGTTTTGTTAAATTCAGGAGATGATAGTAGATCAGTAGGTGTAGGTTTCATACACTTATGCACGAACATCATTGAACAAGCATCTACTAATTCATGTATTACTATCAGTAACAAGTACCACTACATAAATAAATACAACTCAAGTGCAAAACAGGCTTAGAACAACAATTAATCATTTATTTATCGTATGTAAGATATTAATAAGTTATAGTCAATGAGAAAAGTTCTTACTATGTTAGACGAGAAAAAAGGAGCAGTAGAAAGGACACAAAGCAGTACCTTTTTACTAGATATATAACAGTAAATCACTAATGGAACAGATTCCCTCTGTGTCCAGTTCCCGGATGGAAAGGAAACGCAGACATTGACAGTTATATGATGCTGCTGACTGGGTGCTGAATTGGTCACTGGAGCTGCACGGGGCTGAAGGTGAGAGCTACGGCACCTCTTTTGGTCCTTGTCTATTCATGCAATACAAATGCTTCACTCAGGGTAGCGCAGGTGGAAGCACGGCAGCTACAGGAGCAAGCTTGCAGAGAGCCCAGAGAGTAAGCTGGCTGATGTCATTTTGAGCAGCTGTAGCTATGAATGCTCTGAACAGCAACAGTGGTGGGGGGGCCAGCTCTGTGTGATCAAAGGGCTTTGGCAGTTGTGATCTCCAAACTAATTCCAAAATGTCAATGAAATGGCACATCAGGACTAAAAAGAGACTGTAAGGAATTTAATAGCTTGGGGAGGACATTGCAACTTTAATTACTCCCAAAAATAGATTAGGGGAGAAAAGCAAACTAAGCTTTTATGAATATTAAGATAAATACAAATGTTCTTGGTTTATTTTCTTTCCTCTGTGGAAACCATTCTTTTTTTTTTTAAAAAAAAAAAGTTATTTACACGGATTTCACAGAAGTGGGGGTCCCAAAAATGAAAAACATTACATGAGAGGAAGAGAAGTTGTATGCACAAGGAAAGAAAAGGAAAAAAAAAAGTCCGTAACAATCACTACTTAAACAGATTTTTAAATCTTTTCAATGAATAGGGCATTAATACAAAGAAACTATGGGCATTATCTATCTGTAATTTTGTGAATAAAAGGACTATTTCTGAAAAGTCACTGTTGTTTACATTCCCTTCTACATAATTAAATAATACAACAAAAATTAAAGAATAGGAATCCTTGAATTTACATATCTTATGTAATGGAGAAACGGGATAGTTATTGCAATGCTAGCTTTGAACAAAAACATAATCATAAGCAAATAAAAGCTAGAATTTTAAAGGTATTCAACTAAGATGAGTACCTTAAAACACTTTTACTAGTCTCTCTGGAAAGAGAGATTCGGTCATTCGATTTTAGGTCTTTAATTTAAGTATGTGAGGTTCCTAAATCTATGACTTTATGTTGTCACTGGAAAGAGGCAGGCTCCCAACAGAGGAGCTTTTGACTAAGCAAGGCATCTGGACTAAATCCCACAAAAGCAAGGGATATCTGGAGATACCACACAGAGTTAGATACTTTTATACCTGAACCCTTCTCTACTCATCTGTGTGTTTCCTGTTTTTTTTTTTATGTCTTCCTCATCAGATGAGGATGTCTTTCCCTTATTTAACTTGCAGTAGTTTCTTGAGATTTAAACATACAGTGTTCATACAGCTCTTTAAAAGGAAGCAAAACTTAATAAAACATTCAGTGAAAAGTGGTAGAAATGGTCAAGGATCTGAGGAAAAAAAAAGATTGAAAAAATACAAGGACCGGTTATGCTAAAGAAGAGGGTGAAAGAGGTGACTTAGTAAATGTAGATGAAAAAAAATGGTAAAAGAATTTATAGCAAGAGTTTGTGTTCCCTCTGCCTAAGACAAAGAAATATTCAATGATATGAAAAGATGACAAACGGTCCACGAATAGAAGTATATGTTTTTCATCTTGTGATTAAATTGTGGAACACATTGTCAATGAAAGTTGTTAAAAAAACCCAACCACAAACATAACAGTTGTAAAGATGTTGTTTTGGGGCTTTATAAAATCTCTAGCTACGCGGCTATGAGCATATGACCATACACTGTAACGTTACTGTAGTTTTGACCCTGTCTATCCCTTGAAAAACAGTATTTCAATTTATGCACACTCTAGCCCAGAGCAGCTGTGACCAACTGGTTCAATAAACCCCCTTTATTTTGAGTTTATCACAGGCTAACAGCGCGAGCACACTCATATCTAGCAGCTGGTCATTTATTTATTTGCCTGAGAACATTTAATCTGTACATATACCTTTAGAAATCAAATTATATTCAAACATTGTCAGTAAAGTCGTTTTACTTTGTAGAAACTGTCATTTCTACAAAGTTCATTCACCTTTCTCTGCCAGAGACACCAGAGTTAACTGCATGACCTTTGAGGACAAAATGGTACAGTATGTCCTAGATATTAAAAATTATGGATATGAATTTTGAAATGTTTGACATTGACGCTAAGCTTAACTCCAGTCTGACTGAAGTTAACATGAGATCTAAAAAGGTAAAACAGGTTTTGATATCAGAATATAGATATATCCTGCAGCCTCTTGCTCCAGGCATACTCCTCTGAAGACAAGGATACCAGCCAGTAAGATGAGACACAGACACTACTGGGAATCTAGTTATTAAGAACACAGACATGAAAGGTGTCACCAGGAACTACATGGAGACTTACTTGCTTGCCTGCTATGTGAAATGACAAAGTTCACAAAGTTCTCAGTCACTCAGTCCTGAGCACTTAAAAAGCAAAACTATACAAAAAAGTAACTCAGAAATCAATAAAAAATGAGCAGTTAAATATGTAAAATGCCTGCAGATGACATGGAGATCATTTAAAGACATAATACTTAGACTCAGGTACTGACTCGTGCTTCCCCTTTACCACTTCCTTTTACTTTTTCCCCTTTTTCTATTCCCCGGGGGCGTGGGGGTGGGACACGGGACGTTGAAGATGATACTACTAGATATCAGAAAGATGTCATAGAATCATAGAATGGTTCAGGTTGGAAGGGACCTTAAAGATCACCCAGTTCCAACCCCCCTGCCATGGGCAGGGACGCCTCCCGCTAGACCAGGCTGCTCAAAGCCCCGTCCAGCCTGGTATGTTAAGAAACAATAGTTAAAAACTTAATCTCTAACAATTTATGTATAATATCACAACAAGGATAGGCCAAAGGGCTAAGGAGCAGCTTACCAGTTTTTATATTTTTAATAATAAAAGTCTCCCATATTGGAACCTGTAAAAGAGAAAACCAGAAGAGCTGATAGAGAATCAAGAGGTAAACGGACCAAACAGTGAGACTAAGGCTATTGCAGGAAGGCTAAACTAATTATTTGTACTTGTATTGATATTCCTAGTGGTGGTAAGACAGTTCTCACACCAAACCTGGATCAGGATCAACTGTCAGAGAAAAGACTCTGAGATTTTAAAACAACTAAAAGCTATACAAAATACAAAACAAAACTCAATAAATTGAACAACAGTCAATCAATAGGATCAGACAGTTCTGCAGTACTTTGATGTCTGTGTTCAGTCATAACACCTGGTTAAATATCAATTCCTATGTGTAAAACAAACTTGGTGTCAGAGGAATGAAAGATGGCAAATACCACATTGGTATTTAAGCATAGTTTAGGAGTTGAACCTGGCAAGTGCAGGCATGAAAACTGGATTTCTACACCAACCTAACTGATAGGAGTTATAGCTGTTAGTACAGACATCCTAGGTGGCCAACAGAGTTCTATCATACTAGGGGGAAGTAATGTAGGGATATGACGCTTCACAGTGTATTTCTTCCAGTGTTCCAACAAGCACTTTCATCTGGGTTATGGAGTTGATATAACATGCCTGGTCTTCTGGAGGATTTTGATGAGATACCTCACCAAGACAAATAAAGCAATTAAAGTGTTGTAAGATATAAAAGAAAGTCAACTTCTAAATGAATAGTGATTTAAAAGATAAAAAGCAAAGGACTGGAATAAATGGACAATTTTCACAGTGAAAAGAGATTCTTAACAACATCGATATCTTTCCAGGTAATTCTTGTGAAGCCTACCAACACAGAGAATATCAGAAAAGGATTAGGTAAAGACACAAAACAGATTAAAAATGAATATTGAGAATAATAGCTCACATGAAATGGATAGCTCAGAAATCCCTTGATAAACTACTGATTGCCAGACACACTTAGTCCTTGCATTAACTGTTTCTTCTGTGGTTCTCCTTGGCATTTCCAGTTGCCATTCATGAGCTACTGAGACGAACTTTGGCCTGGAGCAGAGTTGCAGTCAAATTTTATAATCCGGGTATGGAAAACAAGAACACCACAAATCTAATATCTAAAACTTTATATTCATACTTGATTAAAGAATGAGAAGAGCTTTCACTTCTGCATGTAACATTAATAAATTCCTCAGATGTACGATCCCTTGATGTGAGCTTCACAAAGTATATTAAAAGAACTAAGCTAGGTGTCTCTTCCAACTGCTAAAAAGGACTTCTTAATTCATGTATATTGTGAAATATCACTGTTAACAGACAGTATCATATAACACACGCCCCGAATTTTTTGTCTGAAACCTATAGAAGTGCAAAGAATTTTATGTCCCAAAAAAGAATAATTACAATAAATTTTAAAATCAATCTGATCTTAACAATTTTAAAATGTTATATCATGTCACAAATCTGTGTCTTTTGATCTATCAGGAAAAATTTAAAACACCTCATCAAAACAAAAACTTTTCTAGAGATTGCTTCTGTGCTCAGATTTGAACAGCTAGGTATTTGCTGAATAGAGATGGCAGTGGAAAACACGTTACAATCAACTTGCGAGTTTATAGCCACAACTATAAAGTTATTAGTATTACTTAGTAAGCACCTCAGCTGGCCATCCTACACTAGTAGTGAGATATGATCACTGTAATGCAAATGCGGCCATATCTGTCTAACAGTCCTGATAAGTTCATAGACACAAACAGCATTTTACTGGTATGTTGCATCAGAAACATCCATGTTGCTGATCCAAATATATTCTGTACACTAAACTTTCTTCCAGGAAAGTGGAAAAATACTACTTGTGCTTCAGCTTCTGAACCCAATCAATACCTATAGTGAAAAAACAGTAAGGTTGCCCAGTGCAACTTTACCCATACATCTTTCAGCAGAACACAAATCATGCCTTTTGACACCCTGACTCGACTGAAATCACTAGCATAGACATATCCTGCTGTTGACACCAGAAAGGAAATAAATTTCCTAGGGTAAGTAGATTTATATAGTTATAAATTAATCATACTATGACTGTATCTGTTCATTAACTTTAATAAATATAAAATATTTCAATAACTTCAACAAAACCAAAATCAACAGCAGGAGATTCTTTAGCTAGTTCCAGGCCCGCTGAGAAGTGTTCATGTGATTTTAAAAAATTCTTTGTGGTATATAAAGTAAATGTCTGTGCTTTCCTTTCAATAATCACTTGAATCCATCTGGCAAAAGTGGGAGACTCTCCAAATGCCTTCTAAATATACATACCAAGATTGAATTGTTCCCTCTGGTCTTCATACACTCTGTCTATGAAACAAATACCCTAATTCTTTATCATTGAGGCTTTTAGGAGTTGTGGGCCCTGAACTGATTCCCCAATGCCTCCAGTTTATGACATCATTCTCCACTAGCTTATTGGTTATACCTTTTAAATTCAATTTAATTTGATTTTTTCCTCTAGGTTAAGACAGATATAGATTTTTCTACCACCTGTTCCATAGATGTCTTAAATGACCAAATGTTAGGGAAAATATTGAATCTCTGAACCTTTTTATTTGTTTAGGAGGTGCAAAGTATTTAATCTTTCTCAGTATGTGGCAAAGGAGCCAAATCAATCACAAGGATGAACTATATCTATAAGTATCAGTAATATACCAAAAAAACACAAACCATTCACTGTCCCCTACTATCTTTAAATGGCAGCTTTTGCTAACATATTGATTTCTTGGGCAACTTTCACTCTGCGGGGCCTTAATTCCAAAGCAGAAAATACGTGCAAGGGTCTGAAACTGAAAAAAACCTCAGCAGTGTAAAAATTATTGCATGTATACTGGAGGAAATAAAAACAACTTTGAAGTTAAAATAATAGGTTTCAATTAATATTTTCATAAAGGACATAATTTCCTTATTTCTTTCAGATAAATTGAATAATTACAGAACATGAAGATAAAAAAACTGCAAACCTTGAAGAGCCAATAAATACTTTAGCATAACCTAAGTTGCATACTTGTTAAAGTGCTATAATGAAACTTCAGCCATTAAAAAATATTCTGAACAGTGCCTAACAGGTCCCTTGAGGGTGCTGACCATGCAGGGATCTCTTGATGAGGCAGATCTGACAATGACATTAAAATATCTTTATTCTACTGCTCAATGTGAGAGACAGAAGAACTGTGGGATGAATGAAAAATCCCACTAAGGTGTTAAGATTTCCTCTAAGCCTGATTTTTAAATACAATTCAAAAGTTTCTGACTCAAGAGTTTTTAGATACTTGAAAACCTTTCAGAAAGAATTAGCGCAGAAAGAGTAAGAATTAAGCTTATGTTTCTCGGCCTATCTGTCAGAACCATTTGAGGAGGAGTTAGCTATAATAGTTACGGAAAAATATGGAGAATGTAAGATATTTTGACAGCTAATTTTTTAGTTATTCTTGTGCAGTTTTCAGAGCATTACCAAACTACTTTCGTCAATGACAAGGTTCCAAAATAAGCTCTGGAGTTCGCTTTAAAAGACTTCTCATGTAACTCATTGTTCTCATATGCAAGATTCATAGAGTGGTTTGGGTTGGAAGGGACCTTTAAAGGTCATCTAGTCCAAACCCCATGCAATAAGCAGGGATATCTTCCACTAAATCAGGTTGCTCAGAGCTCTGTCAAACCTGATCGTGAATGTTTCCAGGGATGGGGCATCTTCCACCTCTCTGGGCAACCTGTTCAGTGTTTCACCACCCTCATTTTAAAAAACGTCTTCCTTTCATCTAGCCTAAATCTACCTTGTTTTAGTTTAAAACCATTACCCCTTGTCCTGTCACAACAGGCCCTGCTAAAAAGTTTGTCCCCGTCTTTCCTGTAGGCCCCCTTTAAGTATTGAAAGGCCACAATAAGGTCTTCCTGCAGCCTTCTCTTCTCAAGGCTGAATAACCCCAACTCTCTGTCTGTCTTCATAGGAGAGATGTTCCATCCCTCTGATCATTTTTGTGGCCCTCCTCTGGACCTGTTCACAGCTCCATGTCTATCCTGTGCTGGGGGCTCCAGAGCTGGATGCAGTACTCCAGGTGGGGCCTCACCAGAGAGGAGTAGAGGGGTAGAATCACCTCCCTCAACTTCTGATCATTCTTCTTTTGATGCAGCCCAGGATATGGTGCAATGTTTCCCTTTTTCCAGTCACAGAGGACTTCACCTGACTGCCATGACTTTTCAAATCCCATGGAGAGCGTCCCTGTTTCCGCTGCCTGTGCATTTCCTTCTTGCCCTTTATTTTGACCAGCAGAGATCTGTCATCTCTGTTGTGCTCCCTTGCCCCTGAGGGCATTTTTGCAGGAGGTCCAATTGACTAGTTCCTTAAAGATCTGGAATTTTGCTTTCCTAACTTCCTAACTTTACTCTTCATGTGTCCCATATCCCTCAGGACTGCAAACTCCACCACTGCACGATCACTGCAGCCCAGGCTGCCTTCACTCTTGATGTCACCGATTAGCTTACTTGTGTTTGTGACCAGCAGGTCCAATATTATATCCTGTCTGGTAAGGCTGTCTATAAACTTTCTTAAGAAGTTAACCTCAAAGCATTCCAGGAGTCTCCTGGATTGCCTATAGAACACCATACTACTTTTCCAGACTCTAGTTATGGGATTCGTTCCACCAAGTTTCAGTAATAGCAACTAGGTCACAGCTTTCTAGCAGCATGGTGGCTTCCAACTGCTCCTGTTTATTGTCCATGCTGCGTGCATTGGTGTAGAGGCACTTCAGCTGGGCTGTGGGCCATGTCACCTTCTTAGAGGAAAACCCCTTAATTCCTTTGAGGTATTTCACTAGTGTTTCCCCGTTGGCTCCTATTAGCTCAGCAGCCCCTGGCACATCACCATAAGACTTCAAGTGTGCTGCGGTGCAGCCAGCATGCTTCAGAGCAACAGGCTGAGGGCCCTCGTTAGCACCCTGTCCCTCTAACCTTGGTGTGTCATCCCACAGCTTGTCACAGGCAAGTCTGATATCATCCCCCTCCCCCTCTGAGCCTTCTTTAAAGCTCTGTCTATGATCACTGTTAGCTTGTGAGCAAAGACCCTCTTCCCCCTTTGAGAAAGGTGAATCCCATCTGAGGGCAGCAAGCCTGGTGCTGTGTAGGCCATCCCATTATTGAAAAAAAACAAAATTATGTCAGTGACACCAGCCACGGAGCCATGTATTAATAGACTGGGCCCGTCTGTTTCTTCCAGTGTCACTGCCCGCAACTGGAAGGAGCGAAGAAAAAACAACCTGTGCTCCAGATTCCCTTACCAACTGTCCCATGGGCCTGAAGACTCTTTTGATCACCCTTGGACTACGTGTTGCAACTTCATCGTCATCCACATGGAGGAGCAGTAATGGGTAATAGTCCAAAGGCTGTACCAGGCTAGGAAGTTTCCTAGTGATGTCCTTACCCCAGGCCCCAGGGAGACGGCAGACCTCCCTAAGAGGAGGGTCTCTCCGGTGTATTGGACCCTCTGTTCCCCTCCGAAGGGAGTCACCTACAACTATATCCCATCTTTTCTTCCTCGTGGAGACGGTTGTGATACAGGAGGTAGTCCTTTCTGACCCTGTCAGCACCTCTAGTGTAGATGGATCGTCATTGACATTATCTATGGACTGGCCTTCCACATCCAGAGCCTCATACCCGTTGTACAGAGGCACCTGGGAAGGTGAGGTGGGCAAGGAGGGGATTTGCCTGCCGCCCCGAGCGTGGATTTGCCTCCATTCACCCTTTTGCTTTGAGCTACTGCCTTCAGCCTGGCAGGAGGAGGATACAGGATCACCTTGATCCTGTTTTTTTTTCTGGTGGCTGTTCCTGTTTCTGTCTCAGGGAGGGCAGAGCATGGTTCCACCACTCTATGTCTTCCTCAGACTCCTTAAATTTTCTGCTTCCTCTCGTAGCTATGCCACCGGGCTGAGCAGATCATCCACCTGGTCACACGTCACACAGCTGTTCTTACTCCTGCCATCCATTACCAGTGAAAGGTTCTGGCATGCCCTGCAGCCTGAGACCTGGATGGTTGCCTGCTTTTGTGGGATCTCTGTCTGGGTTGCCACATCCCTTCTGTCGAGTGCAGAGGACATAGCTTTCTGCTGGGTGGATACCATAGCTAAGCTCTTTCTGAGAGGGTGATGGCCACTAACTGAACTCACCTCTCAAGGTGGTAGGGTGACTATGTCCTTTCGCGCAAACTGCTGCACCACTCACTGGCTGACGCACTACACCCTGTTGAATGTGTCTCATAAAACACTCCTTATTCCTACACAAATATCAAGCGTCTGATGCCCATGTTTAACAAGAAATAATTTTGCACGATCTATTGTATTCTTTAGTCAGATTTCACTCCAGGCTTTCGGTCACAGAAACCCAGAGAAATTAGTGTTTCCAACGCATTTCAAAATTATTCACATATTTCTTTCCTCGGATCATTAACAGGATGAAGGGGTGCACCATTTATCCCATTTATAACTTCTGCTTAAATTGATAGGACAGGCAAAAAATCCTGATCAAATGTAGTACTTTAAAAGGTGGAGAATCATGCAGTCAATAAGTTTTTCATCCAACTCCAGGCCATCTCAAAGAGTGCCGTAAATGCAAGTAAAAAAAATCTCCATGCTATCAAATCTTAAACTAAGGTTTTACAACTTAGAGGTAATTTTTTTTCTCTCTGTGTCAGTCTGGTCTTCAGATTTAGTTTAGCTGATTATAGAACTATGATTTTAATGTAAGAGTATTGGCAGTTTAGCTTAACTATTTCTACATCCAATCCAAATGTGAAATGGAATAATGTGAAATTGGACAAGCATGCTTTTATTATGGCATTTAAAAGTCCACAAAAAAAAAAAAAGCTCCTCCCATCAGCTCCCTGTTTTTAAAGGTGCTTTGAAGAACACCTGCTAGAGCAGCAACTGCTGATGAACTCATTGGCATTCTGGAAAGCAAAGCAACCATCCTCCGCTGATGGAAAAAGCATCTCTCTGGATTCTTTCCACTCTGGGCCACCTGATATATTTCACATTTTATATATCCTATGAAGAATGACATTCATATGAAAGATAACTTTACCCTTTGATAGTCTAATCCTTCCAAATACACTCAAGATTTCACACACCTCAGCGATCCCCCAAGGAACAAACTGAAGAATAAAAGATACTGCTTGAACATGAATGCGAAGTGACAAATATAGCCATCATTTTTCAGAGCTAGCTATATCACAATAAAAGATTTCTCAAGAAGCTCTTGTGCCACGTTATTAGCCTTACATTCTTAACATTCTCTAGAAACCTTACATTTCTTTCCTGGATGGAATTAACCTCATCACCATAATCTACTCTGCTAACTACACAGGCAATATTTTTTTACACCAACAGAATCAGAGAAAAAAAAATTTCACTTGTTTTATTTTTGCGACTTATGGCAGAGAGGCAAAGACTTCACTGAGAGGTTCTAATTAACAATTTGTTTGGACTTCACTCACAGGTCCGTTACACCACTATTGCAACTTTTATGGATACAATGGAGAATGCACTATTGCAATTTACAAAAAAAAACAACCAACCAACCGATTCACAGAATACACTATTTCAACCTACACGTGATCCCAAAAAGTACCAACACAAACCACAAGCGCTCTAGATATTAATACCTTAAAAGAATGCACTAATCACAACCCTAAAGCATGCCAAATATCATATGTATGTTTCTTAATCACTTACCCTCGCTCTCAGGTAAGGCCGCTAAATCCCTGGGAAGTTACCTTGCATAGCGTCCTGGACAAGGGGGAAAGAATCTCCTACAGGCCAGTTGTATCACTGGAAGACTCCCCCATTTTCCTCCCCAAACCTTAGGGTTTCTATATCCTGATTCAATGGGTGGGCAGGATTGCGCCTGAATGGATTACACTATCTAGAATGGTTATCTCTGGTGGTTTGATGGCCCCTTAGGTAGTATTGTTTATTTTGTGATGTCTGGTACACAAAGTCACTGAATAGTGGTGGGATGTGACTCAGGGCATTTTGTTTCTTAAAGGACTATTCAAGGCCTGACACCATTCTGGCGTTGGTTCTTATTGCGATGCAGTGTTGAGACAACCCCGGGCTGAGCCATTTCCACCGCTCCTCCCAAGGTATAGATAAGGATCGATAAGGATCTGTCAAGGTGAGATGAAGCTGAGTTGAATGACAGCTCCCTGCATTTCACCTTTTGTGCCCCAAAACCGGTTTGTCCCAGTGATCCCATTGACTACTTTATTCATACTTCCAAGAAAAACTGTTCTCTATGAAGACCTTATTGCCAATGAAGCATGTAATTCGTAACTGATTGCGTTACAAAACTCAGCTTATTCCCATATAGAGCCAGGATATGCCTTCCTAGAACAGTGACTTACTGTAGAATGTGTTGGGCTAAATAGCTCCAGAGGACATGTAAGCTTTGCCTATACTAGTTTACTTTGGCAGATGGAACCTTTAAATATTTATTAAGCACTCGCTATACCCTTGCTGTGGTGACAGAAATCTTAAGCATTTCACTATGAATGAGCTACTTGCTTAATACTGAGGAGAAAAAAATGTAAAAATATCTTAGAAACAGAAAGTTATTAATCCAAGCATTAAAGAGCTAATTTTATATAACACTACAAAAAAAAGAAAAAGTAGTAACATAACTTTACGATAGCTTACAAGCTTTTTTTTCCATCTATTCTTTGCACAAGACATTTGTGACTAGATAATTGCGTATCTCATAGGCAGCCGTTAAGTGTTTTATGTTGACAAAATTGATGCTATATTTTTAATTTGAAGGATATATAAAAAGGATATGCTAAACCACTTGGCCTTATAAAAGTATGAAACGTCTAAGGCTGGTTATGTTAACCTCGAATTCTATAAAAAGAACGTTAAATGTTTGACATGAAAAAGAGAAAAACCTTTGTTAACATTTTTTAAGTGTTCACATTTAACAGAGAGAAGAGTGTGAATAAAATATTATTATAAAATAAATATAAGTAGTTGCTACTCCCAGATGGCTCTTACACAGGCAGTAGGTTACCACAAGGGCAGATGGAATACACTGCAGCACAGTTTCTCTTTCCCACAGCTGAGTGCAGCATATAGAAAAGTTATAACCCAACAAAGGTAAATACGGATAGGCCCTCAGGCTTAACGCATACTTTACTGGAGAAGAAAATATTTCAACTAAAGAGGCATAGATTGGTTAGCAGGTGGCTAACCAGCATGATCCCAAACATAACCACAAACATTTCTTTTTGTAATTTCTATCTCAATTGTAATTTTAAATACTTTGGAAGTCAAACAAGATGAAGTGATTTTGTATTTCATGGGATGGTTATCTCAAGTTGATCACTGTGGGGTTATAAAGCACTGGGATACGATCTAGGAATGCTGTTATGTATCTTTCCATAGAAAGTCTGAAAATTAAAGTGGTGATTCCGTGATTCCTTAGGGGCCTAATTTACAGTTTCAGATCCAGGATGACTTGGCAGTGACTTCTCTTTCATTACCGTAGCAGAAATTTATGTAGTAACAGCTGTGGAGGAACAAAAATAAAATAGAAAAGTTTGCAATGAGTGTATTTGCACATGTAGGCACATACAAGCTTGTACATAAACCATTACTACCATCATAATGAGCATATCTATTAGAGAAATGATTGACATAAAAACTACGCCTTCATATGTATCAATCAATTTTGACCTTTAACTGGGGGCTCACTGGGAAAGTAAAATTTCTGTTTGGTGGAGTATTTTATAGTTTTGAAAAGTAATTTCATTTACCCACAGAATGAAGCATTTAAATAAACGCTAATATGCTTTGATATATTTTTAAGCACATTACATTTAAAGCATCAGTAAATTCATAAGTTTTATATGCAATTTGTTGTCCTAGATAGACAGATAATCAGAGTAGTGAGCCATCAGAATGTTGTCTGTTATTACATTGGCATCAGACTCAAAGTATTAAAAATATAGCTTCTCAATCCCTGAATATGCAACCTGTTACAGCTACATTTTATCTGGATGTAAAAAAAAAAAAAACAACTTTTGAGGACAATTAGAATAAAAATAGATACGGTTACAGATGGATCCAACTTGGGTTACTTTCTAATCTCTTCAGTAAGGAATTTTAAATCAAATCTTTATCAGTGTCAGATACCAATTTTGGATTTAGGCACAGAAAGGCATACGCTTTTCACAGGATTCATGGCCCTACCAGTTAACTGTGTTGGGATTGTTGAATAGTTGGATATCCGTTAACAGTAAATCCATTAACAAAACAGTAAAACAGTAAAACGTAACAGTAAAACTATTAATCCACTATGTTCCTAAATCTTACTGGAAACTCAGGAGTCCATTATAATGTGGCTTGAACAAGTGGTCACACAAGTTTTCAAACAATAAATATTTTTAAAAATGTTAAAATATGGCAAGCATATCTGAAAAAGATTTCCTTAACTTGTACAGTATTTGCAAACTCCAGGAACTTTATTTAGGTTGCACAAGTCCTAGAAGTCCATTCTAACACAGAGGATACCAAATACCAGCATAAGGTAGACCCCTACTAACATTAGCAATTCTGTATCACAGTTTATCAACCTTCAGGTAGAACTTTCACAAGATGCTGATAGGAACTATATTTATTAAAAGGCACCCTATCGTTATGTCAGGTCGGATGGGGCTCTGAGCAACCTGGTCTAGTGAAAGATGTCCCTGCCCATGGCAGGCAGTTGGACTAGATGATCTTTAAAGGTCCCTTCCAACCCAAACCATTCCATGACTCCATGAGTACTTTCTAAAGATACAGTAAACAAAACAAGACAAAGAACAAACCACAAGGAAATGTCTGTACAAATGACAAAATGGATGCTATAATCAATAAGTAAATAAGTAAAGTCCCAGGTAAAGTAGAATTCAGAGCTTTTAAAAGTGGCTTTCAATGTGTAATGGGAAACCATGTTATACAGTAGTTTGACCTTGACCTCTTTCAGGCTTTTTCTTAAAACGTAACAAGTTCAGCCTCAATTTCCTACCCAGGAAAGTATGGGATCTGCACTCTCATTCATACTCTGCTGTTGTTTTGAGGCAACACAGCCAAAGTTAGAAATTTCTAAGAAGTTCCTGCAGAATGGGCAGAAGTTACCGTGTTTTTTTTTGTTCAGTTAATGTGCATTTTGGCAAGAACAGTGAGGGTGGTAGGCAAAGAGGGATGCTGCCTGGACTGACTTTTGTTAGCTGAACAAGATCTTCCCTGAGTCACTGAGCATGGTGGTAATCACGTGGAATTGCAGGGTGGCGTCAGCTAGGGGAGACGACACCTGGAACCTGCAGCCAGGGGAAGGCACCTGGGACCAATAAAGGTCAGTGCTGGGTCTGAATCACACCTGGAATCGTGATGATTTCCAAGAAATACCAATGCTAATGGTAAAACATGACTTCTTAAAACCCGTTATTTCAGAGTCGTATAACTTCATGGAATTCTCATCTATATTAAAAACCAAAATTGAATGTCTGAAAATATACACCAAAATGCAGTCAAAGGAGACTGGAAAGGTTATTGATCAATTATGAACTGCATTTCAGCACCTGTTAATTTTAAAGCATTTAATCTGTGTACTTCTGAGATGCTTTCACCATAGTAAATTTTGCACTCCTGGCTTTGTTGTCCTTCAAAGACTGAAAGCTGGAAAAGATTAAAATTACCATTGGTATTACAGCTATGCCTCATAGCAAATGCAGCTAAAAAGTTGCAAAATAAAAAAGTAAATAAATAAAATCCACTCAAATGCTATTATTTTTTTCATTTTAATACAACTTGGAAATATAAACACTACCATAGGAACATGAAAAGAAGTCTCAGAAATGCCAAAGGTTAGGACATAGTTTAGTTATTTGGACTTAGTCCAAAGATGTATGAGCCTAAACGTTTGAGTAATATCTTCAATTCAATATCTTTGAAACTAAGTTTTGAATGTGACATAAAACTAAAGAGTCATACCAAACTCTCTCTGCATGCTCCTCCTGTTCCTCTATTTGAAAAGGCAAAAGACAGCTGCTTGGAATCTTCTCTTTGTAAGGGAAACACAGTATTTTGGCACAGGCACCAAAACAAATAGGAATGATATTACTAATGTGAAGAGAGAACAATCTCTGTTCTCTAATATGTGCCTTACTAACACACTATGAACTCATGCCAAGATGCCCAGTTCCTTCTAATTTCAATGGGAATGAGGCACAGCATGAAAGTCTGAGGTACAAATGTGAAAGCATTACCATCTGGCCTGTAAAACTGTTGAAAGTATCTTTGACCTTCAAAAGTGAGTGTGGTGATAGGAAGAAAGAGTTCTGAAAGGATTTATGGATATTTTGAGGACTTTCACAATAAAATACTTTTTTTTTGGAGCTAAATTAAATGCACATTATAAATAAAAGCACTAGTTAAAAAAGTATTATTGAATGATGTAATAAAATTGATGTTACAAATCTAATAATAATCTAGTGTTGATTCATATCAGTGACATACATTTGCAAGATATGAACCATGACGATGCATTTATTCCTATGAACTCTGCAATACAAAATAATTATTTTTTTTTCTGACAAATAACTTTCGTAAGAGGGACATGCATGTATTTATGCCTCTAAATAGCTCCCATGCCAAAAAAAATGCTTCAGAGAATCTATAGAGGCAACACACAAAGTTACCTAAAGCTGGCTATGCTAAATTGCCTATAGATACACAGCACTTGTTATAACATATTAAAAAATGCTACCAAAAAAAAATCAGGCAAATGTCTGCTTTTATCTCTTTTAAAGTCATCAGTATATATGCTTTTTTAGTCTTAAATTGGAACTGCAATTCTGACAACAAAACCATGCTGTCCGCTGCTCGTGCCTCAAGCTTTGACAACCCAGACCACCCAGGCTAGCAGAGTTTATGTCTCTCTCCACTCCATTTAGCCTTGCCTCAGAACAACCTGGTGGTGGACTTTTTGGTGTTCACATCTACCTGTGCTGTTCCAGTGGAACCTCACTTCCTCCTAGAAGTTCTGAGGACAGTCTGGAGTTCATGGTTTCTGTTCGCTAGACCACACAAGATTGATTGGTCAGAATTGAACGTTTATCATAGTCCATTTTAGAATATTTAAAACAACTGGTAATTTGGCTGTCTTGTCCCTCAAAGCCATAGATAGATTTATTTTCTTTTTTTAGTTTCAGTTTATAAAATAATACTTTATAGAAATATTTTTTACTACATATATATGGTTCTTTATGGATCCCCTTGAAGGTAAGCAGAAAACAGGATGTCCTCAGTTGCTCTAACTTGTATAACTTTCCACATAGCTTCCTGGCAAGTACAAAAATAAGTTTATTCCTTTGTCATCCATCTGGTTTCTGTCTTTCAGAATTTCTTAAAATATTTTATAACTATTTCTAGTGAAGACATTAAACATTGCTTACCTTGTTTACCTCTGCCTAGCTGTCTTGAGCCCTAGCAAAAAATGAACACCATTTTTTTAAATCAAAAACTTGAGCTCGAACCTAAGAGTCTGGATTAGTTTAAGGCGGTGGGGTGGTAATTGGGGATGTTTGTGGTTGAGAAGCTTGGCATGAGTTGGCAATGCGCACTTGCAGCCCAGAAAGCCAACCGCACCCTGGGCTGCATCAAAAGAAGCGTGGCCAGCAGGTTGAGGGAAGTGATTCTACCCCTCTGGTGACACCCCACCTGGAGTACTGTGTCTTTGGAGTCCCCAACATAAGAAGGACATGGATCTGTTGGAACGGGTCCAGAGGAGGGCCACGAGGACGATCAGGGGGCTGGAACACTATAAGAACTATAAGGACAGGCTGAGAGAGTTGGGGTTGTTCAGCCTGGAGAAGAGAAGGCTCCAAGGAGACCTTATAGCAGCCTTCCAGTACCTAAAGGGGGCCTACAGGAAAGATGGGGAGGGACTCTTTATCAGGGATTGTAATGATAGGACGAGGGGTAGCGGTTTTAAACTGAAAGAGGGTAGATTTAGATTAGATATTAGGAAGAAATTCTTTATTGTGAGGGTGGTGAGGCACTGGAACAGGTTGCCCAGGGAAGCTTTGGATGTCCCTTCCCTGGAGGCGTTCAAGACCAAGCTGGATGGGGTTTTGAGCAGCCTGGTCTAGTGGGAGGTGTCCCTGCCCATGGCAGGGGGATTGGAACTAGATGATCTTTAAGGTACCTTACGACCCAAACCATTCTATGATTCTAAGACATCTAATCAACCTGATGAAGACTTTAGGACCAGTCAAGAGAATACCTGCAGAAAACAATTCACTCACCATGGTTCTGGTGAGTCTGGTGAGTCATGGTCTGGTAGTACCCAGATCTCTTCACAGACCAGGTGAAGACCTAGGGTGACTAATCTCCTAGCTTGAATGCCTCAGTTCGGCAAGACGACATGTATGTCCCCTGGCAGCCGATGTATATTCAAAAGTAAAGGTAAAACCTCTGCCTAGGTTTCCTAATGTAGTTCACAGAATTAGGACGGTCAGTCAAGTCTCCCTAGTTCCTACTTAGCTTTTACATGACTAGCAAAGAGTACTGTTTGGGTTTGTAGTACGGTCTCAGCTTTGTGCATTGCTTGCTATCTTGATCCGCCAATCTAGCATTACGTAACTGCATAAACAGCTTCCTCACATCATTAGACAGGGTCATGGCCCACATACTGCAGAAACCCGTGCATGTGCTTTGTCCAGCCTGTGCCCTCCCACTTGGCACTTAATACTGTTAAACAGTCCAAGGTGATATCAAAAGTCAAGGGCAGGGGGAAAAGACATACTTGGCTGTTTCTTCGCACAACTAAAATTGCCTTTCTGCCTGACATGCCTAAGATGAAGAAACTAATGACATTAGCCCTGTCGCTTTGACAGGCAGTACACAGACAATTATATGTGCAGAAAGCCAAGCAGCCTATCAGAACTAAACCTATTAGACTAAGACGTCATCCTCATTCCAGATACTGTCTCCTTAATTCACGCTGAGTGCTTAATGGTCACACCTAGTTACAAATTACCCGTATGGTCCAATGAAGACAATTAAATTGCTAAGTAGTATCAATGTTGCAGCATGTTAAGTCTTTTGGAAACTACAGAAAATTATTAAAAATCCTAGCATCTCATTCCTAAAATAGTTAACTTCATTCCTTCTGTTTATTTCACTGTTTCCATTTTCTTCACCTGTTTATTTTCTTTCAGTAATAAATTTTGAATTAAAAATGGTAACACACAGGCGTTAAGAAAAATTGCATGAGAATATTCACAGTAGTTTTTTAATTGAATAAGATGGACTTGAATACCAATTACTCTATAGTAAATACAAAACAAGTACACCATTCACCACACCCAAAGTGATTTTTAACTGCAAAAGTGGCAGTAACAGCTCAATCATACTGGAAGTGTTCAATAGAAACATTAATACTTTTGAAGAAAGTCTGGGAACGTGTGTGTCATGTTTTGACCCCAGCCAGCAACTGACCACCATGTAGCCACTCGCTCACCCCCTCCGGTGGGATGGGAGGGAGAATCAGAAGGGTAAAATTGAGAAAACTCATGAGTTGAGATAAAGACAGATTAACCGGTAAAGCAAAAGCCACACACACGGGCAAAGCAAAACAAGTAATTCATTCACGGCTTCCCATCGGCAGGCAGGTGTTCAGCCATCTCCAGGCGAGTAGAGCTCCATCACGTGTAATGGTTATTTGCGAAGACAAACACCATCACTCCAAATGGCCCCACCTTCCTTCTTCCCCCAGCTTTTATTGCTGAGCGTGACACCATATGGTATGGAATGAGTTGGTGAATTGGAGTCAGCTGTCCCAGCTCTGTCCCTTTCCAACTTCTTGTGCACCCTCAGCCTACTCGCTGGTGGGATGGTGTGAGAAGGAGAAGAGACCTTGACTCTGTGTAAGCACTGCTCAGCAATAACTAAAACATCCCTGTATTATCAACACTGTTTTCAGCACAAATCCAAAACATAGCCCCATACCAGCTACTATGAAGAAAATTAACTCTATCCTAGCCAAAACCAGCACAATGCAGAACAGAAGTAGTCATACTTTAAAAAAAACAACGTGGTGATAAGACGAAAAAGAATTCACAGGGAAGCCTACTACTTAAGAATGATGGTAATTTTTCAGAGCATTATGTATTTCACTAAAGTATTAATTTTGCTAATGAATATACATGAAAAAATTGCTACATTCATCTCTTCTCCGCCTTCCATTATATTAGCTTTTTTATGACACTTCTTTCTGGAAACACAGGAAACAACACTGAGGCTGATAATTACCACTGGACCTTCTAAATGGCATGGTCCCAATGATGTGTGGCCTCTCTGCAATAGTGGGATAGCATAGCTGTTTAAACAACAGACCATAGACATTTGTAGAGTTCTGCCTAAACTAGAGAAACTAACATGTAAATGAAAACAGCTCAGGTCTATCTGCTCTGTTTCATGGATCCAGAGAAGTTTACACCTTGATCCATAAATGTGATTGAAGCAAATTATATTGTGACACTGATTGCTGGTCAAATATGTTCTAAAATCCCTCCCAGACTTGCATGTTTTGCTGCTGTTGGCCAAGTATGACATCACATTTTTAGGTATGGACTATGAGGAAAAAGTCCCTTAAGTTTTTAAAAATGTGTTGTTTTTTTTTTGTCGAATTTTAGGAATGAAACATCTATCAGGTTAAACCTTCAAAACCTTATAATGCAGTCAGTCACGCTAAGTTTAATTTCATTCATAACAATAAGGGCCACAAAACCATGTCAGTATAGCATGAGAGCTACTCTAATAAGAGGAAGCTACAATTAATTGGCAATAGGGGAAAAAGCAGTCAAGGCACATGTTTGACACTCAATGCTTTTCCATAGTACAGCAATAGCTATCTCATTCTTCTGCCATATGGGCATCCTTTTTGAAATGGGCAATCCATCTGGTACGCACGGTTCAAAGCAGATTTGACAAGGGCATTTGGTACTGAGGTCACTATGTCCTTCACACTCTATAGCTAGTCTCCCTCACAAACTATGTTTTTTCATTCACAGTCACTGGCTAGAAGGCTGTGTATAACTTATCTCTTCTGGAAGAACTCAAAAAACCCCAATCGCCAACAAAAAACCTTCACTGGTTTCTAAAGGTACTGTGCTTTTTATTGTGTAATTAAGTAACAATTTATGATACCAAGACCATAAAGAGGAAGGAGATGTTTCACCTTTCATCATACGTATATTAGTAACCTGCCCCAAAGACATTACAGTGTGGAGGAAATCTATAGATGTGTTTTGAAAACTACATGAAATTTTTTTTATCTTAGCCATTTATGGGGGCAGGAGAAAGGACAAATCTCCTGCAGTCTTCAATATTATAAACAGTTTCCAGAAGTTTTTATTGGCAAATGATTATATATGGTGTACATATTTTTATGAAATGAAAGCATTAAAAATAAAACTATAATATACATAAACAAATCTGAAAATATTAAAATCTAATCGTGTGAGAGCTACCAAAGCCCAAATAAACATTTCATCTTATGCTAAGTATTCTAGTTCATTTAAGTGTTTATCATGTGCACATTTTAAAATCATGCAACCTCCTCCCCCCAAAAAAATGTTTTACACAATGCATTGACTAAATGACTATCTTTGGCAATAGAATAAGCTTGAATAGCTTTTAGAAAATATATCATATACAGCTTTATTTGTAACTCTCCATAAAAACTCAGAGCACATACATTGCTGGAAAATTTGTTGTGCATCTGGAACAGCCATTACTGCTACTTAAAGCAGATATGTTTTTAACATGTACAAAAACAACATTTAATTGTTCTGGGTTTAAACTATGCCTACAGTAGGAATCTGCAAGATTCTTGCCTCTAAGAAATGCAAACATGAATTCATACAAAGGTTGTCTATATTTCCAATAACATCACATTTCATATGAAAAGAAGTAAGTGATACCTTACAAATTTGAGATCTCTTGAGCAATTATCACTGAAGAAACAGCTAAAGTTGATGAGGTAGGAGTCAGTAGCCACCTTCAAAACTCATGTGGGCACACAAATAAGGACGTACGTTTGCATTAGTTGTCATGATAATATTAAGCAACATTCCTGATATCTGTGGTTATGGGTCACTATGGGTAAGGTTAATATATGAGTTGGATTCCTTAGGTTTTAGTTTACTTCCTAGTATTTTTGGATATGATTCTGAATACATATGTATACATGTACGTTTGTGTGACACGTATTGGCAAAGATCACTGGTATCCCATAATAAGCCATAGATGTGAGATACATAGCATTCATAATATATTCTAACAATTATCATTAAACATGAACCTCTCCCTTTCTAGAAATAGTCTGAGAAGAGAAAGGAATAAAGAATGAGGGCATAAGTTTATAATTCAAAGGTTTAAGGAAGAGTGGCTAACATTTTATTAATCTGTTAATGCTTTCAGCAAGTACTGACACGCTACTGTGTTATGTGTTATCCTAGTCATTGTCAAGATGACTAGGATTTATTTCTTCTTCAAAAAAGCACACATCATGCAGAGAGAGAGTTTTGCGATGCTTTTGATTCCTGCCAGTTTCTTACACTACAGCAGAAAACATAGAAGGAAAAAATCATAGACATTAAATATGAAGATACAGTATTGCCACATGTCAAAATATCCATAGTATCCACTACAAGGATATGCAAATAGGCAAATAAAACTTGATTGTATGGCTTAAACTGCCCGAGTTGCAAGTCATCTTTCCAATTTATGAAGATTATTACTCATTCCTTCAAATTAAATATTTAAATATTCTTTATAATTGAAAAGCAATGAGATCATCACTGGATTTCACCTAAGCAAAAGTTAAATACAGTATTACTTGAGAAGGGAAAAAGTCAGGTCTAGTGCAATGTATCTTCTGTTGCTAAATCACAGAATGCTTATCCTAAAACATTCCCTAAAATATTCCCTAAAATTTCCTAATCTCTACTTGAAAGATCTGCTGTCAAATTCTTCTTATTCTGGAAATGAAATGAACAGTGTAATAGCGAAAAACGTTACCTTGATTTAAGCAACAAAGTTAAAGTTCTTCTCCTTAGGTTATTGAATGTTACTTTTTTATATTGTATATCCAAAGGTTCAGAATATTAGTCAACACTACACAGTGGCAATTTCTGTTAACTCCCTTGTCCTTCTTCCTTCTATTGACTTCAGCCACCACCTCAGATTTACTCTAGACTTATGTCTTAGCAAAGATAACTACAGCAGTCTAAGGCTGAAGAAAGCTGTGGGGCAAGCCTATCATGGTGCAATCATAGCAGACATCTCAAACCAGGCCCTAGACTTTTTAACCAGTCTCTACAAAAACTAGGCCTTAAATGAATTACAGGCTTAGTTTCAGTCCAGTCATGTCCACAAAGTGTAAAAGTGAGAATATCCTGGGGTAAGGTTTCAACACCAACCAAAAAGCTAGTCCAAATGACCCCCTCAGTCCAGTGTATATCTTTATAGTAATCTTCTGTATAAAGACTCATATTACGTAAAAGTATTATGCCTACTACTATCATCTGCTAATATAAACAACTGAGTCATGCTGGTGGAAATATTCAACAACTTTTTTTTTTTTTAATCTACCTGATTTAGAATACATCTGTGCTTCAACAACAATATTCTCTCGTTGAACCACATGTCTAACTTGAATTTGTAGCCTAATCCTGGCTGCAGAATAGAGAACTACAGTATGACAAGTAATCACTACTTACACAGCAATTAAGTGCAGTCCATGAAATTATCAAACCAGAGCTAAAGCTTCTTCCTGAGTGAAGTAAACTCTTCTGTTCTCTTATGAAGTCCTATAAGCCTAACTCCTGGCTCAACTCTTAGATATTCAGGTACAAAGCAGACAAGTTGCCTGTGCCAATACTAAGTTTATGGCTGGGAGAAACAGATGGACTAATGTAAGGAGGCTTAAAACAGATTTCTGAAGTTAAGGGCTGGTGCGTTAACAGCTTTCTTGGCTCTGTTTAAGAATCCTCATGCTAAAAGCCTGTTGGTTAGAATAAACACAAGTTTAGGGCGACAATAAAAGTAATCGTCATGGTTTAACCCCAGCTGACAACTAAGCACCACTCAGCCGCTTGCTTATTCTCCCCATGGTGGGATGGAGAAGAGAATCGGAAGAGTAAAAGTGAGAAAACTCATGAGTTGAGATAAAGACAGTTTAATGGGTAAAGCAAAAGCCATGCACACACGCAAAGCAAAGCAAGGAATTCATTCACCACTTCCCATCAGCAGGTGGCTTTTCAGCCATCTCCAGGAAAGCAGGGCTCCATCATGTGTAACGGTTACTTGGGAAGACAAATGCCATAACTGCGAACTTCTCCCCCTTCCTTCTTCCCCCAGCTTTTGTATTACTGAGCATGACATCATATGTTACGGAATATCCCTTTGGTCAGTTGGGGTCAGCTCTTCCCGCTATGTCCCCTCCCAATTTCTCGTGCACCCTCAGCCTACTCACTGGTGGGGCGGTGTAAGGAGCAGAAATGGCCTTGACACTGCATAAGCACCACTCAGCAATAACTAAAACATCCCTATATTATCAACACTGTTTTCATCATAAATCCAAAACGTAGCCCCATACTAGTTACTCTGAAGAAAATCAACTCTATCCCAGCCAAACGCAGCACAGTAGTGTAAATATTAAGGTCAAAGTCTGATAGCATGATTCAGGTAAACTTTTGTCTGCTGGTAATGAGCCAAGTATCTATTTCTCAGTTTAGGGCTCATACCAGTTTAACAACATTAGTTTATTTTCATCTCATTAGATGTCCCTATTAACACCAACTTAAATTTTAGTGCAAATGCAGATTCTAAATACATATCTATATGATTCTTTCACAACTTAAATGGAAACATGAAATTGCTGATCAGGTTCAGAATAGTAGTAAAACATGGAAACATGACATGCCAATCCATTAATTCACTCAGTCATGACCATTTTCTTCTTAGTCTGAAAAAAAATACTATTACTTTCAACACAACATTACATTTGCAAGACAAAAGAAGAGGATTTTTAGCAGCACTGAAGACACAGATGAAGGTCAAGTTACGCTGCTGTACATTTTACACCTTGGTGAAAAGCAACAGGTTTTTTATAACTCAAGAGTATTGACATTTACTGCAGCTTCTTCTGATTATCTGTATCAATTCCTAATGAAAAATCACACTAACAAACAAACAGTGCGTAATATTCTCTTGTTCACTTTGATGGATAACATGTTCATTCTTACATTTATCTGTCAAGACTGTAACTAAGCTGAATTTTCTTCTGTCTAGTTCACAGTCTTCCTCTGCTGGCAGACACACTGTATTTCTAAATCTTTCCTATTTCCGCAGGTGATGGCTTAAAAACAAGTCCACATTTGGCTTGAATACAGAGTTGCTTATTTCTTCTAAGAGGAATGAGAACTCCAAATTCAGAGAATAGTTATTTGACTTTCCCAGCTAAACAGGTTTCTGTTCAGGGTATTAGTCTTGTCCCTTAAGGCAGAGCTAATAATCAGTCATCCAGACAACTAACCTATTTCCTCAGGTTACTTCCTTTCTCGTTTTTTATCTGATCTTCTTAGGGTTATTTTATGTAGCAAGTATTGTCAGATTTTTTTCAGGCCAAGCCTAAAGTTTTATCAGCTGTGGTCATACGCCTTAAAGTGCAGGAGGCCTTCCAACAGTAGCCCAGTCATTTTGTCATGAACATATGATTATGATTATCACATCAATGCCTATGTAAGAATTTTTACTGTGGGGAAATAACAGAGTATGGAAGAAAGCCTTAATGCCAGAAAAGATATGCAGCATCTATATTTTTTTTTTTTTTTATTAGAAACTACAAAATAGGAGTGCCCCAGTCATGCCCAGACACATTCATGTCTCCCTTTAGATATTTATTTAAAATATTTAAAATATTATTGCTGTTGGCGATGCTAAATCGCCTGTGTCTTGTGCCAAGAGAACAGATTTGGGGTTTTTAAATAAGAGCATGTGACATTTAGGAAGACAGATTGAAACAATATCAGATCTTCTGTAAGGTTTGTCTCTCAAAGCTTGTTCAGTGTCTAATAACTACTTACTGTCAGCAACTGAGCAGTCAGTACTGGGCAACAGAACAACAAAAATTTATTTATCTTTCTAAAATGCTAAACAGGTTTAAAAATTACTAACTACTTCATCTCTCTTCTGATTAACCAATTATTAACCAAAATATTCGGAACTAACAATTTACAGTTTGCTTTGTTACATCCTTGTACTTGGAGAAGTATTCTACAGTGACTAGTATAGAACAAAAGTTATCATTTTAATAATCTTAAACCTTTCACACATGTTAAGGAACCTGATAGCTTTAAATGAAGGCATGTTTCTTATTAAGGCATAGGTTAAAAATGTTTAGGAACTTACTATCAGCTTTTGTAGTCAGACTTAGCCCAATAGGTCACTGGAATTTATTGTTATAACTGCATGCATTACTTTTTTTCTTTTTTTAACTCCTGGAATATTCATACAGCAGTAAATTATGTTCTCAGCTATGCAGTCCAAAGTAATTTAGGAAACCTTAAGGCTTCTGGTTTATACCACTACACTATGGACCAAAACCTTGTCGGTATGTACAAATATGATCCAATAAACAGATACAAGAGGTAAGAAACCTTTTCTTCTAAAACCAAAACTTTCAGCAACCTATAAAATTCCCTCAGCATCCTGCTGTTTTACTCAAAGATTTTTCTTAAATTATGTTGATCTCAGTAGATTCCCAGTTTTTCAGATAGCTAAATTCAATGCATATGAACTATTAGAAATTTCTTAGAAGGAAAGGGGGGAAAAATAATCAGTATTGAGAACTCTCAAATGGTTTCTTAATCAGAAAACAAACTGTTAAAGGTGTTTCATTACAAACATCCCCTTAACTGCTTTATTTAAAAAAAAAAAAAAAAAAGTTGAACAAGAATGGTTAAGAACAAAGCATTAAAAGACCCAAACAGCTTGGCTTTAACCAAATGATCTACCCTGTTACATGATGCATTAGTTGACACTTTACATCTTGCCAAGCATAATCTGTGAGATTTCCCTGAAGACTTGAAACCTTAAAGGATTCTGTGATAGCAAAAGCAATCAGCAGTGAATCACTGCTGAGCTGGCACCTTCCAACACCCTCAAAGTGTGACAAGTCCATAAGTTCTCCGTGTTGCCTTAGAAAGCTTCCAGTGTCATGTTTGTTACTTATTGTCAAGAGATTCATAACGAAGGTCAAATCTATCCACAAGTTTGGAGAGCCAATAGGGAGTCAGAAATCACTCCACATGATCTTACAGAACCTCAATGACATTGTTTTGACTGACCTAATTAAGTCATCATACAGTGATACTGTACAGCTGATGCGGAAATATACTATCGCAATACATAAACATTTTTGTTGCAGTTTCCTTAAATTAAAAAAAAAAAAAAAAGTGAAATTTGACAGTGTTTTCATAGGGAAAGAAGAACAGCCATTACAGGAATCCACAGCTTCCTTTGAAAAGCACAACATGAAATCAGGTTTTGATTTTAGGTACACTTTTTGGTTCAGGATTACAGCAAATAAACACATTATTTTCTAACTTGTAAGTTTCACAACTTCTCACGAATTCTCCTGGCTTCAAAATACTTCTCTAGGTGTCATTCATGCCCACATGAAAGCGTAGCAATGGATAGTAGTCTGTGCTTTTGACAAGTTGTGGCACCCTCTTGGCAACATCTCGGACCTTAGATCCCAGAAGGCAGCATACCACTCGTGTCTCCCTGTCAGGCCGGCAGATGGGCGCCTCAGTGCCCCTTAACAGAGAAGTCACCCACTATGAGCACTTGTCATTTGTTTTTAAGATATCCACTGTGTGCTACTGGTACAGTTTCTCAATGATATGCTTTTAAGTAGTATTTTCAAGGTTAGCCTAAGAAACTGAATAAAAAACTTGTAATGATTACATATTTTCACAAGTATTTTTTCAATGTAGTCTGTGTGTTCTGTATACCAATACACATGGCAGATCCAGGAAAGGAAAGTTGTAGCTCTTAACTGTGAAGTTATCTCTGATAACTCATCTAAAGTTATCAGCTAGGTGAATAGTTTAGATAAATCCAAATAAGCAAAAAATATAAACAGCATATAATTTTAATTAAGTTAACAGAATTCAGCCTGAAACCAACTGCGGGATCAAGGCTTTCTCAATTAGATAAGTTTTAAAAGGGCTTTTACATCTTTCCTTTCATCTTTCTATTTTAAACTTTCTTATATTATTCTTTAGCAAATTTTTTTTTTAAAACCTCAAATTCTTGAATATATCTGCATATTTAATATGTATTTTACATAAACATATCTCTAAATTTATCAGAAGCTAAATACTAATGGAACTTAGAAAAACAGTTGCTCATTCCATGTGACAGCTTATTCCATCCTGCTTTTAGAGTAGAAGTTGCCTCGTCCTTTCCTGTGAAAATTCTGCTACTAAGAATAGGATAATATGTTTGACAGATATTAACAAATACATCAATATCTCAGAGTGACTGCAACGATGTTATTAACTAAATTCTCTTCTATAAATGAACCGGGATCTTACAAACAATTCGGGGAGACAGAAGGATCTACTTATAAGCTTACATGTGTTCACAATGCCTTTCTACTGGTTTTACCAGTAACTCTTTTTGAAAACTTCAACAAAAACGATCCTTGGTTTTTTTATTGAATTGAAAAGTCTTAATTTATTGAGACATGTGAACACAAAGTTCAAAAGTCTCTTTAATAGATAGGATTTCTAGTAAAGCAGAAATATGTTCAACAAGAACTACTCTGCACTTGGTGGATTTTTCAGTCTTTATTTTTCCAATATTAAAAGAAAATAGTGATGAAAATTCACTTACTGAATGCATTATCTCACAGAATTAAAATCAGTTTGTATGACTCTGGTAATTACTAATGTGAGGCAGGAAAATTTTATAAAACAGAATAAGTAATGCATGTGCATTTCTATACACTTGAGATTAAGCCAACATACCACAAGATGGCAGATGAAGGCAGCTAAAGTGGCAACTTGAAGAAGAATGTAAGTTTGTGAGTCAGAGAAAACAACTGATTTTGAGAAGTTTCCTTAACTTTGTATTATAGGAACTAAGTTTTAGAAGCTGTCTTACAAAAAAAGAGACATGCATGTTCACCTATTACCGTTCTTAAAAGATACTTAGCTGCTAGAATTACAGCCCCTCAAATTCAACGTTTAGACTCCAGACACGGTATTTATAACTAAGCAATATTCTTTAAAACCAGTAAGAATTTTCCCCATTCAATCTCCTAGCTGTATCTCCAGAAGAGATTGTGAGCTGCCTGCCAACCTCAAGCCTTCCAATGTACTGGGCACAGAGTATGGAAGGTTGGGATTCTGTTTCTTTAATTGGTGAGAATTTGAAACCCTACCTCATCTTCCAGAGAAGTATGCTCAAACACTGGTTTGTGATTATGTGAATCAATGCAGTTTCTCCTGTTCCCACTGGTGTTTTGTTTTTTTTTTTAACTCTGCAGCGTTAAATATATATTAAGCCAGAGTCTGAGCATGGTAGCCTGTAGCTTCAACTGTTGTATAAAAAGGGAGAACAGAGAGACAAGGAGTTCTAGTTGCTGATTTAATAAGTACCTGATGTAAATTCACTTCAGCTGGGCTACTGTTTGGACCTCTGAGATCCTGCATCTCAGAGTAGTCTTTTGAAAACATTTTGTGCACAGAAAAAAGTCATTGGAGCAACAGCCAGTCTGTAAACTTCCCTGGGCTGATCATCTGTTCTGTCATGGAAGCAATTCTGGGCAGGCTTCAAATTAGACCTTGCAGTGCTGAGAGATTTGACACAAAATCTTAGTGGTCTCGATACTTCAGGAACATTCGAAAGGATGTGACTTAACCAAAAATCACATACAGACTCTGCGGCATTCGGGTGCTGGCTTGAACTGGACATGAATTCACTGTTTCTCCTCGATCTTTTCTGCCTGACACTTGATGACTACCTGAATATCTTACTGAAACTATGTTCTGGATCTTTCAAGTTGTGCAAAAAAGTAACCTTCTGTTGCATCTGGATCATTCAATCTGGACATCCAAGACAGCCTAAAGCATCCAGCTTTTAGCAGCTGTGTAAAAATTACAGAGAAATAAATATATGCAGCAGAAAATATCCAAATACAGCACTAAGTAGGACCTGAATTTATAAGCAATCATCAATAACATGTACAGGCTAAGCATGATGAAATATTAAAAATCTTATACGGTAGTTTTCTTATTGGCCATCAACTACGGTGCAATTCAATGTGCAGAAAACAATTGTACAGAAAGAGAATCACAACACAGTATCCACACTGTAAGCTGATTAAGCAAAATATTGGGATGGGCTGATTATTACCTGATGTAACAGCTGAATGTAGGAACGTGACTGATCAAACCTGAACAAACCTGTTCCGAATTGAGCAATATTTTGGGGTAACATGATATGGCTCCTGGAAAAGTGAAATCTGAAACAGGCTCTTGTGCAACTCTTTGCAGCTAATGGGTGAGAATGGGAGGTTTGGGGTCCCTAGAATAACAACGGTGATGGGACACTGATTGCTGGTGACACAAGATTGCTACTGGGAAAGGCACACCAAATGAGCAATTACACAGCCTAAATTCCTTTTTTGCCCTGATATATGCCAGTTCTGGTTTCATAATCTAATGTTAAAGCTCAAACACAACGACATAGTAGCATAACACGCTATTTTTGAATTAGGACAGGCTTCCATTCACTAGCCCAGGGCATGGGAGGGTTAAAAGTGAAATTTCTGCGCTCCACCCACCCCCTCCCCCCCCCAGACCTATGCCTATAGAAAGATTCTCAAAGTTCTCTCCTATTGACAGGGAAGGAAACCTGGTAACCACTTGGGTTTCAGAGCCAGAATTACTTTTTCTCCTTATTTCCAAAAGTTGCCATCATTTTGTATTTTTGATTAAATATTGATTTACCTTTTTTTTTTAGAAAATCAAGCATCTAAAGGCAAAAAAGTAACTATACTAAAAGACAAGCAAGACCAGAAAAAGGCAATGATAAACGTAACAGTTCATTGTCAACTGAACGTAATGGAGCAGCAGAAAAAAAATATGGATCAAAACTATTACTCTGCCTTGTAGATTTGTTTTCTTGTGTTATTTGCATCAATAAGTTTGGACTGCAAGAAGATTCATTTACTGCAAATCTAGATTAATTTATATGTAGAAGCAATAGAGTATCTTTTATTTGCCAACGTCTAGAATGGAGGGGAAGCATCTGGTTTTGTAATTGTTCCAACTCGTTTCTAAATGTGATGGACTACTTCCTATTTAAAAAAAAAATATTGTAAAGAGATATTTCCCTTAATTTTCCATAATATTCTCAAAGCCTTAAAGCAAATAAACATAAATGAATGCAAAAGAAAAAGCCTAGTACCATCAAAAGACTTATCAGAAGATGTACAGACAACATTTATTGATACAGCCATGAATAGCTGAAGTATTTTAGTCACTTCATCAGATAAACAGATAAACAGATTACTTTGCAGGATACTTCATAAACTGACAGATTAGTGCTTAAAATTCTAGGGCATTTTCAGTAAGAATTGAAGTTTTCCCTCCTGTTTCCAAAGACAAAGCAGTACCCATTTAAAAAGAAAAAAGGTAATTTCCCACAGCATATCCAATATACAAGTATACTACTCTTTAAAAAATATTATTCAGGAAGTTTTAAGAATTTGTCTTAAGGACAGAATACAAAGTCTTCACTCATTAAGCATTTGTTTATAATTGCACAACACATGAATGCTTCAAATACTTACAAATATAGCAATTTTTAGGATGGGTAGAATGTTACCAGTTAGCATATGAACGAAAAAAAGTAAAATAGCAACAGACTGGAGAGCAACAGTTGAAAAAGGTAGAAAAGTGAAGGAGAGGGAGGAGGAATAAAAACTGTTGGGTTTTTTTTTTGTCTCAAAATTTGACAAGAAATCACAGCCTGAAGCTTTTCACACAAAATTCAGACAAAATACTAACTTGAGGGAAGGGGTTGAGGAAGGGGACATTAGGAAAAGAGAGGATGGGAAGGAGGTAATACCAGACCAGTAATGTTGAACAACAAAAACATGACTGAAAACTCAGTTGAACTGTCAAAATATGGCAAGCTGTCTTATTTGTCATAACTTGAATTTTCTATCTATTCATGCGCTGCTGGTAAGCTTTCACTCAGCTTTAGAAGCTGATATCAAAAAATAAGTCTACAGAAAAAAACTTTTCTCAGTCATTTTGTTCTCTGTAAAAGTTTTTTATAAAAAGGCATATACTCATAACAGTTTTCTGGCAATGTGAAATATAGCAGAAAACCTGCTTTTTCTCACCCATGTAATGCTAATAGGTTCATGAAAAACCTGTAATTACTCCCATAAAGTTTTAAGAGAGGAAAATTTATTGCTTGCAGCATTTAAATGATGACAACAGATGTAGTTCTCATTATGAATGCAGTTTTAGGAACAGTTGTATTGTTATTGTTGAATAGCTTTTCTCAGTGACTCCAACTATAACATATTCTTTCATCCTGTGTGTATCCATGTCCAGGATCATGTGCCACTCATTGAATCAAATTTCCAAACAGAATTTTATTCTTCACTAACAAAGAAGCAATTGAGGACGTCAGGGTCAACAAGAAGAGCTTCTACCACTACATCAGTGATCAAAGGCTGAACAAGGCAAATGTGCATCTGTTGCTGAATGTAGTGGGTGATTTAGGGATAGTAGACATGAGTTGGGGCATTATGACCTGGATAGGTGGACAACCTGATCAGTAAAAATGTGGTTGGACAATCAGGCTCAGAGGATAGTGGTTAATGGCTTATACTCTACCTGGAGATCAGCAAGAAGTGGAGTACTACAGAGGTATGTCCTGGGAGGAGGCAATGGAGTGCACTGTTGTCACATTTGCACGTGATATGCATTTGGAGGAAGAAGTACATGCTTAAAGGAAGGAATATCATGCAAAGGGATTGAGAAAGGCTGCAGGAACAGACCAACAAGCCATACAATTCTGCAAGGATGAAATACACTCATGGAAGGAACTGGGAAAAAGGAGGTAATAGGCTGGAGCTGCTTGGGCAGCTGCAGTGTGTTGACAGGACAGTAAGGAGAGACCCCACAGGTGGTGATCACTGATGCCAGGGCCCAAGCTCTGGTGCCTGGACACAGTTGCTAACACCCCTCTGGCGTCACAGATAACCTGTTGATCAAGGAGATCACCTCCAAACAACTCCGAATCAAGAGACAAAAGGATATCACTATGCTCCAATCACATCCTTCAGCTCATCTTTGTATTTTTTCTTTACTGAAAAACATAAACAAAAGCCACATTAGTATTCTTCAAGATATTATGTTAAGTTTTAATCAATATAATTTTAATCTATATTTTACATATAATAGTATTGTAGAAGAATAAAAACTAAGGTTCCAAATCTGCAGAATCTTTGTGGCCAAGTTGATACATGAAATAGTTTTCAGCATAACTTCAGGTACCAAAAACTACATTAGCTTTAGTAACCTTTCCTATGCACTCTTTATCCATTGGCTTCCTCTAAAAAGAAAAAAAAAAAACAAACAATGACAAAACCCAACCAACCAAACAAAAACCCAACACCAAAATAACTAGATATTAATGGATCATAATCCCGAGTCTATGTGCTGCAATTCAATTCAAAACATATTGGAAGGAATGGATATACTTTTTTCCAGCCACTATGCCAACACAGTTATATGAATCACATTTTATGAGAAATCATCCAGCCATAACCTGTTCTAGAAAGGAAGCCTGGAGAATGTAGGTATAGACAATAGGCATTTCTTTTACAAACCATGACTCTCAATGTTTTGATAATTAATTTTCAAAAAATATATTGAAAAAAGTCACAAACACAGTTTTTTTTGATTGGTTTCTTCTCAGACAACAGCAATCTACAAAATACACACTTCAAGCTGTCACAAAGCATTTTTTTCTGTCTACAGCATTACTCTTACATTAACAACTGTCAGATTCTAGCTGTGAGGTCATCTATAAGCTCATATAGTCTATCTTTTCCTTCCTTCCCCTCGCCAAAGGACCATCTACTATTCAAACATTATTTCCAACCAATACCAGACTGTCTCAGAGAAAACAGCTTACAGCGATGGATATTCTAAAACCTCCCAAAGTAGTTAGTGTCAGTGTATCTATGTCATTGCCATTAGAAAATTCTGTTTATGTCTAAAGTGAATCTTTCTTGATGGTGTTAATTTCACTAGTCCTTGTACATGGGTATAGATAACCTGGTTTATTTCCTTTTTCTGCCTGCTGGCAGCAGTTTTAAATGCATTCAAAACAGTCACTAAATTCAGCTCCCCATTCATAACCCTGCTCTCTCTTCCATCCTGATGCCTGGGCTTCTCTATCTATCCCCAGTTATTTCACATTTTGTAATGATGCCATATTCTCTAGACCTCTGATTATTCTCTTTGATCTCCATGGGACTCTTTACAGTTGATCCATATCTTCTTCAAAGTTCAGTGTCTAAAAACCAACACAGTATTCCATCTGAGGCTTTAACCTTGCTTAGCAACGTGGAAGAACTACTTCACAAATCCTGTGGACTTTTGCTAAATAAACCCAAACAAATTTTATTACACACTCACAATGCACATGCATGTACTGTGCAGCATGCCCTCCAAGCATACTGTACGTCAAGGACCTGATTTTTTAAAATTATTTAAAAAGAGAGACTTTAATTTAGTCAAGTTTATTTACAGGTGATATTTAAATAAAAAAAAAATAATCTGCAATTACTCTACATCTAAATAAGAGTAAGCCAATGTGCTAGCAAATATAATTGTATTATTCTGTTAAGGAAATACCTTCTTACAAACAAAAAACTTCAACCTATTTTCCTTAGACTTCTAAGAAGCTTACATGAGCAGAGACAAAGCATAAAAAGTTTCAGCATACACACATGCACATTTTTCCTGTTGTGATCAATTAAACATGTTAACCTATGATGAAGTTCTTTGTACGAATTTAACTCCATAGTCTCGTATGGTCCAAATTTCTTTCCAAATTGCAGCTTCACAGCCTTACTTGACTTTTCTTTTCATTTTAACTCTGCATTGTATTTTCTGCCATTGTTCAGTTTCAAAAATAGTATTTTCTCCTCCCTTTCCAAATCTCAGCTTTCTCTTGACATTGTATTCTTCCCGAAATCTGACACTCTACCACTGTTGTTTTGACATGTCAGAAATACAATGCCACCTGAAACAATTAAGTGCTTCTGTGCTCCTGCAGCATTAATTTGTCTTTGTGGCAATGGATTGAAGAGGCACTGCATCACTTGATACAGTGTGTGATCTATCAGTGCTTTATGCACTGTTGTTAAATCATCACATTTACATTTATAAATGTTAACTCAAGTGACTTTGTATTTCAGAAGTTATTGACTCCACAAAATTGTCGTGACCACTAGGGGCACCAAAGCACCCTTCTTCACTCAACAGAGG
>VYZM01021916.1:0-12997 GCA_013398915.1 Dromas ardeola | reverse complement strand
CTTCCCCTCGCCAAAGGACCATCTACTATTCAAACATTATTTCCAACCAATACCAGACTGTCTCAGAGAAAACAGCTTACAGCGATGGATATTCTAAAACCTCCCAAAGTAGTTAGTGTCAGTGTATCTATGTCATTGCCATTAGAAAATTCTGTTTATGTCTAAAGTGAATCTTTCTTGATGGTGTTAATTTCACTAGTCCTTGTACATGGGTATAGATAACCTGGTTTATTTCCTTTTTCTGCCTGCTGGCAGCAGTTTTAAATGCATTCAAAACAGTCACTAAATTCAGCTCCCCATTCATAACCCTGCTCTCTCTTCCATCCTGATGCCTGGGCTTCTCTATCTATCCCCAGTTATTTCACATTTTGTAATGATGCCATATTCTCTAGACCTCTGATTATTCTCTTTGATCTCCATGGGACTCTTTACAGTTGATCCATATCTTCTTCAAAGTTCAGTGTCTAAAAACCAACACAGTATTCCATCTGAGGCTTTAACCTTGCTTAGCAACGTGGAAGAACTACTTCACAAATCCTGTGGACTTTTGCTAAATAAACCCAAACAAATTTTATTACACACTCACAATGCACATGCATGTACTGTGCAGCATGCCCTCCAAGCATACTGTACGTCAAGGACCTGATTTTTTAAAATTATTTAAAAAGAGAGACTTTAATTTAGTCAAGTTTATTTACAGGTGATATTTAAATAAAAAAAAAATAATCTGCAATTACTCTACATCTAAATAAGAGTAAGCCAATGTGCTAGCAAATATAATTGTATTATTCTGTTAAGGAAATACCTTCTTACAAACAAAAAACTTCAACCTATTTTCCTTAGACTTCTAAGAAGCTTACATGAGCAGAGACAAAGCATAAAAAGTTTCAGCATACACACATGCACATTTTTCCTGTTGTGATCAATTAAACATGTTAACCTATGATGAAGTTCTTTGTACGAATTTAACTCCATAGTCTCGTATGGTCCAAATTTCTTTCCAAATTGCAGCTTCACAGCCTTACTTGACTTTTCTTTTCATTTTAACTCTGCATTGTATTTTCTGCCATTGTTCAGTTTCAAAAATAGTATTTTCTCCTCCCTTTCCAAATCTCAGCTTTCTCTTGACATTGTATTCTTCCCGAAATCTGACACTCTACCACTGTTGTTTTGACATGTCAGAAATACAATGCCACCTGAAACAATTAAGTGCTTCTGTGCTCCTGCAGCATTAATTTGTCTTTGTGGCAATGGATTGAAGAGGCACTGCATCACTTGATACAGTGTGTGATCTATCAGTGCTTTATGCACTGTTGTTAAATCATCACATTTACATTTATAAATGTTAACTCAAGTGACTTTGTATTTCAGAAGTTATTGACTCCACAAAATTGTCGTGACCACTAGGGGCACCAAAGCACCCTTCTTCACTCAACAGAGGTAAGTGGGTGTTAAATGCAACTGCTATACAATCTACTTTTTTTTTTTTTTTTCCAGTTTTTAATTGAAAGTGAGGAGGAAGGAAAAAAAATAAAGAGAAGCAGTCCATTCTTCTGCTCCATTATCCATCACAACATCCCCTGTTTAAAAAAAACCCCACAACTAAATATTACAGAAAGCAAAGCTCTCACTAAGCTAGGCTATTATTCTGCGCTCAAGGTTTAGGCTGGGCTGGCAACTAAACACACAACAGATGCTCTCTATTCACCCCTCTCCCTTCACAGAAGGGGAAGAGAGAGAGAACAATGGGGAGAGACTTATGGGTTGGAAAAAAACCCTAAAATATCTATGATGAAATATTATCAATAAAAAGAATATGTAATAGTATTAATAAGAAAAAGAATTAAATATCTACAAATATATTAAAAAAAACAATATCGAGCTCCCAGGATGATGATCATGTCATTGGCAAGCACTGGGACCAGACTTGGTGGCAGATGGGAACTGGATTCAAGAACTGGATTCAGGAACACACAGATCAGGTTCAAAGGCAGAAGAGTGGACAGAGTCCTCCTCAAACACTGGCCATTGAAGAAGAAACTTGACGCCTTGGTCCCTCAGCTTTTATACTGAGCATGATGCAGATGAGATGGAACACCCCATTGGTCAGTTTTGGGTCACCTGTACTGTCCACTCCTCCCTGCAGGTGCGACCCATCTACACTTTTCTGCTTTCTGACCCTCCAACTTGGTACTTAACAAAGTCAGCTGACCTTGGTTGTTACAGCGATAAGTATAAGCAAGAGCCCCTCTGCATACAGTTCCTTAGTATTAGCTATAAACCTCAGATGCTATCACTGCTAGAAGCAGTCACTGTCTGAAAAACATACCGTTAATTTCAGAGAGTGCAGTCAGTTAGAAGAGACTTAACTGAAAAGTAAAACTACTAAAAAGAAAATTGGTTTTGTTCTATCTCAAACCAGGACATCTGTCAATCAGGGCCTTTTAGCAGGGCCTGTTGCAATAGTACAAGGAATAATGGTTTTAAACTAAAAGAGGGTAGATTTAGACTAGATAAAGGGAAGATATTTTTTACAATGAAAGTGGTGAAACACTGGCACAGGTTGCCCAGAGAGGCAGCAGATGCCCCATCCCCAGAAACATTCATGGTCAGGTTGGATGGGGCTCTGAGCCACCTGACCTAGCTGAAGGTGTCCTTGCTCATTGCAGGGGGGTTGGACTAGATGACCTTTAAAGGTCCCTTCCAACCCAAACTATTCTGTGATTCTTGATTTTAAGATAAGGAGAAATCTACTACATTACCGTAATTATTACACTGGCAAACATTAATACAACTAGCTGGAAAGAGATAGCACATAGTTCACCCTTCATTTTAAAGCCCTGTTTAGGTAAAACCCATAGAACTACAAAATCCTCACAACACCAGCATGTTTGAGCAAGGTTAATCAAGCACTGCTAAGGCATGTGGTAGAAAAACAAGCATGGTCTGTTTGAAATCAATAACCCAACTGGGTGCTAATGATGCAGACAGTCTTTTGCAGATTACAGTCATTCAATGTCAATGATTCCAAGCCTTTTGCCCTAAAGGTACATTCTCAATCCTGAACATTTCTCGTCTATCACTCTGCATCAGAAGTTATTGAAAAAACTGTGTAGTGTTGCTCTGATGTACCACTGACAGCATGGAGCTGCACCAGATCACTACAGTCCAGAGTCAGAGCAGAAGAAAACCAATATGAATATTACAGAATTCATTTTTCAGTAACCACATCATTGATAAACATTTCAAATTCTTTATTTTGTTCAACTATTCCTTTCTTGACCCGTTTGCCATATTAACATTAATATTCAGTAACGAAGCATATATTCTTTTATTTAAATGGTCACATCTTATTTAAGTTAATCATTCTAAGTATTATGACGGCTTTGATCCTTCTGCTCCTAGAAAAGACAGAACATAAAAATTTATCGAGTTTTGTATTCAGCCTTTTTTATGTCACTCCCCGTGGTTAAAGTAACTGCACTGCTCTATTGAGAGTTTCCTTTCCAATTCCAGTCACTACACTTATATTCTAACAGAATGCCCTAATGCAGTACTCACAGGCACTGGAGAGGCTATTCAAACACAATAAAAATGAAAAAGCACAAATGTTGTGGTGGAAGCACTTGACAATATCTCCCAAAATAACATTTTATTGTAATGTACAGAAACACTCCAGTACTACGTCAATGACTGTCATTTCCAATATGCTACCTAGCATCAGTGCTGTCAATTCTAGTGACTCTGTCAAGTGTTTCATGGTAACTGGTGTGTTTCCATAAGCGTCACATCCTGGAGCAAAGGTATGGAGGAAAATAACCTATGTGATCCAAGAAATTCTTGAAGTTCAAAAATTGGAAAGAAGGAAAGGAGGGAGGGAGGGAAGGAGAAATGAATGAATGAAGGAAGGAACAGTGAAAGTCTCTCCAAAACATAAAATTTTAAATTACAGAAGGAGGAAATCTAAAATATATTCAGTATTTCACGAATATTTTTAGACTACCCACACAAATGACATTGTTTTTAAACAATTAATTTCTCATACAAATTTTCATTTTTTTTTTTTAATGGAAATAGGAATAAAATTAATTTCAGCGAACTAAATCCTCCCAAAATTCATGTTTTTTCCCCGAAATATTAACAAGCTTAGGAACAGATTAAAACAGATTAAACAATACTTTACATATTTTTAGGTAACTATGAACTTCAAATGAGTTTTTAAAAGTCTTCTTCACAGCTTGTTGTATGCCTCTCAGAAAAAAGATGGTAATAGTGCCTAGAATTACAGGTTCATTTTGTCTAAAAGTGGTAGCTGAGCAACAGATTTTTACATCTATCATTTAAATCAAAGTCCCTGGCCCCTAAGTGCATGTAATTTGTTGTATACACATTAAAAACTAATTTAAACAGTCTTTACAGGTAGGTGAGATTTTCCACATGGTTAGCTTGAGAAGTAAAACACGTACTGTGGGGATCCACTGATCTCTGATCTTTTTTATTATTTTTTTTAAATCAATGACTCTCTGCTAACCACCACTATGCCACCTTTATTGTGACTAATTCAATAGTATGCAACGGGTTTCAAAACGGATTATGTTCTTTTCAATTTTTTTCCTATCTCGTGCAATATTTATCTTCAATTTGCAGTTCATCGGTTCGTGTTTTAAAATGTCACTTTCAATGAATACAACACACAAGCAGAAGAGGCTTCCCCCTTTCTTGCTTGTCTACCACCACCATCTTTTGCACTTTGCCATTCTTTCTTATAAGTAAATGAAGTGTTTTTCTCCACACATTCTTTTGCTTTTTCACCTTCCAATTATCTCTGAACCATTCCCTACATAGTACCAAATTGCTTCATGCTCCATTTTCCTATCAACCGTATATAATATTTTCTATTCCCTCATCTTTCCCTCAGTGCTCTTCCTCCCCAAGTTCCTTGCATATTCCCACCCAGTTACTGCTGGTCTGCACTGTTTATTGTTTCAACTCCATACGGAAAAGGAAGAGATGAAGCCTCTTATACTAACGCCAGTCATCTTGATATCATCTGAAACAAATGCAAGTTAGATGTATACGGCATATGATACAGATAAAAGTACAAATTATTACAAAAAGGAGAAATTAAGTGTCCTTGGAATATTCCAAGGACAATGGAAAACAAATAACAAGAGGAATTCCTTTCCTACCACTGTAAATATGGGAGACATTTCTGCAAATCGGGAAAGTTTTCCAAACAAAAAGCCTTATGAGCAAGACTACTTATAAGTGTAAGTAGAGATGTGGCAACAGATATTTTATTGAATCTTTGTTGGGTCACATATTTCCAGAAAGCTTGCCTTGTTTAAAGATTTTAATGCCAAGCTCTTATTCCATCCTTGTTTAAAAGAAATACTTATAGGCATCTACAAAGTGACACTTCTGAGGCATGTAGGCTAATTATAACATGGCATACTTGATCACAGAATCATAGAATCATAGAATCATAGAATCATAGGGTTGGAAGGGACCTCTGGAAATCATCTAGTCCAATGAGCCTTTTTGATGGCTCAAAAGTCTAAATTCCTAGTTTTATATTAAGTAGCAGAAGCTTAGGAACTTACTTAAGTACTTCTCTAAATTAGGATGGTTTTGTCCAGAAAATCAGCAAATTATAACAGTCTTAGGTAAAACATGAAATATGATCATGTTCCTGTGATTACAGGCAGAGTACAAGAAATTAACTCCAAGTATTTAATACAATTTATTTCTCAGAATTACTTTGGGAAGATTAGTTCCCTCTTACAAATTCTCATTACTTATCTATTGTACTTTGTCTTTTTAATCTGATTTTAAAAGGTGAAATTACAGTTTATTCATTACAGAGCTACCAGTTCTAATTTTTTAAACAACATTAATACTACTGTTAACTCATTTCTGTAGGAGAAACTTCCAGCCTTCTGAGTAGTCATTTTGGACTACATGTTTCTGTAATCCACTGAACAACTGCATAGTAAGTATTTGGCCTCTGTTCACACAAAATCAATGAGATGTAGAGTTGTATTAATATGGCAGTACATGAGTTAAGAAGTTGTTTTATGGTAGTTGTTTATTAACATGAACAGATAAATGTCTGTTTCTGCTGTGGCAAAGAGCTTGGTTGTGTTAGCACTGTGTGCTTTTTCTTTTATTGATCTGTATTATCTCACCTAAATAAACTGCTACAGTGCCTGGGCCATTTTCTTATTACCCTGAAAACAGCTGTTAAAGAATATCACCTTCTACAGCTTTTCAGGAGATACATCCCAAGTTTTCTGGCTCCTTGTCTTGCCCCTTTCACTGAATGGAAGAAACCAGCATCTCTAGCTATGCTTCTGCCCAGCCCTCCTACTCATCTGATCCGGGTTTCTGTTCATGCAGACAGCAGTAACAGTATTTTTCAGACCCTGATAGAAAGTATCAATAATTTAGGATTTGCCGGGTTATTCAGGTGTAATTCACTGCAATGTTAACGACTTCTTTATAAGATCATGGTAAGTTAGCTATTCAGCAATGTATCAGGCACCCAAGCATTTTAATTCATTTACAGTGAATCACCACAAAATAATTATATGCAGCAAAATAAGCAGTGAACAGACTCTTTTAAAAGTATTTTAAATGCAACCTATATTATACAACTCTCTGTTATATGGTATACTCTTATATATTAAATAAAGAAACCAATCAAAACCTCATATTGGCTCTAGGCATATTGTAGTAAGTTAGTGCTTAATGTCAGTAATGAGCAATAAATTTATTTTCTTCCTCCCCTATCTAAAGGAAATTAACCCCTTATTGATGTTTATCAGTTTCCATAGGAAAATATCAGCGTAAGTGTTCATAAAGAAATCTAACTGGCTAACCGACTAATTTCTATAATAGCAGAAACATTTCTCTTCTTCACTCAAAAATATACTTTGAAAGCACATGCAGGGAAAGGCCTTAATGTTATTTGTACTTACACGTGATAGTAAATTCTTTAGATCTAGAATCCTTTCTGATTAAGGGAAGTCATACTTCATTTCAGGCTGGCTACTTGCACAGAAAATGTAAGTAAATGTGGCAGAGTCATGATTTAGTAAACAAGATTCCACTTCATACTGTAGTCACATGAGATTGCCAATCAGGCATGCAGTGTGGACAAATTCATACCTAGTTGCTTTCCAGAGTGATTAAGGAAATTGGCTAAAAGCATATAGCAAATCTAGAGAGAATAAGAAAAATAATTTAAGCCTCCTATCTTCTATCTGGTGGCACAATGTTATTTCTTCCTCAGCTCCTGAACAATAGGAAATGAAAACTAACAAAAAATTTGTCAATATTATTATATTCAGCATGAAGATAATACATATTACCTCTCCTGGTGAGACAAATTTGTAGTTTCATCCTCTGCTCCACTGTCAATTAATAGTTCTTCCTCTAACTTAATAGCATTTGAAAAACTTGTTTAGGGGAAGAAAGTATACAGAATAGACTCATTCCCAACCAGTCCTTTTAGGTGTTAGTTCATAAATGAATTACTACCTTGTCTCTCTTTTTGATAAATATGGCCAAAATTCTTCCCTGTCAAAAAAAAAAAAAAAACTGAGTAGTGAGCGTGTCTTTAGATTTGGCATCCAGCAGCAGTAAGACATTTTGGATACCCTTTTTTTTTTAATATGAAAAAAGGAGCCTGCCTTTCAGCTGAAATGGCTCTGAAGTGTCTGTGCAAAGCATAAGAGAAAGCAAGAAATCCAGTTCACTTTAGAGTAAATGAAAGATCATAGCATCAGAATAGCACATGATTTTACTGAAAAAAAATAAAACCAAACAAACAGAAAACCAAACCAACCACAAAAAACCAAAACATGGTAATTATTTTTGAAATCCAGTAACTTCCCTGCAAATTTGTTGCACATATTGCCACTACATGGAGTGCAGAACTAAATAAAGCCTGGGGAGATTTGGATTTATACTCATATGCATGTAATATTCCAGGTTCTTCCTTCAGTCGCCCTGTGACTTCCAGCCCCTGATGGACTTCTCTGTCGCTCAAAATGCCCATCTACTGGCTGGGCATGCAGCAGCCAACTCTGGGGCTACATTCCATACCAGTATCAGACAAGTATTTCTATGATGATGGGTTTTAGCCAGCTCTGTGGCCAGTTATCTGTTAAACTTGCACTGGTGGAACTGATTTCTTTCCTTTTCCTTCCATACGCTATTTTTAGATAGCCTGCAGGAACTTGGTTAATTGGGACTACTATTCTTCCATCACATTCCTTTGAAATTAGCCCAAGAGATTTAAAATTCATAGGGAAGAATTATATTGTTATATGATTTTTTTAAGCCTCACTTTCTTAAGAAATAGTCTAAAGAACATTTTCTTCCACAGATGAGCTTGCATGCTCCACAATTGCCTAAACAGTATAGTGTCTCAGCTTTCCTGTTAGTATTCCATTATTCCTCATAAAACCAGGCACAGAAGTTTGAATTCAGAGGGCTCAGAGTTCATTTTAGTTTCATATTCAAAGATTAATTAAACCTAGTCACTAAATCTTCAGAAAAAGGAAGGTGAAGATAGTCTTCTGCATATTTAAAGCCTCCAGTGAGGGCAAACCAGAGTATAGATTTTTCCCTGTTTTACTGGACTAATTCCTAAAGGATAATTACTAATATTACATCTACCACTGTGTGCAGTGACAATCTACCTTTAAAAGAGCTACTTGAGCATTTCTTTGCCTAAAGAGAAAGCAGCAAGTTTTAAAATTAGAAGCATACGCTACTGAGACTCAAGTGACAGATTCAAACCTTGAGAATGTCATGCAGCAGAAAGCTCGGTAGTCAGACTGTGACAGCGCGAGATGCTTCCACTGGCAGAAAGTGAAACAGGGCAGCCTCCTGTCAGAAGAGGAAGGTGGAAATTTGTCCTAAGAGTCACAAGGGAACCAGAGTAACAAAGTAGCAATGGGAACACTGCAAGGCTAATAAAAATCTGAGTTTGGGAATGAACTAGTGTGGAGCAAGAGACATAATACGTGTACAGCAACAGGAATGGCAAGGTAGTTACACAGCACAATATCTATGCAATTTTCTTAAAATACATATTTTTTATGTGTGTGAAAGAAACCCACAGAAGAAATTATTTTTCTGATTTGTTTTAAAAAACAGTTGAGGAGAAGAATCCATCCACCTGTTTCCTATAGTATAGGTCGTAGCATTATTCTTTCCTGGTGTTTGGATGGTCAGAAACAGTCTTTGTAACTCAGTGAGCCTTTAGAGTATTCAAAAAACTAACTGTTCAAATGCAACAGTCACAGAAGGGCAGCTGTTTCTTCTGTTAGCCGATGCTTTGTTATCACCATTTTGAGTTATGGTGTCTGTTAAGTTGGGAGAGCTCCAACCCTATCAGGTAACCTAACAGTGAAAGATCCCAAGTAATTTTTCCTTACTAATAATAGTAACAAAAACCCAAACCCTTTAGAAATCTTTCATAATATGATCCACCCAGAATACATGCGTCTATTTTACATCTGTTATATAGCAGGATGGGTGTTCACAAAACAAAAAGGATCTCTGATTTGATAGTCAGATGTGATGAAATCTTATGTATATTATTCACCAAGCTTGACTAAATGTAAATGGTCAGACCCATGTTTCTTTAAATACTGCATTTCAGTATAGGTTCTTAGAATTTTTCTTTAATGATAGCAGGTCCACATCTATACTATTTAAGCCTGCTAAGCATCCTTGTCATTTTTGCAGACCTCTGAGAAGTTCTACATAGACGAGAAGTAGAAAATTCTACAACCGCTAAATGATGAAAATATAGCTACTCAGTGAATGCAAATAAGAATCTTCCTGCAAAGATGAATTACTTTGATTCAACACACACCGGAGCGGAAAAATATTTTCAGATTATAATGGACTTCACAAATATATTCTGGCTGTATGGTACAGGAGTACATGGACATGAACCAACCCATTTTTGTCACCTAGGTTGCCTGGTTTTGATAGGTCTTTTATATTATTATTATTTCTTTTGCATTAGCCCTTTCAGAAGAGGTCTTAGGGTAATCAGGAAAAAATAAAAATGTTTTAATGTTTACTTTGACGATAGCAATGTAATTATTTTAATGACATGGTTATTTACTTTCCAAAAATTACATGAAAATTGAATTGGAGAAATCATAAAAAGGACCTTCTTGCATCTACCAAGTACCATGTAATTACAAAATAATTGCTTATTTCTGTATTCTGTAAGCTAGTTTACCAAGATTTCCCCACCTCTCCTTTGCTTTTAATTAAAAGATATGTAATAAAATGGCTACATTTACAAATACATTGAAAACAGTTAGGCTTATCTGTATGCAAATTGAAAGCAACGGGCACTAGTAACATTTCATATTTACAAAACGCCTTACTACTAAAAGGGATTGTAAGTCCTTGCTAGCTCTGCATAAACCAATACATCATCAGTGACATTCAGCCACCTCCAAACAGGCTGGGCATTAGTTGATGCATTGAAAAGTATACACAGTTAGAGACACAAGAGAGTTATGGCAAAGGACTGTGGCACAACTCAGAGAGCGGTCCCATTCAGTGCTATGGGACCTTTAGCATCTGCAAAGGAATTTTATTTTCAAGGTCTGACAATAAACCACACTATATGAATTCCTAAGATCAATGGTGGCGGCTGTTCACAATTTCAGCAGTGCCTGATTGAGATGTTCTGAGAACTCAGTATAGCTTTCAAGACGTTAAGACAAGTGAAACATGGATTAATAGAGTAAAGGTGAAAAACGTGTCAATTTAAATGGATCAATCTGTCAGGCTCTAGAGACAAGGAGAACGCTTCAGTCATTGCTGGTTTTATAGAACAGATAGTAAATGATACCTTCCATGCCCGAGTCTAGCATTGCCAGGTTGAGAAGTTTTAGAGCCAGTAAAGAAGTAAAATTTAGAGAGAGGGTGAAAAATTATTTTCTGTAGTGTCATTTGAGGGAAGGGAAGCATTTTCAATAGAAACTGGGATATAATAAGCATTCAAAACTTTCAAAATCAGGACACTGGTTTAAATGCCTACTTACCAGCATTTACACTGAAAATCTTGGTATTAACTCAAAAGCATTATCATTTACAAGAAGTGTCTCTCTGTGCAGGCCACTCACAAATATGTTCATGTGACTTAAAGAATAAGGTGCATGACAGTTACGGCAGTTATATTTAAGCTTGTTTCAGTAGCAAAGATAAGACCTGCAGATACCTTGAAGTGCCCTCCAGGATTATATTTCCAGAACAGTGTAGGAGCTGCCCTCAACTTGAGCAGTTCTAACATTCAAAATGTACTTCATTGGTGAATCTTATTCTGCACTGTCCACCTCTGCTGAATAATAATTTTCAAGACATTCATCAGCATGAGTTACTTTCATCTCTTTGAAGAATATAGTTTCACCAAATCCGGTGAACCAACACAGAAAGATCTGTCCCTCCTGGCAGTGGTAAACTACCCTTCTCCTCCATCTCCACTCCTCATACTTCATGGTATGCTTCTGTCACTTACTTTGTACTTATTCTTGTGCCTTTATCAAAGCCCCTTTAAGGAAATTTAATTCATTAAGATGACAGAAAGCTAAGTGAGCCACAAAAGAGAAAAGAAAGGGGCTACTGCCAATTAAATGAGTTAAATACTCTAAATACTCAAAGTGTTTGGTAAGTTCTTGATCTAACAAAAAGGAAAGGCCATCAGCATAGGATGCAGAGGGGAAGATCGAAAATAATATCTAAGAAAAAGCCTTATTCAGCTGCAATATGTTTTTACATCAACTTGACTGCTACAGCTTGATAAAGGGCTTGAGATAATCTTATATTAATAGGACTGATTTTATTCATCTATAGATATATCCCACCTTAGAAAAGGAGGGAAAATGTGTGGGTACTATATACACCTGGTAAGGATAGTTTAATACATCTTGTACATAGTGTAAATAAATGGGGCACAGGTTATCTCTTCTTCTGTTCTTCCAGTTACAGGCAGGGACACTGTGAGAAACAGACATGTGCAATATATCAACACGTGGCTCTGTGGCTGGTGTCACCGCCACAGTTTTGGTGTTTTCGACAATGGTATGGACTACACGGCACCAGGCTTGTTGGCATCGAAGGGGGCTCGTCTTTCTGAAAGGGGGAAGAGGGTATTTGCTCATGAGTTGGCAGGGCTCATTGACCGGGCTTTAAACTACGCTTGTTGGGGGAGGGGGATGCTACCCGGCTTGCTTGTGACAAGCAAAGGGACAATGCTCCAAGGTCTGAGGAATGGGTGATTAGTGAAGGCCCTCAAGCTGTTGCTCCAAGATGTGCTGGGTACGCTGCAGCACACTTGAAGTCTTATGGCAACGAACCAGGGGCTCCTGAGGAGATAGGAACCGGGGAGTCACAGATAAAACACCCCAGAGGAAGACCACCTAAAGAGCAGCGTGAAGGAAAAGCAGACGCTCCAGCCACTGAGACAGCTTCATTGGGCGCCCAGCTGAAATGCCTTTATGCAAATGCATGCAGCATGGGAAATAAGCAAGAGGAGTTGGAGATGTGCGCACGTCTCCAGGGCTACGATCTCATTGGCATCACAGAGACGTGGTGGGATGGCTCTTATGATTTAAATGTTAGAATGGACGGATACCGACTCTTCAGGAAGGACAGGCTGGGAAGATGAGGAGGAGGTGTTGCCCTCTATGTCAATGAACATCTGGAGTCCATGGAGCTCCATCTGGGGATGGACGAAGACACAACGGAGAGCTTATGGGTCAAGATTAAAGGGAACGCAGGGGACATTACTGTAGGGGTCTGTTACAGGCCACCTGACCAGGACGACAGAGCGGATGAGGCCCTCCATAGACAGATAGGAGCGGCATCACGTTCACAGACCCTGGTCATCATGGGGGACTTCAACCACCCATGATGACTGTTGGAAGGGCAATACAGCGGGGCACAAGAAATACAG
>VYZM01021915.1:422966-444720 GCA_013398915.1 Dromas ardeola | reverse complement strand
CGGGGCAGGTGGTAGCCGCCTTTCCGCCCTGCTCCCACGGCAGCGAAGAACGAGCCGCCGGAATGAAGCTCCCGCGTCGTCAAACCGCCGGCCCCAGCTGTGCGGGTCCGGGTGCCCGAGCAGGAGGAGCTTTCCCCGCCCCGCCCAGTGCGCAGCGGCGGCCCGGCGCGGCAGGGCCGCACCTGCTGGAGGAGGGGTCGGGCCTGGGCCGGGGTGAGGCGCGGGATCTTCTCGCCGGTTCTCGGTCGCTCTCCGAGGCGTTGCATGGTCGCCGGCGTCCAGCCTGTCCCCGGCAGGCGGCGGCAGTGGTGGCCGCCGGCAGCGTCCCACAGGCTTCCCGCCCGCCGGCACCTCGGCCCTGCGGGAGGGCTGGAAGGAGAAGGCCTGGCCGAGCCATTGAAGTAGCGATAAGTTTGTGGGCAGAGCACCTGAGAGGCGGGATCACCACAGGGACAGCGGGGTCCGGAGGGTTGTCAGGCGGGCGACATTTGGGAAGGAGGATTTTAGGACAAGAAATAGGGCTGGAAAGGGAGAGATCCCCAGAAGGGCAGGCCCACTGCAGGGTCAGGGCCTGAGCACTAGATCTAGGATATTAAAGCCATCAGTCCTTTATTGTCCTATTAAGGATTTTGATGTGGCTTTTTAAAAACCTTATTGTTAGAGCGCGGAGGGACACCTCTCTGAGGTAAAGCCGATGCACGCAGGCATGCTGCTGTCATGTATTTTTCCAGATGCTGCCTTTGCAGGGACACGGTACTCAGCTTTGCAGTGAGGCTTGGAAACTGCTTTTCTTTCAGCCTCGCCTCATGGAACTGTGAGATGGTGGGAGCTGTTCTTCCCCCACCCTCTAACTGAGCCCATGATTGTGAAGAACGTTCAGGAGAATTAAAAAGGGAATCTAATGATTAGTGAGCTACTTACATAATTTAGCAAGACTGGACAGTGCTTTAATATATAGGAGGAAATACTGTTTTGAGAATTGCTTGGAGCAGCTCTAGTTCTGAGCAGAGTCTGCATCTTGCTACTGGATTTGCTTATGAGTCAGTTCCTGTTTTCTGATCTGTACAGTTAATACGCAAATAGTACATCCCCAAAATCTCTTGCCTCCATCGCCAATATACCTATATAGTAAATTTTATATCAATGTCACATCAGAAGAGTTCAAGCCTTTTTCAGATGACAATTCCCTAAAACATTTTTCAGAGTGTGGGTCTTTAGTTAAGTCTGCCTACTGACAGATGACTTGTTCTGCTCTAAGGTGTCCACGGAAGGCATCTAGAAATACCACAGTTCCTCATCTGCAGAGCAGACAGTAAAAACTGGAAAGTCACTTCAGGGAGTGCAGAGCACCAGATGCGGTATACAGTGTCTTTTGTGTAGCGATGCAAAGCTTCTCCAAGTCAAGTTTCAAGCAGATTGGTACTGATACAGTGCAATACTAGGCAGAGGCTCATTTCTGTTTCAAAACAGAGTCATAAAGACAGGGCCACTGCTTTGTATCAGGGCCTGTTAACTCATGTGCAACATAAAACTGTTGTAGCTACAATACCTTTTATTCCAGGGATATTTTGATCAGTGTTAACTTAAACATGTCCACACCTTGCTGCACTGCACAGCGTGGACATGACAAGGTAAGTGATGAGCAGAGTCTCCCTATACTTAGACACTTGTGAGCCACTGTAACTAGAAACTTGTCAGGAACCAGAGTGCAAAGTTGCAGGAGGTGCAGCGCTGGTGGCTGAGGTGAGCAGAACGTGAGCAGTGGGCAGCTGGCTGAAGCTCGAGGGGCTGCAAAAGCATTGAGGGGACAGTCAGTGCTTTGCCACTTTCCCTGGCAGATTGGCTCTGAGGCCCAGCATGGCTTCCTTGAGCTTCCAGGGAAGTGGCCACATGAAGAACGCAAAGGGCAAGAACATCCAGGTGGTGGTATGGTGCAGGCCTTTCCATGCCTCGGGATGTAAAGCAAGTGCCCATGCTTTTGTAGACTGTGATCAAGCAAGAAAAGAAGTTAGGGTCTGCACTGGAGGAGTCACAGACAACTGATAGGTACAGGAGCGTTCTGTGTCACATTTTGGATTATGTTATTATGGGTACAACTCTACTGCGATCATTTATGGCCAAACTGGTATTGGAAAGACCTTCACAATGTAAGGGGAGCCTCAGTGAGGAGCATACTTGGGAAGAGGATTTGCTACCAGGTAGAATACATTGTATCAAATATTAGACAAAGTCACAGCAATTGATACTGAATTTTTTTGTAAAAGCCTCTCTTCTAGAAATCTATAACGAAGAGCTTTTTGACTTTCTGAATCCAATTCCCAATATTGGAGAAAGACTGCAGATGTTTGATGATCCCATAAACAAGACAGGTGTAAATGTCAGGCTTGGAAGTATACAACAAAAACGAAGCAGAACAAATCTTGGAAAGAGGTGCAGCAAAAAGAACCACTGCAGCTACTTACACAAATGCATATTCCAGTTGATCCTAGTCTTTTTGTTACCATCCATATGAAATAAGCCAGAGCAGACAGACAGGAGCTTGTTAGAACTGGGAAGATAAACTTGGGTGATCTTGCAGGAAGTGAAAACACTTCTTCGATTTGGGGCAGTTGATAACAGAGCTTGTGACGCTGGAAATACAAAGTAGTCTGCTCTGACTGGAGAAAGAGTTATTACTGCTCTTGTGGAAGGAGTCACAGAGAATCTTAACTTCAAGACTCTCTTGGAGAACAACCAAGAACATCAATAATTATCACAGTTTCTCACACATCTATAAATCTTGAGGAAACACAGAGTACACTGAAGTACGGTCACAGAGCAAAGAACGTAATGAATCCTGAAGTTGAGCAGCACCTGCCAAAAGAAGCTATTATTGAGACATTGAAGAGCCTGAGCATCTAAAAGGAGAACTTCCTGCTGCACGAGAGTAAAATAGAGTCTATATTTTGATTGAAAATTCATGAAGCCCGTAAAGGAAAGCTGACAGTTCAGGATGAACAAGTTGCAGATTATATTGACATAATCAGTGCCATGGAAGAAGTGAAAACAATCACTAAATCATTCACAATTAATAAAAGCGAAGCTTAAGAACAAAACCAGATCTGCACATCAAGGAGAAAAACTGAAAGAAACACAGATCTGCAAGAAAGCAAGGTTCCTCTGTCTGAGAAAGAATGTGTGGTTTCGGTTTTGGAAAACACCAAATAAAAGCTTCATGGCACAGCTAGCCTTATGGTTAGAAATGTTAATACAAAAGATGTATCGATGCAAAACTGGATCATAAGAAGGCTGTTCATCAACACAATGCTATCGTCCAAATACATTTGCAGGAGAAATGAATGTTCTGTTCAACAGAACACCAGATTCAGTTAGTGAGAACAGTCTGAAGCAGTAACAGATGTTGACAACTTATGCATATTTTATAGGCGGCCTCCTATCTACCAGTTGTTCAGCAGTTAATACATTTGCATTAATTGTATCATTGTCTTTTGCCTCTGTTAAAACATTGCTGACCACTGAACTTTCTTATATATCTGAAAAAATATGACAAAATAAGACTCTGCCATTTGCTAGTAAAGCTGAGCTGTTGATGTTGACTGAGGAGCATATATGTGGATTAGGAAGAGCATTAAATATTTTGACACCAATGGTGGAAACTGTACTGGAACTAAACTGTCAGCTTCAGAATAACATGAGGAAATGTTCTGCTGTGGCTGATGAGATGGAGGGCCATAAAAAGGAATTAATATCTTAGGAGATATCTCTCACACTCTGAAAAAAATTACAGGAAGAAACAGACAGTGTTTTTTCTCAGCTGCAAAGTACTGTGAGAATTTTAGAGAAGAATTGGAAATGGCAAGGTTTGTATACACAAAGAACGCAAATGAATTAGTGTCCTCACTGCAAAGCCAGCTGGACCTTTTGGCACAGGAGATACAGAAGAACTTAGCTGATGTACTGTCAAAAAATGGAAGTTTGAAGACCACCATCACTGCTGGACAAGCAAATGTTTACCTGGAAACTATGGACCTAGTCAGCAGTAAAACTTCTGCTTCAAAACAAATTTATTGCACCTCTGGATAATTCCTTTCAAGAGCTCAAGGACATAAATGATGAAAACAAGAAGATGCTGGTGGAATCCATTGTCTGTTCTCAGCAACTTCTTAGCAATCTCACAAATGTGTCTCAGGATATTGGTAAACTGAGTGAATTTAAAACTGCTCAAATAGTTAGCTTGATGGATCAGTAGCAGTCCTCCTTCAGCAATGACAAACAGCAGCTTAATTGTTTACAGTAAGGTAAGGTTTATGATTGAGGTCAGTATTTTGTATTGGATATTTTGTTCTGCATTAAGTTGCAGTAGATGTGGTTTGGAACTACCACATTGTACGAATAGATCCTTCAATAGATTTTATTTTATGCATATCAAGAATACAAATAGTCTTTTGTGTTCAAAGATCCTTGGCATACTGCTGGCACTAAGACAAACTAACTGATGTTTTTAAAAGCATTGGAAGTTACCCATGAGAGCTACAAACCAATGGCCTACACTGACCTTAAAAAAAGAAAGATTATGTCATGTTGCTGCCAGCCGCGTTCAGGATCTCCACATCTTGCTCTCATTTAGAGGCCTGACTGAATGTCTGCTAAAAAAAGAATCTTCTTATCGATTTCCAGTATGTGCTCACTAAAAGCCCGTCAATAAGTAAGAGCTTATTCAAAGAATGGAATTGTCCTATGGCTATTGGAAGCTGGGAGCTAGACTGCATGCAATTCTGTGTAACAGGGAAATGCAATGGATTTAGGTATTATATACAGTTTCTCTCAAAAACAATAGTGTTAGAGAGACAGAAAAATTATCCTTAAATACAGACTTGTCAGGTTCTTTTATTTTATATATATTAAAGCTTATATTGGTACAAATATATTCCCTTAGATATTTTTTAGAAGTCTGACTACAGAGATTGGCATCAGTGTAATTTCTTTATCACTGCAACATATGGCAGTCTTCCCTGCTGCCAAAACATGGCCATGTTTCAGCCTCAGGGTACAGCTGGGTTGAACTTAAAACTGAGACTGTTTTCAAACATTGACACAGAATTTTATTTTACTCCTTCTGACACCACAAAGGAAAAGTAAATTCAAAATTCCTGTCACCAGCACCTCTAAGAACACTACAGTGCCTAGTGGTTCCAGCCATGCTAGAAAGTGTTTTTTCCTTCTGATTTTTTTATAACATCTAAAGTGATAACCAGTCACTACTGTCTCAGGATCATGTATCACTCAGCTATCCACACTGAAAACTTCTTCAGTTCAGATTCCAGCATGGATTTGCAAGATTATGAATCTTATGGTAATTTATGGTGAATTTCCCATATAGCCACAATTTATAGCAATCTCTGTTCATGTGCAATCAATGATTCTATAAACCTCTGTCTTCGGAGGCTCTTTACAACTCATCCATACTTAACCCATCATTTCCTCTTAGAGTGCTCTTCCTGATTTGCAAAGCTGCTGTACGGGTGCATGTTATCTCAACATGCTGAAAATTGACCAGATAAACACAATCAAATCCTGGTTACATTTGAAAGTATACCAAGCCACCACTATTTTGATTAAAACCATAAAAATATCAAACAGTACACTAAGTTCTAAGCCTTTTGCTCAGCTGAGCATTTTCCAGATCACATGGCAGTACCACAAGCATCTAAACCAAACAAATAGAATAAAGGTCCAACATTAAGAGGAAGAAAAAGTAATATCTGCAATCCCATTCTCTAACCTTGCACCTGGAGCTAGAAGAAAACCCATAAGTGCCTTGGGTTTTGGGCTTATTGGTGGAGCTGACAAACACCAACTGCATGACAGCACCTGCTTAAAAGAAGCCCAGTGGGCAAAAGAAATTAAAACAGGTAAGGGAGTAACTATTCCCTTCTCGGTAGTAGATATATAAATAGTAGTGTTAGCTATAACATTGGAGCTCTCTAGGTTACTGCTTTGACCTGGTTCTTTAATTTGGAACAGGTTTAGTCCGATGAGGTGACATTCCCTACAGGAGGAAAGAAGCTTCCCCACAGGTAGCAGGGTGTGTAAGGCCCTGTTTTGAACCTCGCAATGCTTCCTCTGCCACGCATGTTGTTCTGAATACAGCTCTGGGTGCAACACTTAACATTACAGAAAGGAAAAAGAAAGTCGAAGTTAGACAAGAAGCTAACAAAACGGTTCTCTAAGCAACCCGTATAGTACTGTTGGCAGGTAAATTGCTGGCCACTGAAAGTTAACAATTTCTTTATTCCTCCATCTCCCTTTTCTAGATCCCCTCTGCTCCCAAAGAACAGTTGAGCATGGCTCAGCTTGAGGCTGCTTTAAACAAAATGATGCTCCACTTCTGAACTGTTGAAATCAAAATAGTCTGGCATGTTAGATGTGACAATCCACAGCTTTTACTTCTGTGAAGTAGGAGGTGTATTCCTAACATCAAGCAAGCGTATTTTACTGCCAGCTATGAAAACTGCTGAAAATGTAGTTGCTCCATTTAGCATGTGGCTGCTGCAAGAGGGTCTGGAGGCTCCGATGTACGAGAAGTTCCACGCCCAGAGGAAAGGGATCACATGGCTGGCAAAGGAAAGGCAAGGGTAGGGCCTTGGGGAAAATGGTCAGGAAGAGGGCGAGAGATCATGCGCTCCTGCAGTGCTTTTTCCACTGTGATAGATGAGCTTGTATGTATAAAGCTTTACTGAGTCTGGTGCAAGCCTTGGCACTACCACTTTGCTAATGAGAGTGTAAGGCCTCAGTGTAGAGCATTTTGCATGCCTTTGTTTTCAAAACCAGTACAGCTCGGAAATCACAGCCTCTTCAGATTACTCTTCAGCTTTTTCTTACATTCAGGTCCTTCCTGCAATGGAAAGTATCATGGAGACAATGACGATCTGAAAGAGCGACTGAACGTTTGCTGCACTTTTAATTCTGGGACAATTAGACAACCAATCCTCTCCGTGTTAAGAATAAGAGGGAGGATGCAGGTATTAGAAATCGAGGAAGAAGAAAGCTCATATAAGTAACTTATTGAGCTTAGTCTGTCTGCAGAACCAAAGGACTTTCGATTAGAGGGTCCTCTTCCTTTCCACGATTAAAGCTGGCAGATCTGACCTCCCTGTGCTGCCTTCAAAAGCCTGAATGATGGGTAACATAAAGTTTTGTCTGAGCCCCTTGCTGCTGGCTCCCTTTCATGAGGAAAGAAGCAGCATCTACACAAAGACCTGGATCAAGCTCTGGAGCCTGAAATGGCATCCAAATGACCTGAAGCTGAATATCTAATTCAGCAGAATTTTTGCCACAGTCCAGAACGTTCATTAAGAACAAAATAACTATGTACATAAGCATTTCCTTCCTCGCAGAGTTTAAAAAAAAGGATTTTTAATTCTATAATCACAAAGCCCTGTAAGTCGGGACAACATCTGAAGACTAGCAGAATAAGAAGAGCCAGCAGGTACACGTTAGAAACACAGCATGTGGCAGAAATATCAGCATGTGTAGCACGTTGTCCTTAGCCTTTCTCAACCTGGGACTACTCACTTCCCAGGCACCACCTCGAGAATAGCTGATTCCATAACTGGTCATGGAGTTCCAGCCTTTTGCCATGCAAAAGCACTTGCAGACAACAGTTATCACAGGCTGCTGCACCCTGAACTTACAGTTTTGGTTTTACTAAGTTTTAAGTTGTTTCTGCAAATGCTACCAGCCTTACAGCGTTTTCAGTGTGTGTTCTAACAGTTCTCTCCAGTTTTTAGAGCATTATTGAAGGTCCTGTATGGCTTCATGTTGTCAAGGCATGAATTCATAAACCATGGCAGGAAGAGTCACATAGATTCCCAAAATAATGATGTTCTGCAGATACCAGTGATAGAAGGTCTAAGTTCATTCAAGCATCTCAGTGTTTGACCTGAGACCCCTATACCTTGCCAGCTTTTCCCACATTTGTATATTGGAACCCTTAGTCTTGGAAAGCCTACTATTTCTGTGTGCATGACTGGTGCTCTTAAATCAGTGGGGGAAGAGCTTTCATAATCATACTGGTGTCAGAATCATGGCTGTACTAGGTCAGGCCAAAGATTCACCTAACACAGTGAGACTGAACCCTCACAGGTTGTGTTTCCAATACTTAACTCTAGTTAAGGACCAGTAGAAATCTGGAGTAGCTAGTTTCCTAACAGAAATCTGTTCTTCTAATAGGATGCAATCTTTAATCAGGAAACGGGTGATAGAAGGTGAATGCAAATTCCACATATATGTGAATTAACTTACTTTGCATGTCATGGAAATGCCAGTAGGAATAAGGAGCATGCTGGTTGTAATATATATCCTTTTGTCCAAGTTTGCCGGTATATATGTTTTGTCTATTTACATTCTTATCATTACCTAGCCATGGAAGATACTGCAAAAGCCACTCTAGCATATCTTTGCATAGTTGCCCCACAAACGAGAAGTTCAGGCACAGGTCTCTGAAGGGTCCATGCTTGCTTCCTCAACAATTTGTTTGACTGGTTAGGCTACAGGCATGGTGGTCTGTTAATACCTTCTGCCATTTGGATCATGATGAAAGACAAGAAACAGTGTTCCATACACCAAATACTAGATGGACTGCTTACTCCATATGGCACTAGACTTGCCTTATCTTGAGATAAGATTTAGGTATACTAAATGTTACTCCATCCGGTAAGTGTGGAAATAGGTATGTATTCAGAACTGAATTTCCACTATATAGAATTCAGTCCATAATTCAAGGGTTTTTAACAGGCACACCAGTCCTGAACACAATATGCCTCTTTTCATCACTACAAAAAATCAGAGATGCTATAGCAAAAAAGAAAACCCACAAACAACAAACCAAGCCTTTAATGAAACATTTCATGGATTCACAGATTGACAGCTGACATCTATCTGCAGTTCAGGTGAAGCCTGTTAAGCTCATTTTGGACAAAGATACCTGTACACATGGCACTTAAACCTCAAAAATGTAACACTCCTAGTGAATTCTCTTGAAGTCAACAAATACTGGCAAATGGAGAAGCAGTATCTTGTATCAGCTAATCTAACACAGTCAAGAAAGGTGGACAAAGTTTTGGAGACACAGTCCTTCCACTACTCATCTAGGTTGCATAAAACCAACCTAGAGTTTTCCAATAGAAAACACGGACTACAGGAGCTTATAGGAAATACTTCCCTTTTTGGAGCTAGCACTCTTCCTTTACTTAAGATCCCCTGTTCAGGACTCTCTTTTCAGGAGGGAGTAAGTAACTGTTTTAGGATTCAGGCTCTGGATCTGCCCTCTGAGCACACGTCTGAAAGACCTAAACACAGCTAATTCTAGAGGGATCAGAGAATATGGAAATCCCAGTAGGATGGCACGTAAAAGATGAATGACAATGCCATGATGAAGAACAGTCACCTACATATAAGAAAGAGGAATCTGGCATTTCTGATGCATTGTGCACACTAGAGGAAGGCAGTCTTAGTCCCTGAAACTAAGATATAGAGATTGTTCTGTCTGTTTAATGTAGACACTTCATATAGCCAGTAAGAGGAAGATCCTTGGTACATCAGTCAGAAGTCCTCCTTTCGTCATTGATAAAATCGGAGACATAACATCCCTACCTTTGATACTAAAGTCTTGAAACCCCTCAGCCGCTTTCTGGATTATGACTGTACTTGAGGATGACATATGTGCTATGCTACTTACTCACCCTCTTAAATGAGGGGTATCTGAAGAAAACCAGAATTAAATATTAAGCAGCAGTTGAGTAGTGGCTTTCAGGGTCACCATTCTGGACTTACCTACATTCTCCTTAAGTCCCATTTAGGCCCTAAATCCTTTGTTATAGATGATTCTTAGTATTTCACAGCTATGTGTATATTTGTCACCATGCAAAACGTGCATAAAAGTACCCTTATACCTCTAGGGTTCTGTAAAATTGGACACACAGAAATTGCAAGGACTGTACTAACAGAACTACCTACGTGTCCAAGAAGCAGAAAGGCAGTATGGCTTTTGAGTAACCCCAAGTGAAAAATACAGGTTGTAGTCTTGTGATTCCACTTTTTAAAGTTCATGCCTTTATGTCATTAAAAAAAAATTGAAAATATGATCTGACTAGGATGCAGACAAGCCTGATTTAAATTTAAAATGTTTTGCTGCCAGATACCTTGGTTGCAATTGCAAAAAACCCCAATTATAATAATTTAGCATAGCTGTTACAAAAAATGGTACTGAAATTGCAATTATACCTGAGGCAAAAAAGAAGCTACTTTATCAGCACACTGCATTTTGCTGAGTACCGATAAATGGCAAAGATAGTATCACAGCATATAGCTATGCTATTATAGCTTCAGCAGTTTTTAGGATAACTCAGCCAAACTTGTACTGAAAGAGAGGAGTGCTTACACAGGTACTAACATCATCTGAATGTGACTGCAGTAACTATCAGCTGTGGGACAGTATGTGACATTATGGACAGAAAGGGGTAATGTAGATTTATAGATACTGATGTGGACTTTATGTGCTAACTGACCTGAGGGCCAAAGAATACTCCTTGACCTATTTTATTTGGTAGTATAGATAACCAGTTGATAAGCTTCTTTGTGTTTTCAGGTAGAAAACTCTGATTAAAAATAAAAAAAAGTGAATGTTTTTCTGCACAGGCAGTGAGTTGAGCTGGCTTACCATGCAGCCAGAGGAGACCTTCTTGCAAGGAGGTTGCGGGGTGGCTCCTAGCAGAATAAGGATTTTCCTTTAGAGACAATGCACTTTTAGATTGCTCCTGTTAAGCACACAAAAAGATGCTTGAAAGTAATTTCAGGATGATGGATTCCACTCTGGGAACCAGGCACCTTGTGCACATTTATCTGCTCAGATAGATAGCAAGTCGTAACGGCACAAGAGACACTAAAAGGCAGACTGCATCTAACTTTCAAGAGGTGTCATCTCTGATTTATAAAAAAGACTAAATCCTGTTTAAGGTTAGTAGGAGTGATAACCTATTTCCGTTCCATCTACAGTCAAATACCTATTTTTTTTTTCACCTGAAACCATAGAAGCCATTGCTCAAATCATTCACCAGAGTGACAAGCCTGGTGTGGAAGTTGAACAATCTGGTCTGAAGCCAGGAGGGTTGGGAATTGTCTAGGGGGTAGCTCTATGCATCTGAGAGGAAGAGACAAAAAACAGCAGGGAGGGAGACAGTTTATGGAAGTTATTAAATGGAACATTTGGCTTGTGACAGCAGGGACGATAGATGACAACAGGCCCTCCTGTCCATAAAAGCAACAAAAACATACGAGTGTGTGTGTGTGTGTGTGTGTGTGTGCATGCGTGTGAATGTTGTCTGTTGGGGGCCTGAAACTCTGAGCATGGAAACTATCTCCTGTTTCCTGCTGTGTTCAGAAAAAAAAGAAAGGGGGGGCAGGGTATGTATATTGCTTGAAAGGAACAGCATTCAAATTGAGCAAGATTCCTTCAGAAAAGTTGTTGAAGCCATCATCTGGTTCTCCCAGTGGAAACAACCTGCAAAATCAGAAACATTGGCTAAAACTCTAGCATTAAGACAAATATTGTTGTCATTCAACTCATAGTCTACGGGAGCAATAAAGACAAAAGAATTAGGATCCTCCCTGGCAAACGCAAGTAATCCATTAATAAAATGCTAAGTTGTAAAAGGTATTAACATTTAAACCTTTCAGAGTTTAACTATCATTAGGAAACAAGGAGCACACTTGCATAGTTTTTCATATTTTTCGTAATAGCTTTTACTTATACATTTATTTTATATAGTCTTTTACTTTGTATTTTCAATTTATACACTGCACTACAAAAAAAAGCGCACCTTATTCATTTATGCCTCAGGAAAACAAAACACATCTGAAAAAAAGATTTCATTTTAGCAAAAGGTGTAACTACTGTTTTAAAAATTGCAGTGTTACTTTCCACTCCATTTTCTAACCTGTATTAGGAAACGATAGAAGAGCCTAAAATATATGTGAACCAATAGAAAAAAAAAGGCAATGGTCAACATGATGCATTCATTGAGAAGAGAAAAATATATCTTGCCTACTTACTGGTATCTGCAACAGTCTGAACTATAAAAAGTTAATTTTATGAGAATATCCATGCAGAGTATGCTGTAGTCTACTAGTGGAGATCACTGGTACGCCATGTTTTAGCACTGGAAAAGAAAGAGAGAACAGATTCTGAGATCGATGTTCTTCTGTCTTCTCTGTGAACAGGCTGTAGCTCTGCTTCTCTGCCCTGTGCCCAAAGACGGAGTATGCTACATCCACAGGGGTGTAAGAAAAAGAAGAAAACACCACATCATCGTAGCAATTAACCATTATGAGATCACCCACATTTTCCAAACGGATTAAGGTACTAAAAAACAACAAGTAACTTCTCATGCTCCCTCTGATGTCTGACCAGAGGGTAAAAGAGTGCAGGAGCAGCTTGCAGAAATTTAAAACCCTCAGTTCTTGGTGGAGTTAGAGGTGAATTTCCCCGTGCTAAAAAGAGAGATGCCCCACAGGGATCCTTTCTACGGTCTTATGAGACATTTTATGCCAGGGCAAAGCTGGCCCATGTCACAAACTGTTGAAGAGAGTCTGGCAGTACTTCTGGCAAGAGAAGCTTGGCTGCCGTAATTCAGACAGGCCATCAACAGACATTTCTTCTGAAGTAACTCAGTGTATGCAGTTATTTAAAGTCTGTGTCATCCACAGGCTGAGAGTCCCGCTAGTTGTAGGTACAGAAGGGAACCTCATCTCAAAACAGATGTTAGATGCTTAGGCCTGGTCCCACAGAAAAATGTTCAGAGGGATTTTTGTCAATAACCTACTGGAAACAGCTTCTAAGAGTTTTTTGTATATGAAATTTATCATTTGTTATCACTCATCATTATAGCCTTCTGTGGAGAACTAAATACCTTGATCCACATTAGAAAAACATGACTCATCCTGACCAACTGTTTATCAACTAAAGAAATATTGACCATTTTCAGCATTAATTTTCTAGTGAAAAGTATGTTAATCCCTATAGAGTTCCTTAACTGATGCTTGATGACACCATTTTTGCATTATGTATATAGGAAAGTGTGGTAGCTTCATCTTGATCCTGAAGACATCTTATATAAAGGAAGAACTCTGCCTCCAAGGAGTCTCGGTAAGTCTGTGTTATAATGCTGGAGCTCTGAAGCTTAATCATGCCCTTATTATACAATCTAAAAATGAACTTTCAGTACATAGAGGTAGTACTTCTTTAAATATTTTGGGACCTCTTTAATGGTCTATTTTAGTAGCCCCCAGAGCAACCTGCCACTTACATATTTAGACACTGTATCTGTATATATAATTAGTAAATGTGATTGTTCAAAATTCATCTGTGTCCCACATGCTGCCCCGAGATTTTTGATGCTGTGGAAAGAAGAGACACACAAAAGGGTTCTCTAACTTCAGTAATGATTTCCAGTTGAACTCTAATACTGGTAGTCATGTGGTGGTATCATCGAAACCTTTTCTTGTTTCTCTAATGCATTCTCTACCAACACAATTTGTATATGTAAGCTCTCAGGTAAAAGGTGATACCTACAAATGAAAATGAAAAGGCTCAGAACACCTGTATTAAGAGCGTAATTCATTTTCTGTATTACTGTACATAGCATATATTATTTAGGAATAATGCAAAATTAACTAAAACAATACAGCATTATTTGTCTTAACTATATCCTCTGTGAACTAATCCAACCCTGGACATTCTTTACATACATTAACGGGTACTACTGCATTAGCTTCAGACCAGGTCCTTTGTAGAGGACATTCCTCCTGTTACAACAGGCATTTTTCTGCAATGTGTTGCAATAATCCATACTGGTTTATTCCTAAATCAAATAAAATTTCATCTTTTATGATAAACGAAGCAAGTAGAGAATAAGTCTGTTTTCCCCTGATCAGCAATATGAATACGTGTTGTCTAAAACAGTGTCTCTAATAATGGCTTCCAAAAGGTATTGCAGACTAAGATGTAGAACAAACAAACAAACAAAACTTGTGTAGTAAATAACAGTAAATAGTTATGAAAATCTTCCCTCAGGCATTTCCTTCCTGACCCTCACTGGATCACACTCCAGCCTCAGAATTTTTGATCCATTTCAAATGTAGATTTTTGTCTAGAGCCTTGGATTCTTTCCTATTATTTTAATACCTATTTGTCCTATTATATATATGTCAGCCTCTAAACAGTTACTGTTTAAAATATTGGGAAAAAAAAGAATTAAATCACAAATTTAAGAAAAGTTCGGGTTTGAATCAGTAAGACTTGTCTATTGTAACTCTACTGGTAACTGCGTATCTTAGAAAAGTTAGATGATGATTTGTCATCTGTTCCTTGGACAAAATGCTAAATTAATATGATGGATTTCTCAAATCATGTTCTATGGTTTATCTTTTGGTAATTCGGTGGCACATGTTCTGCTTTACTTCAAGGCTTTTACTTAAAGGTTGTAGGTTGTAACCTACACATTTTCTTTGCTCTGCAGTCTGGTAGTTTCCCATAAGAAACCTCTTCTACCATTAGTGCAGAAGCATTTGCTCTTGGAAAGGAGAGGACGAGGACTAAAAGTTGGTAGAAATGGCTCGTGGAAGCAGCCAGGAAAGATGTGTAATCTCAGTACAGTATTCCTTGAAGCTTTGGAAAATATTCTTTGTGTGTGCCAGGTAGATTTTTAGCTACTGTAGATCTAGAAAAATACAGGTATAGGGCAGGGACTCAAATGCTACTTAACCAGCGTAACGCTCATAAAGCCACTGAGCTATTAAACTGCACTGTAACTTCTCCAGCTTAAGACATCTTACTCGTAGACACAAAAGGGTTTAGAAGTGTTCACTGAGGTTATTTTGGCTTTCCTGTTCTGCACAAAATTTGTCTTACCATAGGTAAATAAAACAGCCTTCCATTTCTCACGTAAGCTGTGCTCGCAAATACATAATTTGCAAATTATAGAAGGCTGCAATTAAAGTGTAAATGGAACAAATAACACTGATTCTGCAACTACTTCTAGAAGCATGGAAATTCAGTCCCATGATACATCCAGTCACATATAATAGAACCAAGTTAGAATCTGTATACAAAATGCGTCACACCCATAGAAATATTTATGCATGATCACAAATTAAAAACGTATAAAGAAAATATAAATATCTTTTGGGGAGGGAAAAATACTACATTATATTAGAAGAGCATCTTGCCAGCACGTATAGGTTATATATTTCTATGTGCTATATTTCATGAAAGAAACAGATAATGACTACTCCAGCGGATAGCTATTGAATGAATTCAGAATATAAGCTATCTTCTGTACCATCAGATTGCTACTGCAGTGGCAGCGCAGTAAAATCATGGCTACTGTAACTGCCTGGAGTCAGCCCTCCCTAAATCGCAGCTGTGCTCCCATGGCCATTCTTTGCAGTACAGCAGATCGCATGACGCCAAATATTTTTAGTCCTTTTGGATTTTATAGCCTATACTTACAAAAACCATAATAAAATGCTCTTTTCCCAAAAAACTTCCAGTCTCCCTTAGATCACAAGAATGTAATAGGATTTCATATAATTCACCAGATATAAGTATACATACTAAAAACACCTGAAGTTTTTTCTTAAGGTTTCTAAAAGTTCATACCAAAGTTTTCTTAAAATCTGTATACATCTGAAAAAAATAAAATTACATTTGTTGGCGGCTATTCCAACTTACTATAATAAAATTTCAATTAGAAGTTAAACCAATTTATTGTTAATAATAGCCAATATTTACAGATAGTACTGTTAACACATTCTTTAATTTCTTAGGGATAAATGATGACATTCTTGGGAAAAAAGCAGACACTAAGAACTTCCTGCCCAGTTTTTTGCGATTTCCATGGTCTGAGGGAAAGCCAGTGACAGAGGTGGGAACAGACATTTCTCTGCCTAGATCATGCTGTTACTAAGCCCTCAGTGATATGCCAGATACTAAAATAGTTGCTGGCTTTCCACAAAAAGAACACGTGAGTAACTTTCACAGAAAGTAATTGTTAGTGATTTTAAACAGTAATTTTTTAGCAAAAACTAAGAGGCATTTGTCTCAACAGGGTAACACTATGGTTTGTGTTGACTTCTTTTTTTTCTTTTAATGTGCTTATTGTTTAAGACAGTTGCATATCCTTGGTTTTCACTTGTTACTTTCAAAGTAGATCTTTATATGTGTAACACAAATATAGTCAGAAAAAGATATTGATTGATACAGCATAAATATGAGGGTGGTGAGACACTGGAACTGTTCTGAGGGCGGTGAGACACTGGAACATGTTGCCCAGAGAAGCTGTGGATGCCCCATCCATGGAAGCGTTCAAGACCAGGCTGGATGGGGCTTTGAGCAACCTGGTCTAGTGGGAGGTGTCCCTGCCCAGGGCAGGGGGGTTGGAACCAGATGATCTTCAAGGTCCCTTCCAACCCAAACCATTCTATGATTCTATGAAATACATCAAACACTATGTAAAGAAAAAAAAAAAAAAACATTAGAGGAAGAACAGGATGCCCACAAACTTTTATCTATGGTCTAATTTCAAGTTAGTAATTGGTAGACTATCTGGGTTCAGGGAGGGGCAGGGAATTAAGAAAGAAAAAGACGATACCACATGCAGCCTTATGTCACAAAACCAATGGGTCTTATATTTGCTGTGTAAGAATTGAACTTCCTCAAAGAGGTGAAGTGCGATTATTATGCTGACTCTTGTTCACATGCGGATGCATTAAGCTAATTTCTTATTTGCCATCAATGTTTCCAAATCAGAGCTTTACTGAAGACTACATTATGCATCATACTGAGAATTGCCTTCAAAGATTTGTTTGAGAAATCCCTGTTAGAAGCAATAAGTAGAGGGATTCCATTTTTGTATGTTGCTTTTAGCGTTGTGGATGGCAGTGTTGGAATAAATAAAACAGGAAATAGTATACTTCAATATGCAGGTGGAAGCGGGTCACTATCTTAAATTGAGGCTCCCAGTATGGAAGGATTGATTGAATTCCCTCTTCCCTGTTTTCACAGAAGCATTCTGTGCACAAAACAGATTTCAGCACGATATGATTTAAATTGGAAAATTTCAAAATAACTGACAAAGCTAAATGAAATTCCCAAACGCACTGAAACAGAACTCTTGTCACTTTAAAGCAGCTTCTTCAGAGAGACCTTTACCTATTAGGTAAAGAAGCATAGTCCTTCTTAGGGCATAATCAGCCCAGATCTGATCAGACCTAAGTTGAACAACTAAGTTACTTCACAGCCTTGGTCTATAGCAAGCCTTGGTCTTCACAGCTTTGGTCTATAGTTTGTCCAGTTTTCTGGAATTATCATAGATAAAAAATAAAAGTTCCTCTTTCCCTCCTTGTGCCTTTAATACACATTGTGCCCACATCAGACCTCATGATCACTCTTATATTTTGTGATAAAAAATATCGGAGAGATATAATTTTAGAAACTTTGTTAGTTTGCTTAATACAAATCAGACTAAGAATACGTATTTCCAGGCTACACTCAGGTGGTGCTGCAATTCAGAAATCCTGGATTTTCATGTTTTTCATCTGTCAGAACGTGCACTTTTATTTGCCAAGCAGAATGTAAGTAAAATTTCAGATCATCAAACAACAAACACTGTAGAAAGCAGGGATTTCCCCGTGCATGCCTTTTTTGCTACAGTGGAAAGCAGACGTCATCTTGGATAGGTGGGACACACAATGTACTTCAGTATTCTCGGCCTCTTAGATCAGGTTTACTGGTCAACCAGTCACATAATTTACCTCAGTCCCATCAGTACACGCTTTGGTCACCTCCCAAGGCACTAGTAAAGTGCAGGGTAAATTCCATGGAACCGGTGGAAGTTGTACTAAACCTGCTGTTTACAAAGAACTGCTTTGGTCTTTGGACATCTTTATTTGCATTTATGAGAGTAAATTAATCCTTTAAATTCAATCAATGCTTTTAAAACCAGAATCAGTATTCACTGAAATTTTTTGTAGGTACTGATTTACAACAGACACAAGTGCAAACAGGAGACAATATTATTTGATATACTCTAAAGCCAAATCAACTTACAAGTGGATGGGATGCTTGAAGCAAAAAATAAAACCTGAACAGAGTAAGTTTGATGATATCAAAGCATCAAAAGAAAATGACTGTTCTCTTTGAGGGCACTTCTTCATGGCAGTCTCTGCTGGGTATGGAAAACCTCACTGGAGAATAGTGAATTTTCTGGGCTTGGTCAGCAAGTTGAATAACAAGGACCTCAATGAACAAGTACAAAGGTCTAAAGTTACATCAATTTATATATAGTTAATCCAGCAAAATGGTTGTGGTCATAGTATTTATCAATACGCAACTTGTATTTGTGCAATGCTCTCTGAGACAATTTATCATCATAATACAGATCCCCTAGTATAGCTCACACAATTCTTACCTTTCAAGTGGATAAATGTTCTCATTTTTTTCAGGCCCAAAGGGATGGTGTTTGTCTTGGGTGATTCTGGTGCGCCAGCAAAACCAGCCCAGGATGAGCCACCTCTCCATTCCACTCAGGTTCTTCTGATGGCTGGTTCACCTCCTCCTCCTTGGAGCTGGTACAGTCATTTCTGTGACTGCTGGAGTGAAACTATCTGGGAGCAAAGTGCAACCTCTCACAAACAAACAACAAACCTGGCAGCAATACCAGTGCAAGGTATTCATACTCCTCCTATCATCTGCCTTTTGTTTCTCCTCCTGTGTTTCTGGCAGCTTTTTGTGGGACCAATTAAACCATCAGTACCTGATATGGCTTAGAAAAACTACAGGACTTCGTTTCTTTATTAAATCAGACCAGCTATCTGATGGTGTTTGCTCTAAAGAGTTCCTACACCCTTGCTCTGACAAGAGGGATGAACTAAAGCCAGGGTTACAGGAAAGAATGAGGATGTCAGTTCTCTCAACTAGTATTGCCACTGAGAAAAGAGCACAAGGGACTGAACCCTATGAGTAAAAATCAAGTAAAAATGCACATGTAATTGCTATAATTAACTAATTCCAGTACCAGACTGCCTCATTCTCAAATATTCTGGCTCCTACTGTGCATTTCCAAGTCAAAGTAACCTGCTAATTGAGATATAACAATCAGATAGGAAAATTAAGGAAGATGACGTCAGGATACCAAGCCACAGTCAATCAGGTGAATTTAAATGTAATGTCTTTGAAACCAATGTTATCTGACAAGGAGCTAGTGACCTGTCTGGGCTGGTGTGTGAGCCTGCTGCATTCTCCATAAACTTCATCCACGTAAGGACTTGACAAAAACTCCTTTAAATAAAGCACTGCAGCCACCTAGCCTTGAAAAGAGGCAAGTGTTCAGTAACGCTCTGATCACAGCCTGGAATTAAGCAAAAGCCTTCCACGTATTCATAGATACTTCAGGAGCCAGTAAAAGATGGATCAGTTGAAGCCAATAACACAGAAACAAACTGAATTAAGCGAGCGAACAACCAGAAATCACTGAAAGGCAACAGTGATCTAAATGTCCATCTTTCTTGAGTTTGTCTTTACAAAGTTGCAGAACAGTCATTTTTGCTTGGCTCATAATCAATTCTTGCTAATGCTGTGTTCTCTGGTTCTGCCTAACACTGATGAGATAAGGAACAAATGGATGAATGCTCTCATTGTATTTACTGGGAAACCAGTAATCAGGACAGAGGACTCAATTCCCTGAATCTTAATTATACATTAATTTGTTAGAGTACCCCTTTGGACTGCCGTAAATTATGAACAAACAGCCACAAAAATATGAGAAAACAGTGTCAGTGCTACAAAATGTAGACAGAATCAAACAAAAACCTATACAGCTGCTGCTGTATAAGGGCACTTCTAATTTTCCTCTGTCGACCTCTGGGTTGTTCCTAGACCATAAATCACGTAGCAAACCTCACCTGCCCCCTCTCAAAAATTCTCAAGTTGGGCACCCATTACTAAAAAAAGGTTCTTATTTCACCAAGATTACCTGCCCATCTGGACTAATACTCCAGTTCCTGCTTTTCTGAATAGCAGAGACAGCAGAGAAACCTTAGCAGTACCTCACAGCAAAAGAAGTTAACGCCAGACATTCCTATTCTCCCTTCTCTAAAGGGAATTTTCAATATGTCAATCAGACTTTTGAAGCTACTTAACTACCAAAATTAATTTTTGATTTTCCATTCAGCTACAGAAGCAGCTGAGAATGAAAAATGAAGAATGCACAACAGAAAATCAAAACTCGGATGAAAAACTGAAACAAATGATTCAAAGAATGGTCACAAACATACTTTTTATTTTCCAGATGCACAACAGTTTTAGAAATTTCTCTTAGAGGTGTGAAAGGATTAAAAGGAGATCTAGCATGGCAGACTATGGCACACGTGTATTTTGTGAGTTACAGTACTTTTCTCTGGTGTGTTTGGTGCTGTCCGCTGTTGAGAACAGGCTGCTGGTATGCATGAACTCTGTTGGTGTTCTTCTCATGGTCTGTTTTGTTAAAGAGCTACTTGAGAACTTTTTTTTTTTTGTTACGTTTAAATTCCCTGGAAAAATTCAGGCTCCTTGTTCAAGAAAAATGCATCCCATTTGTAACACTGTATAAACAGAATACACACAGTTTTTATGCTTTGAGGAACTACACATTCTTTTTTAATAATCACACTTGCAGATACTTTATATGGAAAAAATAAATCCAAGCTCTTCCTTCCTGGTATTTACATGGTAATATTAGTAAAATATGAAATTATCAAAAATAAAAAGTTTTTTTTAATCTCAGTTCTTCTGCTTGCTACAGTCTAAGAAGGAATATTCAGAATAAAAATCTTGTACCGCTGCTTCTTCCTTATACATAAAAAGAACAGCCTTGTGCCATCCTCAGTGACAGGAAGTGACAGGCAGAGCATGACATCACTCTTTATTTTTAACTGACTGACTTCTAGTGAATTTATTTTGCTGTCAGTAAGTATTACAGCAGTGTTAAGTCACATTCAGGCTTTACAGAAACAGAAGGCCTGTGCTGAGCTTTATCCCAGAAGCCAGCAGTTCTTAGCTTTTGAAGGGGGAATCTCTATTTCCAAATTTGGCACAATGGCTTGCATCCACAGATTTCCACATGGGTGTATATTCTAGATGGTATCTGCTTATAAAATTCATTTTCCATCACTGAATAAACCAGTGAGGGGCTGTCCTGGTTTGAAGTAAAACAGAGGACAGGTGCCTAGGAGGAAACGTTACACACCTTAACGAGAGACTAAGAGGCACGACATCCCTAAATACTTCCACGTTCCCGTTATCCACACAAAAACTTGGAAAGATTTAAGACAAGGGTGAGAGATGCCACGCACACCCAGAGGGCACCCCCCTTGGCTGTCGGTCCCCCGCGGGGCCGAACCGCAGCGCTGCCCCGCCGACGGCAGGCGCCGGCCCGACCCCCCCCTTCTTGGTTTTTCGCTTGTTTGGGTTTTTTTGGTCGGTTGTTTTTTCCCGCTGCGGCCGCCGCCGCGCAGGACGAAACCGGCCCCTCCCCTTTCCGCACCGCCGCCCCTCTGCGCACGCGCCGCCGGTCAGCGCAGGCGCGGCGCGGGTGGCGGCGGCGGCGGCGATGGGCGGGCGGCTGATCCGGGTGTTCCGGACTTTCAACGTGGAGAGCCG
>VYZM01021915.1:397131-422557 GCA_013398915.1 Dromas ardeola | reverse complement strand
AGTAGCGGGTCCGCTCCGCGGGCCGCGAGCGGGTGCTTCCCACCGTTGGCGCCGCCGTGTGAAGCGGCGTTGTTAGCGCTAGAGCTGGCGGGCAAATGAAAACCTGCCCGAGAAAGAAGCGCCGTGCGCGTTGGGAGTCGTGCTGTCCCTCTGTGGATGCAGTTAAGCTCTTAGAACTAGCAAAAAGGAAACGATTTGACTCAGATCCGGCTTTTCTCTTTTGTTTTTTTTCCCTTCCCTTCTTCTCCCCACTGTCTTTAGATCACCCAGAGATACAAGAAGAGATTTACAGAAAGGACGATAGGCTCATCACCTTGTTAAAAGATGTTTATGTCGAGTCCAGAGATCCACCTGTGCAGGTGAGCGTGTCTCTCTGTAGAAGGCATACCAGCATCAGCTTTGTGGTTTTCAAACTAAGTGCAAATTCTTTATGAAGAAAAATGCTCTCTTGGTGCCTAAAAGCTACCTTTTTTATATATAAAAGTGATATTTTCATTACTCTTTTCTATATCAGTAGCACTGACTGTGTTTGACCCTGGGTCTTGAAGGTGTGACAGGTTGTGGTTATACAACCTTTTAAATGTTTACACAGTCTTCCTTTTTAATGTCATGTTGATCTTATTTTGTTTCTCACCTAAATTTCGACTTCATCTTCCTCAAAGGCAGAAGGACAGTTGGCCAGCCTTTTGCAAAGAGGCAGGAGTTTGCCAGAGATCTCTTGCAGAGTCATTAGAAGAAAAAGAGATTGGGACTACTATGGGAGCATGGATGTGGTGGAGGACAAAGGCATTAACGTTTTAGCGGAGTCTTTAACTACTGATGTTAATGCAGAGATTTTTCCTTATGTGGCTGAGGGGTTTTTTTTGGATAACCTTCTGGATTGTCTGGTGATCAGCTTCCTCATTGCCAATGGCTGTGGTCTTTGACTTGGAAAGGAAGGCGTACCGCTTCCAGTAATGTGCAGACTGGGGTTCAGTCTACTCTTTACTACCTTGTTACGTTATGGTTTGTGCTTTTTACCTGTTGGATTACTGGGCCATTTTATTCTAGCTGTTTCATTGAGTAATAGAAGTCTTATAATCATTTAGCAATAAAATTCCTAATTGTCTCTGATTTGCCACTTTCATAGTACTTTCTATTCAAAATTAAAAATATCTTCAAATGCAAACAGATTTCTGCAATCTCTCCGTAAAATTTCCAAGTAATCTCTATCATTAATTTTCATAAGGGAGGTTAGGACTCTATAATCTTGAAGAGCTGAAGGTCTAATTTAGGTATCTTTAAACACTTCCATTTGTAATCCTGTCAAGATTGATTTGAGGAAAAGCCAAAAGCGGAACACATCTTAGTGCTCGATTCTGTGCCTGCTCTGAGGCTGCTGCCACATAAGATTTGCTCTTGTGGTGTGTCTACTTGCAGTTGTTAGGAAGAGTGTGATTAATGTATTAGCACGGAGGCTTGTGGGCGAAACTTCATCCAAAAGCTTCCTTTCCTGATGTTACTCTGAATGCTTTGTGCATTGTGTATGTATACATACCTATACGTATATTTGGTATATCTGTCTGTGGTAGGTGGAAAAGCACCACCTCTAATTCCTGAAGTGGCAGATACCCAGAAACAGATCATTTTATTAAGACTTGAAAATTTGTTCATTATCTAAGCACAATTTTAGCACAAAATAAAAGGAAGAAATGGAGAACTGGCAGCACCATCAGACATTCTCTGTAGTTCAGAAGCAGTCACACAGTTATAGATGCTGTAGCGTCCACATCAGTTTTCTCAGCTTTTGAGCTAATCGGTGGCTGTGGACTCTCATAACTTTAAAAGTACTTTTCCTCAAACTTAAGAAAGGTTTTCATTGTGTCTCTTTTGCAGTGTCATTCACTGTTAAATCTTAATTAAAGGCAATATGGGGAAAGCAGAGCTGGTTTGGAAATGACTTGGAAATATGAAGGGACTTGGGAGAAGAGACTTAATGTGTCTGAGCACTGCAATAGTAATGGGAATTAAAACTTCATATGATGCTGCAAAATAGTTTCTTTTTGACCAGCAAAGCTTGTTCTCTAGACAGAGAAAAAGGGATATCTTTTAGTTGCAAAACTAAAATCTGAAAATGAAAAGGAGAGAGACTATATGAAAAGGATTTCCAGTGGTATCAGAAGAAGGATGCCAATTTGTAGTGTGATTTTTTTATTTTTTTTTTTTTCTTCCCGCCATGACATGAATCAGTACCAACTGCTAGGTTATCTCCATTTACATTTGGCTACCAAAATTTGCAGTTGGACTTGTATGAGCCGGTACAACACTTAGAGTTCAATGCATGGTAGCGTTTCAGAATTTGGGCGGGGGTTGACATCATGTGTAGAGTGGCTGTGGAACAACTGACAGTTTTTGTGATATCAAGAAGCAGGGCTGGCTAAGCATTTTTTAAATTTTTTTTTTATGCTGTGAAAATGGGGAAAGCTACCAGGAAATGCCATATTTAGGAAAACAGCTTTGCTGCTACAGTACGCATAGTAAACAGACCTGCTGTTAAGCTCTTTTTGTTTTCCTTCCCACAATTAGGTAAAAGTTGGAGGTGGTGAACATCTTCCCTGTAAACAGGAGGAAAAGAGACTTACAAAACTAGGCAACTTGGGAGATCTAGATGTTGAGAAAGTTCCCAAAGGTAAAATTTCCATTGTGGAGGCTCTGACGCTTCTTAATAATCATAAACTTCATCCTCAAATATGGACTGCAGAGAAAATAGCAGTGGAATACAGTCTGGAACTGAAGGAGGTCAACTCTCTTCTGGAATTCTTCATGCCTTTTGCTGTGCAGGAATTTCCTAAAGAAACGAAAAAAGCTATAAAACCAACATAAAAATAATTACCAAAACCTTGTGTGATCTTACTCGTGTCTTAATTTTACTCTTGTGTATATTCAGTGTCTGAAAAGAATTGGTAATGTGTCATCCAACCAGGCTGCTTCCTTATACCAGCAGGATGTATTCAAGCGATTCCATTCTATATTGGATGGCTTTAGCTAAAAGCAGCAACTATAGGATACAGCTTGTAAACCAGACTATAACTACTAAGTTCAGCATGTCACGTGATTCTGATTATCCCATTCCTATGTTATGGGCTCAGTTAAAACACGTAAGTTCTAGTGAGAACTTTAACTTAACAGATTGCCTTTCTTAGCAGAGACTTCCTGGACTTCAGCTAAATCAGTGCTCTGTGTGTATCAGCTCTGCAGTTTCATGCCATAGTGTTCTTTCAAGGACTTGCTGTCAAGGTGTGTGTGCATACAAACAGCTGGTTTTCTTTTGTATAAAAATGGAATAGTATTTATACTTTGTAAAGAAGGTTAACGACAAGAAGATACGGGAAATTCAGCTGTGTGAATAGCAAGACGACCACTTTCTGATGCTGGAACGGTGATGACTGATGTATAGTTCCTCTTCCACTCTATTCTGATTTAGCTTAAATATCTGTGCCTCCCCAGGTACTGTCTGTTAGTCAGTAATTTGTAAAGACTGATGATCTAGCATCAATCTCTTGCAGCAGTCTCTGGCACTTGTGGGAAGAATAATGGTTCATATTATAATTAATAGGTAGCTATCAAATGCAACTGGATCTACTAATTGGACCCACTAGTAGGTCTTCTGTCAATGTCTGCCTGTCCTATTACAGTAGCTATTTTTCCCCATGGCGGCCTTGTCTGCCTTATCCAAATGTGGGCTTGGGTCAGGTTATGTTCATTGACTGTAAGTTGTCCACATGCTACCAGATTGAAGATGAACAGCATCCTTTCCCATTGTTAGTACAAGATGTTGGAAACTGTGAGGAGGTAACCGAATTGTAACCCCCCCGACACTGTTACTATTCAGGTCTGTGTAGGTAAGGATGAAGTCTTGCACTGATGATTAATACTGTTGTGAAAACTGGTTTGTGTTTTCCAGATAAGATGGGGGTTGTGTGGGGAATAATCAGAATTTATATTTAAAAATGCATTATGGTTGCCTTTATTAAAAAAAAACAAAACAAAACAAAAAAACAACAAACTCAAAATGTTAATTTTATGCGGTGCTAACATTCCTAGTGCCCACCACCAAAGAAGTTTAATTTATTAAGAGGATGGAAGTCAATACCAGGCCTTCAGTGTAACTTTCTTTTAAGAACTTTTCTGCCAGGTCCTAAATTTCAGACTCCGGTAAATACCTTACAAAGAAGATCATCAGCTTTGCTATTTCACAGCAAGATTCTTTCCACTTCTCTGTCTGAGATGGAACAAGGTATTTCCAGTACAGTTTGCCACAGCGTATTCAAGGTTTTCCTTGATTCATTTGTGAAGTAACTAACGCTGTACCTTAGTGGGAATGACACCTAAGTGCACTGTATAAAAATTGGAAATTGTTAGTCCTTGGATGTGTGGGTTGGGGATAGGCTTGTCATTCTTCCTGTAATGTGATGGGGACAGAGCTGCACTCTGAAACTAATGCATGTGAGTTACGCACCACATCACGATTTTTTTTGTTTTCCACAAAATACTCTGTTTTATAGAATGTTGTGACAGAAATACTTTATTGTTTGAGTACTGTTCATCCTAATGTAATATTTAAGGTAATATTCAGAAAACAGCTGTGGAATGCATTTGGTACAGATAATGTTGTTATTGGAGACACTGTGATTTCCTTAAAAATGAATCTTTAATTAGGTATTGGAATTGATTAAAAACTCACTTTACAATCAGCAGCAGAGAGCAGCTTAACCCTGCCCCTGGACTAACTTGGCTTGTATTTTGGCTTCTTTTGTCTGCCTTTGTGAACTGTCTGGTGATGTGTCTACACCATGAGAGTACGCTGTCCCGAGAGGCTTTATGGGGTGCTACTGCTTTGCTTACACTCTTCAAGGGACACGTGCTTTGGGACATTTGGTGCTCATCGTGTTCAATGCTCCAGCCATACCTTCAGGACAAAATCCTTAACCATGAATGAGATGATTGCAAAACTATCCCCGGTTTCTCTGGAGCCAGGATGTTGTCCTCAGAATATATTGCCCGCAGTGGGGAAGCAGGCAGGTCCCACAGTACAGAGGTGGGTCAGGGATCCATCTTCCTGGAAGCAAGGTGAACTCCCGGTGGCCTAGAAGGCTCCTCTGGAGCAGGGAAGTTCTCCACCACAGCGCGTTCGTTCACTTCACGAAAATTCGATGCAATGCGGTTTGCTGTGGACATGCAGATTCTTCTGCTGGTCACCTGCCCCACCTGCTGGGCACTGTCAAACCAGCATTATAAAGGCATTGCTGATGGGATCATGCAAAATCTGTACGTTTATCTATCCAAATTATCCACAGTCTGAATGTTTAGCTTTCACTGTCTCCTCAGACATGGAGTGTTTTACTTGCCCAAAGCTCACAAGAAGATCCAGGAGTGTGGATCTTTTTGCTCTGGTGGGAAAGCCCGTCCCTGATCAAGCACTCTCAATGCTACCCTCTTGTCCTGTGTAGGCCACAGCCACAGCCAGCCGTGAGGCCCTTGGCAAGTTTAAGCTGTGTTAAGTGAGTACGTGTTTGAAAATAATGCTGCCTTTAGGTGTCTGGGAGAAGACAATTCTCACTGTTGCATCTAGAGCTGTTCATTTCCTTTCTTCCTATTTCAAGGGACTCTTTACTCATCGGTTATCTGGCCTGCTTACCAGTTTCTGGTTTTGATGCAATTTCCCATCGGAAGAATAGTGGTATGTTCTTTGCAGTTTTAACTTGCTTACGTCTATACCCCTTTCCCATAGCTGTTTGGCTGTCAGGTCTTCAAGCAACTGTTTTGAAGAGGTCATTACAGGAAATTTGTGGGAACCCACAATTGAGTTTTCTGGGACTCTTTACGTGACGAATTTTTCATGTTTCATTGACATGTATGTGGTGCACCAAATTTAGCCCAGATGTTTTCGGCCACCGTAGAGAATCATCGCATTTGGTAGGGAACAACCTGCCTCACTCAAATTGCTTTGTTCTTGCCCAATTAAAGTAAAATGTGTAGCAAGTATAACCTTAGTGAGTCTGTAAGGGAGTTGTTTCATTTCTAGCGTAAAGGTGTAAAAGTGTAAAAAAACCCCAAAACCACACGGTTAACAAACTTCTTTGTATGTGGCATTATTACACCAGTTTTCCAAATGTCACTGAATAAAGCCAGGGCCACCTTGGGCACTGAGACTGAGTACACAGGGCAGGTGTGTACTCATTTCCAAATAAGCCTCATTTGGAAATGAGGGTTATATTCCTGGTGAGACATAAAATTTAATATCTTCAGGGGAGTTCCAGCAGGTATTCTGGGATTCCTGGCTTGAATTTTTCCAAAAATGTCTCTTTAGGGGGAGTCTAGTATCTCACTTACCCATGTTTTCTGGGACATAGTCCCGTTCCTCTATGCTTATTCTGTCATGAAGTCTGTTCCCAGCCTTGTCCAGCCAGTCTTCTCTGCTGTGAAGACCTCATGCAGCTGCACTCTTTGCTCTTTACTGGCTCACACGCAAACATTGGTTGTATTCTGCCCTTTCAGTATCAACAACCTATTTTATTTCTGCAGAGCTCTCTTGCCTTCTAGGAGTAGGACATCTGCTGAGGTAACGATGAGAGAACTGAGCACATGTTTTGTTCCGCAGAAGTTATGAATAGGACAGATTTTCAAAAGGGATGTAGTTTTTCATACATCTTCAAAAGCTGCTCTTTCGGGATATGTGAAACCAAGTAATCTTGTGCTGTCTCACCATGTGTAGCTAGGTTCTTGCAGTCTGATGCCGAGACAGCAATATTGGAGCTGTGAGGCAGGAGTTTTATCTCTGCTTTCTGTGCAGGGTAGTCAAAGGGAACTTCAGTACAAAAAGTGATCTTTCTGTAGCCTTCCAGCATGCAGAACTTGTCTTTTAAGCTACCTCTTTTTACTCAAGGAGAAAAGAAAATGGTGTTTATATGTCAGTGGTGTGTACTAAACTTACAAAATGGAATTATCTTATTTCTGTATTGAAAAATTGAGTCAAACCTCAAGTAGTCATAAAACAGGATCAAAAGGCAAAAATTTAAAAAGGCGTCTGTCTCACCTTGTTTCACATGAGCATCATGCTTTCATGTTTGAGATTCCATGAAGCTCCCTGTTTCACAGCTCTGTTCTGGAGCCCCTTTCTAAAAGGGGTTTTCTGGTCCTCAATCAGGTGGCACCAGTGCTGAATTGGCAGCAGGGGAGGCCTGACCAGTGCGGGTGAGCTTCACGTGCAAACGGATTTTGGCACTTGAGACTGTGGAAGCTGTACACTGACTGACATGTTGTTAACAATCAAAACACCGTGTTGGTGCCTGTCATTATTAAATCTGTTTCCAGCAATCCACGAGTCTAATGAATTCTGTAACCTTTCACAGTTTAGGTACCGCTGTGTTATTATCAGAGCTAAGTGTTTTCTGCTGAAAAAAAAAACAACCACCCAAAACATGGATTAATTTATCTTAGAAACTTAACATTAGTTTTCTTGGTCTGAAAGAGAGGCTTAGGTTTACACGAGGTGACACCATTGCTAGGTAACAGCAGCACATCTCCTGTAGCGTGCCGGAAGGAGTGCACTGCGGGAGCTCCTGCACCTCTGTGGGGTGGACTGGGGTTTGATGTGTCCACTGCCATAAAAAGAAGAATTTTAAAAATAAATCCGACAAGGTGGTGGTTCTGTGACTACTGTGCAAGATCCCCTTAGGGTGTGGGTTACTTCCATTGCGGAAGCTCTGGTCTTTGAGATATTTTGGCCTCCTGATGGGAGTAGGGCAGGACAGACCCCATAATCATCTCCTATAAGGATTCCTTGTATGGGAATGGAAAACACATGATGTCTTGTAGGACTGAGGCTCTCAGGCCACTACTTTTTAGAAAGCTGAAGGAGGTGATGGTGTGGCTGGAGGAATCCCTACCTTTGAAATAGTCGCCCAGCGGCAGCCAGACCTGTGAGCTGTGTTCATCCAGGGAATAAGGGATCCCATTGCTGATGAGCTGTAAATGATGCTGGTGAAAGCTAGACTCGCTCCTGCTAGGGGCTGCTGTAACTGGCAGCCTGAATGTAAAGTCGCAGCTGGGAGCTCTGCCTCTGTGAGAGAGGTCCAGGCTCTGCAGAAAGGACAACAGCGCTGGCAATCTGGGTGCAGCTGGGAGTCCAGAACTGGTTATAATTGCCTGTGTTGGCAAAGGGGAAAAAAAGAGAGAAAGGTGGTCTTTGGAGCATTTTCTCTGAATGGACAGGTCTGTTAGGAGTTATGCGTTGCATGCGTATCACACTTGATCGCCTTCTGTCTCAGGCTCTGGTGTTTGCAGCACAGCACTGTAGCCTAAAGGATGCCACAGGCTTGATGGTTAGGTCTCTCCTCTTAAAGTGGGGCTGTGGATTTGCATCCCCCTTAAGGTGAAGTGGAAATTGTGTTAGATAGGAGTCTAGCTTAGCTGTCTCCATGCCCCCCAAAAGATGGAAACTATGGATCTTATTTTAGTTATTTAATTCCTTCACACTATGGATTTCCTTCATGAACCACTTTAATTTACCAGTGTGAAATAAACCAAATTATAACAGGTATATTTAAAACTGAGACGGAGAAACAGTCTTTACCATGGTCAGCATCAGTGGGTACCCTTTGGCTGGAGCCAGCATATATGCAGCTTACTTCTATTATCAGCCATGTCCACTGGGGGAAACAAGTTATTAAAACTGGGTAGGTTTTTTGTGCTCTATTTATGGGCAAAAAACCTGAATGTGCAGAGGTACCAAAATGCCTCTGAATTTTTGAAATACATTATCCCCAAGTTATTTGATTTGGCATGGGAAAAGTGCATTCTAAAACCTATTTTTTACATTGTAATAAAATATTTTGGCATGGTGGTATGAGATGACATTTACTTCTAAGAACAGTTCAAACTGAATGCAAAACATTTTGTTCAGACACCAAAGATATCCCTTGCTTTGCTAAATAATGGGGAATTTGTTTGTTTGTTTGTTTGTTTAGCTTTGGTTGATCTCAAAGAGTTTGTTCCATCCTCGTTACCACCATTCCCATCCTTACCTAATTCCAGTCCTCCCGCTCCCCTCGCTACTTTATTGATGAGTATCATTAGTCAAGTTTCTAGTCCTGTTTCATAAGCTGGGCAATTAACTGTGTACAGTGAGCGAGGCTGATTTACTGTCTACCTAAAGCTACAGTGAAAATGGAATAAATAGAAAGTAAGTGCATTGGATAGCGATGAATCAAAGCAAAGCAGGCTACTGAAGATGTCTTTCGGAAGAAATAATGCCACTCTACTGGCTTTGCTCCTCCACAGAGGAAGAATGTAGGAATAAATTTCATACTGTGTTCTGCCTTTCTCAATTAGCTGTCACCAGTTAAAGATTTCCTGTGTGGGAATGAATTCACAGTTGTCGTCGCTTAACAAAGATGATAAATTCTATCAGCTCACTTCTGTACATGCGATACTTCAATATTGAACTCTCTTTTCGTATTGCAAAGTTCCCATTAATGTAGCAATTTGAGAAATGGAGCCATTTTTTTTGTGACTCTCTTAATAGGTTGACATTTAATCACGGTTTCTTAACCCTTTTGAAAGAGATGTGCTATTTTATACGTTCTGGATAAGTTATTTGAATTTTATCATGGACACATAGCTGTGATTAAAAGCTGAGAAGATACTCCTAAAAGCAAGTCTGTTCTTTCAACCAATAACATAAATACCTGTTTGATGTATAGGCTCCATGACATGCATATTTCTCTAGCCTTCAGAAGGTGGTGAAACTGCAATGTTTTGGAGATACCCTAAGGAAAAACCATAGTTTTACTGACAGGGTACTATAAGAAACCCTTGTTCGATTTTTATCCTCAAAATTTTGTGTTTTCTGTAATTCTGCTGCTGTGGAACTTGTTGCAGAATCCACCCCTTGCTGCAACATCGTGTTTTAGCATATAACATTCAATTTTGCCAAAAATGTGTCATTAGTTCTCAGCCAAGAACAAAAGCTTGAGCTGAGTGTGAACCACACTACTCAAATCCCCTTGAGTTTGCTGCAACCAAAAATAATACTTTTGAGAAATAAGAACTGCTCCCTGTCTTAGCTGCTAGATACTTCTGAAAATGAAAGATGAAAATCTAAATGCAGTTAAAGTCAAAATGCAGAATATTATATTTATATGAATTAGACAGGGCTTTTGATGTGCTAGTGCTCCTTTCCGTCTTGAATTTAACCCAGACTCTGACAATTTCCCTTATTTTTATTTATTTTTTTAATTTTTCAACCATACGAAAGGCCTTTGCTAAAGTAATGTTTTCTCCTTGATGAAATGAGAGCACCTCCTTTGCCTTCCCCTGCACAGATCATCTCGGCTTCCTGAATGGGGGAGGACAACAGCAGACAAATAGATTCAAATGTCAGGTTGAAAAATGTATCATGATGGATTTTCAAATGCTACGTCCTTTCTACACCGGGCACTAGACACAGATACGTTGCATTTGTGAAGCCTCGATCAAAGGTTTGGTTCAAGCGGAAGACAACCTGAATCTGAACTAACTTCACACGCTGCTGGTTTCAAGTTATTTCCATGATAAGGAAAAGTGATTACTTGAGAGATAAAAATCCAGTGTGCGTTCCAATTGGTCAAACTGTTTCTATGGCTGCAGAGCGGTATCTAAAGATTCAGCTGAAAAAACGTGGCTTAAAGATGAGAGAACAGCTTATCTGTTGCATCCCTTCACTAGATACGGTAGACAATAATGAAGTTCCAGGCTGTGGAGACGGTTTTGTTGCTGAATCCTTGCAAATAACCCTTCTCCCCAAATAAAACTTTTTCTGAAAGCCTTGCCAAGTCCATATATGCTGCAGGTGGCCTCTTTTCTTATGTTGTTAGCTAGCAAAGCTTTTAAGTGCCCCCAGAGATTTATCAGAATATCATGAGATTTATGCCGGGGAGGCTCAGGGGACACAGCTGCATCGTTTGAGAAGGTACTTACCAGTGTGCACCTAAATGTAAACTATGAAAACAAGAATACTATTTGTTCTGGCTGTGTTGTGCAAGGACACTTCACCCCGTAGGTTTTAGAGAAGTCATCACACAAAGCATTACTTAATTTACTGCTATGTTTTTCTCTGGTTTACCATTAGGAATAACATTGTCTTATTTTCTTCTGAGGTCTGCTAGCAGCAGAGTAGGAATAAAAAATTTATAGGTATAATACGAGAAATTAATCTTGACTTTTCCTAGGCATGCTTTTTTAGATATGGGTGTCTTGCCACGGTACAATAATATTTCTATTTCACTTTTTAATTTTACTTATAAACTTGCAGACCATTAGCAGCATCTATTATTTCTGTAATACTTACAGAGCTTGTCCTTAGTCCGTTAAGGTTATACAAAGACGATTGCACTGGAATAATGAGTAATGGAGACTTACTGACCTGCAGGAGCTGGCTGACACTTTTAACAGGGGCTGGGCAACCTCCATGGAAGACAAGGCATCTAGGCATTTGGGATCTAATGCGTATAGGGACGAGGAATGATCTCAGTGGATGAAGAACTGAGCATTTCATTTGGGAAAGAGGCAGACCACTTCCTACATCAAAACATTGGGCACCATGTTGTAAACAGTTTTGAGTTCACAGAATAATTTAGATTTTAAGGGAATAATTTATCTTGTGCAGTTGAGCTTTGACTACTTCCAAGGCTGGAGATTCCACAACTTGGGCAACCCATTCCAGTGTTTAACTGTCTTCATGGGAAAAGTAATTTCTTTACAGCTAGGCACAATTTCCCGCTGCAACTTGTGACTGTTACCCATTGTGGTTGTGCTGCACGCCTCTGGGAAGAGTGACTCCATATTGCCTACGCCCAACCAAATGTCTCTCAGCATCACCAGAATATTAAAAATTATGGGGAAAGAAACTTGATTCCATCCATCTATGCTTTACTCCTTTTGTTGGAATGTCATCCTTCTGATTCCTGTTCCTACTGGGAGCTAACTCTGCCACCTCATCTATAAGACACAAGTGGAGAGACAAGGTACTAAAATATAGCTTAAAAGACAAAGCAATCGTTAAACCGAATACAAATCCACAATTTAAGGATTATTCCTGCAATAGTAATGCCATCATTCTTCCTGCCAGCTTGCATGTTTTCTGTGTATATGCTTAGTACCAGGCAATGCATTCATCTCTGGAAAGCAGCAGCCAGGGCTCTGGGTGGGAGAACAGGGAAACAAGAGCGAAAATCCAAACAAAATTTATCCCTGTTTTTTCTCTGTGGTTTACTAATGGAAATAATATTGCCTTATTTTATTTAATGAACAGTAATGTAGAAAAATTATATGTAAGCTCACAACTGCTCTTCTTCTCTTAGCAATTCCTCTGTAGTAACGTTTTCCGGTAATAAGGTTGCAGGATCCACATTACAGTCAGAGCACTTTATGAAAAGGATTGTTTCCGTTTATTGCATGCTTAAAAGATCCATAGTTGTTACTCATTTTCTAGGGCCCCAGACTTTATGAAATAGCTGGAAACAAGTCTTACAGATCAGCTTTATAATTTATGATGCTTTGATTCTTTGTTTTGATAGTATTAATACATAGGCACAACGAGTTGACATTTTACTTTCAAGTCTCCCGCATTTTCACAAAGATACCACACACAAAAAATGCACACAAGTTTCTTCATGCCTCAGGTCTGCCTCATGAGACATCGGATGAAGGAATCTGGGTCTGGTGCCCGACACCTATATTTTTCCTATCATTGTGTTAGCGGCATAGACCAAATTGTTGTCATTATATCACTTAAATCACTCCAGGAAGACTCTCTGATGGTTCTGTGGCATATACACGTTTGTCTCTCTGGTAGGTGTTCATCTTAAATTCAAGTCAGTGATAAAAGAAAGCTGAAAAATTCTGAACTGCCACAAGAGGACTGAGGAAGAACCAGTGAACCTGAGCCTGTGCCAGTGCAGGGAGGCACCGTCATCCTCATCAAGGGAATGGAATGAGATAGACCCTCAAGTCCTGATCCTGCAGCTTAGATATGTGAATATTTATTTACATAAATGGTCAGGTTTCCACCAACAGAAATGATGCACGGGATCAAAAGTAGGCACAATTACGTCTTAAGATTTCTACTGAAGCTTCTGTAAATTTCTCGGAAATAAGGCTGGTTCAGTTAAGGTTCTGTTGTTCACTTTTTTTTGTCTGAGGGATGAAAAACATTGAAATATACTCTTCTATGAAAGTGTGAAGTGGCACCCTGTGAGGATTTCTGAGTAGTAAAAAGCATGATAGAGCTCTAATCATGTGCTATTGATCTGACCATGTGAGAACACCTGAAGTATAGATGATCTTAATAAAGTCGATTAGCCTAACACCCTAGAGACTTCCTTTTAACACACAGTGATATTGCATTATGCTACCTTGCAAAATCTGACACTGTACATTCTGAGTCAGTAAATGACAGTGAACTTTAAAAAGAGGAAAAAAAAAGATATGTTGCTTACAGACCATTATGATTTATTTCTGCACAACGGGGGAAGACATGTATACACACACACACAATGTTATCATTCTAGTGTTAGTGTAATAGCTTAGATTTTGGGAGCAGTCTAAGTTTACTCAAGTGTGCTAAGCTACATTAGGAAAGACGTAATATTCCTGTTCTTTTTTACAACATCCCAAGAGAGAGATTGTAAAATCTCTGGATCATCAACTTGTGCTATGTCAGATGCTGTGGGTCAGTTAGATCCCAGGTAAGTATAAAGGCATTTCACCTGCCTCTACTGAGTAAAGCATCTGCACGCCAGATGAAAAAGAAGCGGGTCAAGGCAGGTGATTCTGCCCCTCTACTCCACTCTCATGAGACCCCACCTGGAGTACTGTGTCCAGCTCTGGGGCCCCCAACATAAGGACATGGACCTGTTGGAGCAAGTCCAGAGGAGGGACACAAAGATGCTCAGAGGGCTGGAGCACCTCTCCTATGAGGACAGGCTGAGAGAGTTGGGGTTGTTCAGCCTGGAGAAGAGAAGGCTCCGGGGAGACCTTATTGCAGCCTTCCAGTACTTAAAGGGGGCTTATAAGAAAGATGGAGACAAACTTTTTAGCCAGGCCTGTTGCAACAGGGCAAGGGGTAATGGTTTTAAACTGAAAGAGGGACGATTCAGACTAGATAGAAGGAAGACATTTTTTACAATAAGGGTGGTGAAACATTGGCACAGGTTGCCCAGAGAGGTGGTAGATACCCCATCCCTGGAAACGTTCAAGGTCAGGTTGACGGGGTTCTGAGCAACCTGATTGAGTTGAAGATGTCCCTGCTCATTGCAGGGGAGGTTGGACGAGATGACCTTTAAAGGTCCCTTCCAACCCAAACTATTCTAGAAACCAGCAATACTTCACCTCTTTTCACTTGTCATTATAAATAAATTGGATCCTCATCCACATTTGCCACATAGGTTAGGTATCAAAGATTTGTATAATATTGTTTCGTGTTTAGAAAATATTTAATCATCACTGTAGAGTAGAATTTGCATTATTCCCATTTTTCATGCCAACATGATTTGTATGGCAGCCAATGGATGCTAATTAGAGAATTTCCCTAATTAATTTTTGTCAGTGTGCTGCCCTAACATGACTTAAAATGTACAGCTTAATGTATTAAATGTATGAAAAATGCTTCTATTTCCCATTGTATACCAGGGAGTGATTTGCTATTAACAGCAAGTGTTTACAACACTCTTTGGATGCACATATTCCAATTAAAGTGAACATCCAACATGTTGGCCAAGGATGAGTCATACTTCACAACAGCTCTGCAGGGAAGGAGAGCTGAGTTGTGTATTCTTCTAAAGCAATGGCCAACAAGAATAAACTGTTTTCTTTTGTGTGAAATGTATTTTGTACTGCTTATTGCATGCCTAAAGGCTGGATCAGTGAACACGAAAGTACAAAAACTGGGCATATGTACTGCATGGGACAAGGATGGCAGCTGCAATGGAAGGCTGGAGGGAAGGGCTATTTGAAAACTTGGTTGATTAGGTTTTGTTGCTAAGCACGAAGCCTACTCTGTGTGCATTTTTAACATTCAGGAACAAGGTACCAGCATATGCCATCCTAGTTACCATGGTTTCCATTCAGCCACAGTGCCCTCTCAGAAAAGAAACAACTTTAGTTTTACATTCATTACATGTATTTCTTAGGTATCTCAAAACCAGAATTGCAACTTGAATTATCTATGGACAGATCATCATGGTTTGGTTCTTGAACACGATACGTACTTTCCCAGACCTAAAAGCATCTCCTCTCATCCCAGAGAGGTTTGAAAATAAACACCCTCATAAAGATGCCTTTTGTCAAAGAGCACTGAACCTTTTGAATATGGTAGGTTATGACGCACCCTGACAGTGAATGGACTGTGCAATTCCAACTCAGTGCCAGATGGTACCGTCATGTCACAAGCGGGTGGTGATGGACTGAAGGCCTGGAAGAGGCTGCTGGGAACCTCCAGTAGCCACCGCTGGCATCCTGTGCTGCTGCCAGGAGGACATGCTTCACCACTGCGATGGTCAGGGTGGGGAGAAAAATCTGCAGTGTGACGGCAATCCCCTCTCAATGGAGCCGTCGCTTGTGTTCTCGTAAGAGAAGAAGGAAGGCGTTCTGAACACAGTGTGTATTCTGAAGGTGTCAGGCTAGATCAACAGCTTCTGATCTCCGCACCTTTCAACAGCTCCAGAAAGTGCAATGCACAGCGACCCGCTCTCTAGCAAGGCCCCTTGCAGTCTCTAGCTACATTGAAATCACACAATATTCAGTGCGATACTTTCCTAGGAGATCTACAATAATTTAGTTTGGGCAATACAGAATACGTGCAAAGAAGCAAAATACGAAAGGTATTAATGCTATCAGAACACTAGTCAATGTTCTAATTTTTTTCTGAATTTTCACCTTTTCCATGCAGCTGTGGTGTTCTCAGCATGTGATGAACAAAGATAGCAGAAGCTGGTCTTTAGGCGGCAAATTGCATGTGAAGTGACATACGAAATACACTGAGAGATGGGATAATCTCATTTTTAAATGTATCTGTTGAAACAAAAAAGAGTGAAATAATTGGTAAAACAAAAGCTAATTTCAGTAGGCTTCAGAGTCAGATCACAATCACTGAACAAACCTCTTCGTGATTTTCTGACCCATCACCATTTCCAGCTTCCTATGTATCCTAAAATGCCCGTGAAATGAGGCTCCAGTTACACTTGTCGCTAGAAAACTGCAAGGAAAGACAGTCCCTACCCTAATCGTCCTTCGTTTTCCTACCTCCATACTGATTAGTGTCGTGGTAAATCTGTAGTAAATAACTGCTGGAAAATGTTGACAAGTTAATTGGGCTCATAACTGCGAAGGCAATGAGACATTTCTGCAACTGTTTAGATCAGCTTTGTCAGAAGTCAGTCAGTTACAACGGCGACACATTTAATTCTACAAAGAACACATGGAGAACAAATCAACTTTCAGGCTTGAATTACGGTGCAGGAGGGATAATTACCGTAGCAGAACATGTACTTAGAAACAAAAACCTTTTGTAGTGCACAAACACCTGGAACAGAATTACACTGAAAATTAATGTTGAGTATCCAAAAAATATAAAACAGGAATATTGAATAAAACAGTTATACCATTTTGAGCTATGAGAATTTACATTCTCAGCAGGGATGGAGAAGGGTAGCTTTGAACAGACTTCCAAAACATATTGAGGTGATGCTGATGGTTCACTAGGCATCCATTTGTTCCCCAAAGCCAATGAACAATTGTGGAGCTGCTTGCATCTATTTGTTCCACAGTCCCCATATGCCTGGTAGGTGGATTACGTGCATGTGCAGTCTGGAAGGCCTGCTTCAGTTAGAAACGTATGTAAATCAGAGCCACTTATAATGATTAGAAATCATATAAAAACCTAAGGTGAGCTTTGAGATCTGGATTGATACTACTGAGCTCTTTTACATAATGCCCTGTAGCAAATTTTGTCAGTTTTGTTTTCAGTTAAGTACAAACTGACAATTTGTTCTTGCTCTGGACATTCTCATATATTATAAACCTGTACCTGGTTTAAAACCTAGCAATAGTATATAGTGCGCTAACTAAAATGTATATGACATTTCAAGTTTGTCTAGGTAAAACAAACTCAGGTAGGTGATGTGATGAATTACGGAGTTTTACAGAATTTTACCTGTTACAAAAGCTTGATTTCCCTGTTCAGCATGCCACTGAATGTTCCCATTAATCGAGGCCACTTTAGAACAAAGGACATAAATGTGAAAAAAAAAAATCTTCATTTTGGAGTCACCTAATCTGTGTGAGTTTGCTGGAGTTTTCTTGGAATGCAGAGTGAGGCTATAACACAATCTAAGTTATTTCTCATCTACAACAAACAGCTACAAAGAGGTAGGAATTACAGTATTATCAGCCCCAAGCACAGAAAAGTCTTGTGTCCCAGTTGCCAAGAATCATATTACTACCCTCAGGCATCAGGGAATTTTAAATGAAATATGGGGTTCATGGGGTTTATTTGATTTACAATTATTGAACCTCTGCTGCAGACCTTTAATCTTTCCTCTACAATCATAAGGCTTAGAAACTTCCATTTAAAAAAGAAGGAAATAAAGCTTTTCATCCACTAGCAGGACTGAAGGAATTAACACTTCTTGAAAGAAAAAAAGGTAATGTATTTTTTCTCTCTGAGAAAAAAAACAGATGAGTTAATGTAAAATCCATGATACCTTAATCAGATATTGAGGATTGGTTTGAAGGAAGGTTTTTCAGGTTATAGTTAGACATTTTCTTCATCATTTGTTTCTTATCATTTTCTCAAAAGAGGAAAATAGACAGTAGCTCATATATTCTGCCTATAGATGGAATTATACCCCAGGTATCCTGAAACCACACAGCTGATCCAGAATACAGTGTATTATTGTTGACAGAGAATAATCAAAATTTTTCTACTCAAGAAGAGATTGATTTTTAGAGATACACGAAATAATCCCATATACCATCTGTATACCACTTTGGATTACCACTAAATAAAAGTATTATATAAATCTGCAGTGGTGGTGTTTGTGAGGCAAAGCCCACAGTAGATTACCAAAGAAGTTTTAATTTAAACTAACTGATCTTTATTTCCTCTGAATTATTCCAGAGCAAATTATGTCTTTCAATAGTTTATGGGTATTCTGAGTTCTTCCTTTATCCTTATTTTCATATTTTTTATAATCTTAGACATGACCACCGTGATGATCTAACGTGATCCAAAATATAGTGACGCAATGCTTCCCTAAATTCCTACTTCTTTGAAACAGAAAACAAACTTTAGGGAAAAAAAAAGAAACCCACTATTGATCAAACTACTTCAGGTGAGAGACAATCCTGCATAACCCTTAGAAAACTACTACAGTGATTTACTACTATCATGGTTTAAGACTAAGCTCTACTTCTAGACTGATGGTTTGTAGTAAGCTTTCAACCATTTATTGCCTCTTCTTTAACCAATGTTTATGGTACTGAAAACCAACTGTATTCTCCATGAAGATACTTACAAACTGTGATTTAGTTATGTAACAGTCATCTCTGTACTGCATATATGAACAAATGCACAGAGTTTTAGTCTAGCAACTGTTGAAGAAGGATAGGAAAAAGCTCTAGAACTACAATTCTCAGGAAAATGGCAGGCCTACTCAAACTATCAACTATTCCAAAAGAGATGCTCACAGTAGCTCTAACACAAATCCTGCCCTGTTCGTTCTGTTGAGGAAAAACACCCTGGAGGCTGTAAAAGTCGTTTTGTTTTCACACCCTGCAGACTGTTCTGAGACCTGCTGTATCTCTTAAGTACACTGATGTTATCATGTCAAGCTGTGACTGAAACATTTTCTATTAAGGCTGGAGCTAACACTGTGATATAATGGATCTTTTCCATTTCTAGCTTCTGTATGTGTCCCTGTAGGCTGGAACTTTGCAATGAGGGCACTAAAATGGCAAAGAGGCCTTGAGGAATGCGTAGCTACTGTGCATTGTCAGTCCTGCAAGCCATTCCTTCTTTTAATGTATAATTAAATTGTGGAACTCATTGCCATGAGAAGTTATAGAGGTCAAAAGTATAAGTAGATTAAAAAAAGAAGTAAAAAAAAAAACAACCCAACACTGAAGTGAAAGTCCACACATGGCTTTGAAACACAGCAGTCGGGATGTAACGTCTAGGAAGAACAAGTGATTTAGGAAATCCGTAAGTCTCACTGACTGCTGGAAACCAGACGTAACCATCATTTGGTACATAGCCTGTTTCTTATGCTGTTCCTGTAAGCCTCTACTGATCACCCTTAAGAAGAATACACTGGGCTAACACATGCCAGCATAAGTGCCACGTGAAAGCTGTGTGGTAGCTTTGTGGTTGACTCGCCAGAATGAGACATTCATTGGTTAAGGTGTCAAACACCCTTTCACCAACATTTCAGAACTTGCAAGGACGGGCAGTGTGGTACAGAGGCATCCAAACAGACCAAGAAACAGTCCTCAGGGCACTGTGAAAAGAAGCAGAGCAGTTTTCGAGTTAGACCCACAAGTCCGTATCGTCTGTTGATTTTTCCTGCCATCTGTCAGGCATCTCTCATCATACATTCTCAAGAAAACATCCCAGAACGCGTTAATCTGGAAGCAAAGTGTTTTCACCCTGTCCGGAAATGTTGCAAGCTTAATATTTCAAAGGTCCTCACTGCACGGAGACTATAATTCAGATTGCAGCAGAAATAACTGGTTGCATAGATACAGCTACTGGGCTGTGTCAGATAGTCACCACAGAAATGGCAGAAGCTGTTGCTGTCCTTTCTTTCAGAATTCACTTGCCCCTGGAGCTCAGCAGTGGAACGGCCTCTGTGGGCACTCCTCATCTACTTCTGCACAAAGTCAGCTGGCGTCATTTAACCTACTGCTTAATGTATTTTGAGCTAATCTTGGCTGACCTTTTGCTGAAGCAAATAAGAAACACTTGCACGAGCCTTTCTGCCGGCTCAGCTCTGATGACAGTGCCCTCCAGCAGAAAAGCAGTCATATCTAAAACTTCCACAGATGCTTTCACAAAAGTTACTTAACACAACTCCACAGCTCAGTAAGAGTTCACTCCCTGCGCAGGCAACGTGTAACAGAGCAGAATGTGGACTTTCTCCTCTTAATCCCCAAGACAGAGCTGTAGCTCTGTCCCCACATAGACAGCAGGATGCTGAGGCTGTAGAATTCAGGGTTTTTTTTGGTTGTTCTGCACAAGACAGACAGAGTACAGCCTCTGATTAACTTGGCAGAGCCAGAAATCACAGCTGTCATCTTTGTACTGAAAAGAGTTCATCCCACCGTGACTTCTGCTGAAAAGCTGTTCCAGAACCTGATTCTTCTGATGATTAGAAATGTTCTGAATTTCAAGCCTAAATTTATTCATAGCTCTTCTCGCTTCTTGGTGATTGCCATCTCACTGCCTGTGTATTTATAGGCATCAATCATAATATTAGAAAGGACTTTATATACAGCAATCAGGAGAAATATGCTTCAGTAAACATGATCTGAAACTGAAAAAAGGATGGTTTTACTTTTCCAGGTTTGTGGGTTATAATACATCTTTGCTGTAACCACCTCCTCCCTGCACAAAAAAAAAAAAAAAAAAAAAAAAAAAAACCCGCNAAAAAAAAAAAAAATCAGAGCTGGCATCAGCTTGAAGCTGAATTAGCTAAAAGCTGATTCTTCAAACACATTTACTTTTAGTAACACAGAGTCGCTTTAAAAGAACATAGAGCTTTCACATTAGCAATCCTTTTCTCCCAGTAATCAGCATTCGTAAGTAAAGAATAGTGTCAAATTACTAATTTTAAAATGGATATTTTACTTATTCTTTGGATATTTTACAACCTTTTTGCCTAAAAACCCAACAGGTAGCACCTTCTTTTATTTGCTAGAAAACTGTGTTCAGATTTTTAAAATACAAAACTGAAACAGCGAAGAGCCTTATGAAAGAATAGCCTGCTGTCAGTTTGTATGAATGTCTTTGCAGGTGCCCTACATTATTGCCTCATGTGGATACAGAATAGGCAAGAAATAATATGCCAATCAAAATGTAACACGCAAAATGCCTGATCACTAGAAAGCCTTTACTTCTCTAAGTGACGTGGATAAGAAAAAAATTAGTTCTTCAGCCTGTATCTGTTTGAACTCCAGTGCAAGGCCTTCAAGTCAAAGGGTGCATCATATAAGGGGGGTACGCACACATACACACACAAACAGCTCAATGTCATAAAGTCTCCGATAACAACCTCCTAGTTGTTCACTTTTGTCATTTGTGCATCTAAAAGTTAGAAATTAAATTAAGAAAAGAAATACAAACCTATAAAGGTCACAATGATGTTTAAGAAGCACCCATTCCTCTCCTTATCTACTCAGCATGGACATCACCAGCCACAAAGGAAGAAGCTGACTTTTCTATCGCAGGACTCAGGTACTGCTCCAAAGGTAACTCTAATTTGCTCCCTCTGCTGTCTTCCTATCTAGGATCTACATCTACAGCGTTTTCAACTCACCTACCTCATATCAAAGATATGTTTGAGCTTATTTAAATAAGAATTCCACTTCACATAAGGTAGAGCTGTTCCTTTGGAAGACCTACAACATTGGGACCGACAGACATATTCATACATTATACAAGAAATTGTAGAAGTAATCATTCACGGGATTCAGAATGAAATTCTGAACCTGAACAGGTTAACAGCACTTCTAAAAATTAACAACCCTACTTAATTGGCTAAATGAGTTGCTTTCTGTGAAGCGCACAAATTGTCGCAGAGCATTGCCAGATCTAACAGCAAGATACAACTCAGACAAAAAACAGTTAGAGTTACTGAGGCTGAAGTTCTCTGAAATCACTGGGTGAATCTGTAGTAGCATTCAAACAAAAGGCAAAAAAGGTGTTTGGCATCACCTGAAATGGTAGTGAGAGAGCATCATTTTGCCTAGCTCTAGCGTAACTTTCTTGTACCCACATTTTGAATGCTCCATACGGTTCTGGTCTTGGTATCTGGAAAAGGACATGGTAGAGTTAGGGAAGATACAGAGAAGACAACTGAAATTATTAAAGGGATTAAAGGGAGCAGCTGCCTTATGAGATCAGACTAAAAAATTTGAGACTTTTCAACTGGGAAAGAGAGCGCTATGGTGAGACTTGTTCAAGGTTTATGAGTTCATGAAGGTGGCTGAAAAGATGAACATGGAACCACTTTTCAGCAAATCGCAGAGTTCAGCTCACTTGGTGAAATTAGTTTAAAATAGATAAAAAGAAGACATTACTTTACACAGTGGCTAGTGAATTTCTGGACTTGTTGCCAGAAGAGGTCATGGAAGCAGATCCCAACAGCAGCTTCAAACAGGAATTGGACAAGTTCCTGTACAACAGGTCCAAAAAGGGATAGTAAAAGGACTAGGCAAGGTTTTACCTTCCTAATAGCCATGGAAGCCAGGGGAGTAGAAGGAAAAAGGCCTGAAGAAGGTGGACAAGCTTGTGTGCACTCTATAAATCGTTTTTCCTACTGCTGCTGTTCCTATTTGCTTTTCTGTTTAAGTACGTATTAGCAAAACCTTGAAGGCGCCTTAGGGAGGGATAGGGTTAAAGGTAATGAAAACACAAGAAAAAATGAACTACAATGAATGGGATATGAAAGAAAGGGAAGAGTTACAGGATTGAAAATACAGAGATAGGGAACTGGAGGAGGGCAAGAAGCAGAGAAACCTTGACACCACACGCCACTTCTTGAAGGTTAACCGAGGAGCAGGTGGATGCTGCCCAGCGATGCTCTGCCCAGAGATATGGGAGGATGATGGAATGAATGGACACAGGTCCCGCAGTCCCCAGGATTCCCCCATCAAGTTTCCAACAGAGACAGGGTCTGGAAGAGGTTGATGAGGAGGTCCTGCAACTTGGAAGGGCCTTGGTTAGGGAGTGTATAAAGAGAGGAAAAAGTGCAGCTAGAACTTCAATGAGAATTTCTGGAGGAGAGGCTGCAGCCTGCCTCATTTGATGTACACTCAAAGTACGTGATGTGCGCCAGGGTCTCTTGCCACTGTCAGAGAAAAAATGGTTCCCCAGTCCAAAACAGTGGGGCATTTCCTGTGTTCATGTGTGTTCCTAGACATCATCTTTCTCTCTAAGGAGTGCGAGTTGAAAAAGCCTCCACAGGTGAATGCTGTTCTAAAAATGGTAAGGCATATTTAGGACAAAGGGAACTTAAAAAGAAATAGAAAAATCAGCTAATCCCAGGTGTAAATAAAAAAGGTAGTATCTTTTTTTCAAAAAGAGAACTGAAAACTACGTGCAACACCACAGTAAAAATTTTATATTCTTATTAAATCCATTGAACACAAAATTTTGTTTTAAACTCACTATTTCATGTTTGTTCTTCACTGAAGTTGATGAAGGATTTAAGTTCCGGCCCAGACACTTCAGGGTCTTATAGGTCGGAAGTTGAATGCTGAATTTTCCCAAAACGTTGTTTTCATGTCAATGTGGATGGCGCACAGATGCAATAGAGCTTTGGTTTATCTTGCTTTAAAGGCAAGCAGCAGCAAATGGCCTTTGAGACGAAGGTGAATTTATGAGGTTTGTTGACCATCTTTTCATTTTTGCTATGAGAAATAAAACAGGAATGACTTCAATAGCAGGCAGATGGCCAAAAGAGAAGACTCTTAAGAGACGCTGAATGCGTGGCGATATCTGAAATTACAAAATAAATGGTCTCATATTTGCTTGGCAATTCCACAAATTTTGCTCAAATGCTTTCTCTTTCTCTCTCTCCCTCTCAGAATGAAAACAGGATAAAAACCAAAGTACTGAAGCTGTGAGGAAACGACTAGTTGGTATTTGCTCCACTTTGCTGCAAAAGCAGCTCTAGAGGACCTCATTTTTCTAGAGAAAGGTGTGAAAGCATTTTCATGCTACATTTCAAACTCAGCTCCACTTCACAAGCCTTCTGCATCAATTCTCAGATAAATGTCGTAAATTTCCATTTCAAAATAGCAGTCTGTTTTTTCACTATCATCCTTACTCACCCAGCCTTTCTTCACTCACTCCAGTTACCGTGGTGAGCTTGCTCACATTCCACATATGGGCAGAACAAAATACTTCTGTAACTTCAAGCACATGAATAACCCCGCCAAGGTCAGACTTTGGTACCTCGTTGTTACACTATGCTGTGTTTTTTCATGTCTTCAAATTCATAATATTACAAAGAAAAAGCAGGGAAAAGGGACGGTAAGTTTTTTGTGTTGGATATACCAGAAACCACATTTTGAAGTCTTCCTTTTCTTCAGGGCACAGAGTTCAGACAGCCTGAAACTCAAGACTCTTTTGGGGTTGTATACAACTAACTGCTTAATAAAATAAGTGCAAATACAAAATCTCTGACCATTTGATTTATTTTTTTTTCTGTTTACCTGCATGATTTCTTGCTACTGTTCGGGGAAAAAAAATAAAATCTAACTACCTCATTTTATCACCTATGTTCAATGTTTCTAAAAAGCATACCTTTTCTTTTGGGTAAGTCTTCCCTGCCACCCCTACCCCAACATTACTCTTTGGCCTGTTCTGTAAGAAAAAAAAAAAAAACAACTGTGAGGCTGAATTTTAGTAAAAACTGAAGAGCAGTCATGTTATGCCCTGATTTCCCTTCAAACAATACTAATGCATTCACAAAAAGGTCTGACCATTTGCTCTGCGTTTTCACATACTATATTGAAAATCACCACTGAACAGAGTTAAATATCGTAAATATGAATTGAATAATCAGGAAAAGTCTAAATAATGCTGAAATGCTCATGTAGGTTGTTTTCAATTGACAACTGCTTCAAGAATTCTGACAGTTGTGCACAAAGTGAATTAGCATAATCATTATGTTAGATATATATTGTAATAATAATAATAACAACAATTTAATGCAATCAGTGCAGTGATGAAGTGATGAGTCATTGCTCTAGGAAAATGATCAAGGCTAACAAAATACCGTAGCCGATGGAAATTCCCTGCCCTTAATATTATCTCAGAAATTAATGAGACCTGTCTTCACTGTTATAATAATAGATAGAAAGAGACACTCCACCTTCAAGGCCTTGTTTGCACTGAGGTGTTACTTAAAACGGATCAATGCGACCTTACCGGACTTGGCACAGTTTGGAGCAGTAAAACATACCAGCGATCAGCAAGTTGACCACTGTGTTGTCCAAGCCCCTCCCTGGTAAACAAAACCAAAAAGGTCAGTGCTTCATTCAGCCTTGCTGATCCACGCCACATCACGGGCAGAGGCATGTACATTACTGCTACTGCAGGAGAGGGGGGAGCTTGGGGGGGGGG